>JAQQZT010000023.1:42005260-42015267 GCA_030068275.1 Clarias platycephalus | reverse complement strand
CGTTACAGTGAAAAGCCTTACTTCGAGGCATGTGTCGCATCCCAGAGAGTCATGTGACCAATGACAACTGAGGCCTTGTGTGTGTCAGTCATGTGACCGACTCATTTGGCGTTTATGTAAAGCCGCGAGTCTCACTGTTGTGAATCATCATATTGGAGATTTTTTTTAAATTCATAAATAAAGATTCAGGAAAACTAAACAATTTATTGCATTTCACAATGAACTTTACATTTACTTCATATCTCACGCACAAAACTTTTGGTTTATATTTAATGACCTCAATCTCAACTTATAAACTCTAAATAAACTTGTGTTCTTGTATCTAGGTTTTTGTAATTGCTCTCCTTTTTCCCCCTCTCAATTAATTCTCTTTATTGTGTTTTAATCATTTAATTTGTATGTTGAATCGTTAACACTGCCTGGCGAATTTATAGATTCTGTTCAAAGATTCCAAACAGTGGTGTGTGATTGTATTCATGTTTATAACTAAAAAGAAAGAAAGAAAATGACTTTTGCTATTTCACTTTTTTTCTGTTCTGAATCTTCAATTAATTTTCAGAGTTCCAGAGATAGTGATTATCTGCAAAAACATTTCCTTTGAACAGTGGATTTTCTCTCTCGCGCGCACACACACACACACACACACACACTACTCGCAGCTGCAGGTCCATATTATTAACTGCGGTCTAGTTGTTAACCACTTTGTCCACTAGAGGTCAGTACAATGAGCCCTTAAATGAAGCTGCATAAAACGAACCTTTTTGCTGAAACTATTGGCTAAAGCCTCTCTCTCACCATCAGTAGTGTGTGTGTGTGTGTGTGTTGTGTGTGTTACCTTGAGCATGAGCCCACACATACTGAAGATCATGCCTAGGAGGTTCATGTAGTCTGGAGTCGGATCCTCTAGAGTGGGATTAGAGTCACTGCTGGGAGGCTTGTAGCTGGAACGAACACACACACACACACACACACACATATATATTAGCTGTTAGCCGATGCTAATGTACAGTCCGGTTATTATCAGGTTGTTACCGGAAGATCTTGTTGTGTCTCCGCGGGTCCGCCATGTTGTTACAGCTCATAATCTCACACACACTCTACACACTCCCTGATCACTCCGCTACACCCCGCGCCGCACTCTTCACCGGAACTGACGTCACCACTCGGATTCTCGCTTGGGAGAGGGCGGCTGTAAGCGCGCGTGTGTGAGCGCCATCTGCAGGCCTGGAGTGGGAGTGCAGACATGACATACACTGTGTGTGTTTACTGAAAAACAAAGGTTCTGTTATTGGGAGTTTACTGGCCCGCGCGCGCACACACACACACGCACACACGAGAGTTACAGTTTACTCCCCTGTTTCCTTTAAATAAGTGACTCTCAGATCATTTGAATGATTTGTGGATTTTAATCAGAACTCAGACTGAAACATTTACACTCAGACATGAAAATAAAGTGTGTTCATAAACACACACACACACACACAGGGTTAAAGTAGTGCTGATATCTGAACTTTAGAGCTGATATCTTTAGAGAACTTTAAGTAATGTTGGCGTGTGTTTGTTACATAATGTGATTTATTTCTGACCAGTCTCTCTGTTCTCTCCAGTCTGAACCTCCTGAAACTGTAATAATTATTAGAATAAACACACACACACACACACACACACACACACACACACACACAGGTTTAGTGTAAATTATTTCAGAATAATAAACTCAGTGTAAATTAACACAGAAATGCTGGAAGCTCAGTAACTGATAATGAAACACACAGCATGTCACGTCTCTCTCTCTCTCACACACACACACACACACACACACACACAGTACTTTATATACACACATTTATAATAAATTATTAAATTATATTAAATAATAATTAAAATAAGATTCACATCTTAGCAAATTTACACACATTTTATCATGAAACCAGTCACTAAGGTACAAACCTCAACAGCCAATAGGAAACAAGAGGGCGGGGCTACAGTATCTATAATAGTACTTTACAACATTTATAACTGCAGTAATTAGGGCTAATTATTATCGTCGCTCCTGGGCAGGATGGGGGTGGGGTGAGGTTGGGTGCAGTGGGTGGCGGCTCTCCTCACAGCTCCAGGTTCCATCCTGAGCTCAGGGTTCTGTTCGTGTCCATGTTGGTTCCACAGTGTCCTCCCATCTCCAAACACATGCAAGGGGACTGTTTATGCTAAATTGCCCCTTAGGTATGATTGAGCAGTGCTCTGCCCTGGACACTAGACTGGACTGGATTGGCATCCCACTTCTCCCACTGTGTGCTCAGCACTTCTGGGAAAGACACTGCAACCCTGACAAGGATGAAGAGCTTACTGAGAATGACTCTTTCTTCTCCTCACTATTATCTCGCTGTAGTTGTGTTGTGTTTCTGCTTTACTTTAGTGTCTATGTGTTTAACAGATGAAGAAGCTTGGCTGTGTGAGGTGCTGTGTGCTGCATTGTGTATGAAGTTGAGTGTGGTGGTGTGTGTGGTGTTGTGCGACATGTTGTATGTGACATTATGAGTGGAATCATGTGCGTAACTGCATGCGGCGTTGCGTGCAACATTATTTGTGACATCTTGTGTGTCATTGTGTGTGACATGTGCAGTATTGTGTGCAATTTGTAAAACACTGAATGCCGCATTGTGCGGGACGTTGTGTGTGGTGGTGCGTACGGTGTTGTGTGCAACACTATTTGGAGCGTTTCGTGTGGTGGCGTGTGTTACGTGTACACAGTTGCGTGTGGTGGTGGTGTGTGCGGTGTTGTGCGGAATGTGTGCAGTGTTGTGTGTGGTGGTGTGTGCGGTGGTGTGTGTCTTTGAGCGTGTGAGAGTCCTGCCAGTCATGCGCTGGGGGGAGGGGCTAAGTGTCCTGTGGGTGGAGTTTAAACTGCGTGAGGTGGTAAAGATGCAGCGCAGCGGGGTTCGGGGACTCGCTGGCCGGGACAGAGCAGATTTAGACCTTACACTGCCTCCGGATTGTACACACCTCGACCTGAAATGAACATAAATAAATATAATCATCACACACAATAAGATTGCAAAGTGAGTAAATAAGTTTTCAGTTCACTACAGTACATACTACGAGTCAGAGTAAACTTTACACACTACATACTTCTCACCTTGTGCTGAAAGTGTAGCCCTGCTCAGAAATCTAGTGCCAAATTAAAACAACAAGGACTATGTGTCTGTAAAAAACAATCACACCAGAAAGTGGCACGGACTGGGCAACACAGGTAAGCCAGGTCTCTCATGGGATCTGAGAATCTGGGAAATCATGGGTACTGTAAGAGTACCAGATCCATATTCAGCTGATGAAGCAGAACAACGAGTAGATAAAACCATCACCAACCATGCACAGAGCAACATCTGATAGAGGGAAGAAGAAAGAAACAACAGAAATGATAACAGACATCTCAGTCGACACCCACTGGATAACATCCACCTGTCACTGAGCTCCCACAAGACTGATACTACAAACAAACCATCAGGTACGTGCATGAAGGCTTTAAGGCAAATCAAACTCAGGGAGGTTAAACAGCTTGTACAAGCATCTGCCACAAAAATCATCCAAGCATGTAAAGAAAGACAGAGGAGACAAAAATCAAAGCAACCAGCTTGAAAAGACAAGTCGGCTAAAGCCACATGAACAACTGACCAAGAGGTCGTAGTGTTACGGAGAAAGATCGGGGGAATGACAGGAAGCAGCTTGGATCCAACAACAACAGGATCAATATGAAGGTACAGAGAACCAGGAGTGGAATGACATCAACATCAGAGAGACCACTGCCACCATCAACAGAACCAAGAACTGGAAGCAACCAGACAGACATTGAGAGAAGTCCATTTCTGGATCAAGAGCCTGCTCAATATCCAATAGGGGCCTACAGGGATCTTCTCCTACAAATGGAAAAGACCAAGAGCCCCACAAATAACTGATGCCATCACCTGTCTTAAACATGTATGAGATTCTCGCTGGCATTATTCCAAAAAAGAGCAAGTTGCATCCTGCAAAAAAGGAGGACTGGTGGAAAGGAAGCTGTGGATGCAAAGACCAGCTGCACTTTAAAAAAGTCAGACTGGAAGCTCCTGAGGACTCATGATCAGATCACCCCTGCATTAACAAGGACAGTGTATATAAACACTGCAGACCCCGGAAAAGTATGGTCAGACTGTCCACCACATCATATCAGGCTGCTCTGCATCAGCAAATGGTGAACGCCTCTCTCTGTATACCTACAGGAGTAACAACCATAAGACCACAAGAAGTAGGAGAGCGAGGGTGTTAATATCAGCAGCAACAGCGAAACATGATGGACAGGATGTGCATGCTCACCATGTATTAGTTCCTTCCAAGTACAAAACCACCACCAGTCACCAATGAGCTCTCCAACTATATGTTTGTATATATACACAGACTACCCAGAGAATACACTGAATGGATCCCTGGAAAGCTCAACTTCTACAAACGTCCGAAGATCACACAATCTGGAACAGATCACATCACATCATAGAGCGATCACACTAGCATAACATCACCCTGCCTCTTGTCCAAACGGATGTGAACAAGAACTTTTAAAACTTGTTAAATAATTAAATAATATTAATAATAATAAACATACCCAGTGTTTGCAGTGTATGTTGTGGTTTCAGTCCTCACAGTGGGTTTAGCTGCGATAGTGAACAGAAGCTTAGTTGGAGCTCGTTTAATGGGTGTAAGGGGTCGAGGGATCCTACTGCTCCACCCCTCACACCCTCGCTCCCTTACTTCCTTTTTGACCTTCCCAATCGAGTCGTCTGATTGGTGCGTATCCTCCTCAGTGGTGGACATTGTCTCTGAGGCTCTCCTGGGCTCGTCTCCAGATGAAAGCGATGAAGATGTCCTGGAGTTTAGCATCTGTCTCTGCCTCTCCAGCACCAATCGAGCAAACTCCTGCCGCTTGGACCGTTTCCGGGTTTGATCCCGGAACAGCGACAGATCTGCACTATCCTCTGATACCAAGACGGGGATTCGACTCCTGCTTGTCAGGTGAGAAGATCTTGTGCTTTTACCCCTATTTCCTTCTGCCTTGAACAAAAACTCATCTTTGAGCATCTCTGGTAAAACAACCATAGCTGGAGCCTGGCTCTGCACAGGTCCATTAACAACACAGTGTCCTCGAACATCTTCTGCTGGATTGTGTGATGAAGTCTTAGGCCAGCCACCTCCTGCTTCTGCTAATATGGCATTTCTGGGTTGAGGCTCCACCTCACTCTGACGGTTCTCAGGCAGCTCATGGGCCCCCCCTTGAACCTGAGGCAGTCGAGATGACATGATGTTCAGATGTGTGGTCTCAGCAATGTGGATGAAGGTTCTCTCCACTTTGGTGAAAGGAGGAGATGCAGGAGAACCAGAGGAAACCAGTACAGTAGCTGAGGGATTATTTTTTTGTCCAACTGCACTGGAGATCCCAATATCATCTGGATCACCATGCTGTTTTTTACAGGGTTCTTTTAATTGATGGCTCTTGGTCAAAGAAGGACATGTAGAAGAAGCTGGTTGGTTAGACTCTTTCTTGACTCCTAACACAGGAATCCTATCATCATTTTTCTTAGCCTGGTTCTCTAATAGTTTATGTGCTGGTTGGTGCTTCTGTGTGCAGGTCACAGGAGGAGATGTAGGAGCAGCAGTGTTCTGTTGTGATGAGCTGATGATTCCACCATTACCTGCATCGCCATATTTTGTAGGTTGTTGGTTCTTCTCCAGGAGACATGTCTGGAAGTCGATAGCTTCCTTTTCACTCTGAAGAATGTCTGTTCCAGCTCCAGAATTCAGAGACTTCTTCATGTCTCCAGGTGAGAACAGAACCAGAGTTTTAGAAATATCCTCTTGATCCAGATCTACATCAGCCACAGAACCTGGATCTCTCGGACCTTTCTGAGGGTCGATAGCTAATAAGGTTGAAGGAGGTCCGTCTTGGCTCTGATCCAGGCTGTCAGACTCGCTCTTCGTCACGTCGTCTTCTCTCGGCCCATCATCTTGTGTGTCAGGGGGCGTGGCCATGAAGCCCCGCCGCTGGTGGAGGCTTCCGGTCAGCATGACGGTGAGGAAATCACCTCGTTTTGCCTGAAGCTTTGGAAGGATGTAGAACATTTCTTTTTCAGAATACGGTGCTTTGGTCCGATAGTCTGTCGGAGAGAGGAGAGTCTCCCTTGGTAACGAAACCTGCAAGAAACATACATTTCAGTTAGCAATTGTAGCAAGAAACTAAATTGCTGCTACAAACATTTTTATAGTTTAACATGAGCAAGTGTAAACAAGCAGGGTCATGAAGAGTGGTAATGCAACAACTGTGTGGTGCAAATATTACACTGTTTAACACCAGCACTGCTAAGTCCTGTGCTCTGATTGGTCAGATGGTGTTGATTAATTCTCTATAACAGTATCTTACAGTAGCGCAGGGTCATATTAATGCACTCACTCTGATGCACTATGGTTTTTTAAAGTAACAGCTCATTCACAAGGAAAATAACATGTACGCTTTGACATGGTGATGTTTACACAAAGTAAGGAAACGTTTCTATAACACTCATGGAAGTTTTTAAGATTTCCCACATCCTCAGGACAGAGGAGTTTATACTGCTATGCTGTTTCTCACTCTGTCTTGTTAACATGAAGTGAGAGAATACGGTGAGATCGGTGAGGGAGCGAGTGTGTGTAGTTGCTATAATGTAAGTGACAACAAGAACTGACTTACTTATCATTAAATGTAACTATAATTGTAGAGGAAGAGTAACTGTTGTTCTATAATATGTAAAAAACACCTCTCCTCGTTAAACTGCTGTAATGATTTAAGAGTAAAAACATACAGGAGAATATGCGGTTAAAGGAAATTCATCAGCTTCAGGGTGACAAGAGTTGCTCTACTTCATCACACCACCTTGTTACACTGTTGATTAGTTTCCTCTCACAGCATCGCACACACACAGTGTTGTGAAAAAGACTTTGTCCATTCCTGAGTCAATTCCATTTGCCAATTCCTTTTTTTGCATATTTGCCGCTAAATCTAATAACTGGTTGTGCCGTAGTTGGCAGCAACAACTGCAGTCATGTGTTTTTGATAACTGGCAATGAGTCTTTCACATCGCTGTGAGGGAATTGTGGCCCATACTTCTTTGCAGAATTGCTTAAATTCAGACACACTGGATAGTTTAACCGATTTGAGGTCATGCCACAGCATCTCAATCTGATATAAGTCCAGACTTTGACTAGGCCGCTCCAAAACCGTAAAATGTTGGGGTTTTTTAACCATTCAGAGGTGGACTTGCTGGTGTGTTTCGAATCATTGTCCTGCTGCATAACCCAAGTGCGCTCGAGTTTGAGGTCAGGAACTGATCGCCGTACATTCTCCTTTATGATTTTCTGGTAGAGCACCGAATTCATGGTTCCATCAATTATGACAAGTGGTCCAGGTCCTGAAACTGCAAATCAGCCCCAGACCATCACACTACCACCAACATGTGTGACTGTTGGTATGAAGTTCTTTTTATGAAACGGTGTTAGTTTTACACCAGATGTAACAGGACACACACCTTCTTAAAAAATTTAACTTTTGCCTTATCAGTCCACAAATATATTTGCCCAAAAGTTTTTTGGCAAGTGTGAGACGAGCTTTGTGTTCTTTTCGGTCAGCAGTGGCTTTCACCTTGTAACTCTCCCATGGATGCCATTTTGCCCCCAGTCTCTTTCTTATTGTTGAATCATGAACACTGACCTTAACTGAGGCGAGTGAGGCCTGCAGGTCTTTAGATGTTCTTCTAAGTTCTTTTATGAGCTCCTAGATTGGTAGTCGGGCCGCTCCTGGGAAGGTTTGCCACTGTTTTCTCCATTGGACATCGTAGATAACTGACCACAGGTTCACTGGAGTCCCAAAGCCTTAGAAATGGCTCTGTAACCCTTTCCAGACTGATACATGTCAATTCATATAATATTATATATTTGTTTCTCATCTGTTTCTTGAATTTCTTTAGATCTTGCTGCTATTTGAGATTTTTTTGTGATGCTTCATTTTGTCAGACAGGTTTTATTTAAGTGATTTCTTGGTTTAACAGGTCTGGCAGTAAGTGTGGCAAGTAAAATTTAACTCTGTTTTCCAACAAATGTGGTTAATCACAGTTCATTCCTGATTTAGCGAGGGGGTAATAACTTATTTTACTAGGTAAATTTGTAAAAATGTACAATTACTAGGTTTTGACAGCTTTTTCGCTAAATAAATGAAATCATTATTTATTAACTACATTTTTGTATGTAATTGCTTTATCTTTGTGTAACATAAAATTTTAAAGTGTGACAAAGAAAAAAAAAAATCAGAAAGACAAATATTTTTTCCACAGCACTGTGTGTGTTTGAGTTACATTACAGCTCAGTCATGAGATCAGACAATTAAACCCAGACTCTGTTATGAAAAAGACATCAGATAACATAAATTATTCTCTTTGTGAAACACTTTAATGGAGTTTTGGTTCTGTACAACAGATTATCAGATTGTCTCTGTTACACATTTCTGTAGAAAAGGCACAAAAATGTAGATGTTCCCTTTTTAACATCAGAGTGAATCCTCACAGAGCGGTTCTTCAGCACTCTAACTGCTTACATCACATGCCTTTAACACAATCCAGACAGGAATTTCACATCTGTGTGTGTGTGTGTATATATATATATATATATATAAAAACACACAAACACACGTGTTGATATTTCTGATTAGAAAAGTTCCATATACATGCTGAAACTGTATACAAGCATAAAGAATATTTACATTCATACAAAAGAAACGTACAGTATTATAGTACACACCGCATCATCAGGGTGGTACTGTTACGTGGAAACCAGTCCTACTCGTCTACTGTACAGAAAGAATTTTGTAAATAAAACCTCTGTGTGTAAAAGAGTCGAATGTCACGACAGAGAAACGATGAGCAGCACATGCCTGAAGCAATCCTACCGCGTCTCTACTCAGTCCACTCAGCCACAAGATACAAGAGTTTATTGTTTACTTTAATATAATATAATATAAAATATAACGTTACTGTACACGACCTCACTGCTTACAGAAACGTGTGTGTGTGAGAAACAGTAACGTTACTGAACACGAGTGCAGCGTTTAGAGACGAGACGCTCTTTACACAGAGTCATCATGCAGCGCTCGCTTATTTACATCGTAATACACACTCAGCTCCTGTGTGTTCAAGGCATTCCGTGTGTGTGTGTATGTGTGTGAGTGAGATAATGTTTATGAGTGTGTGTGTGTGTGTGTGTGTGTGTACGTGATATGAGAGCTGAGTGTCGAAGCAGCAAAAATGTGTGTACAAAACCACAGATCACATTTTTTTCATTCAGTTTTTCTTTAATACATTTTATTTACTTTCTGATCCACATACACACACACACACACACACACAACCTTATGATAAATAATAATAATAAATTAGGAGGTTTATTGGTTAGGGTTGGAGAAGTGAAATACGCCATCAGTAACAGTGCCACGTCTCTGTACATTAACGTGTGTGTGTGTTTGTGCAAAGTAAGTGCAAATTAGCAGCCTATTTAAACACACTCAGTTTTCATATGCAAAAAGCGCAGGCTGCAAAAAAACAAACAAAACACACAACTAACCCCTGACTCTTATACACACCAGCACTGTGGCCGAGTACACCTCTCACTACTCATCATCCTCACTCTCACACACACACACACACACACACACACACACACACACACACACAGTGCACCCTTTCACCTTTGCATATCGAGACTATTTGAATAACACTCCTGCAGCGTCACACTCCAGTGCTAATGGAAGCACAAACTACATAACACAACTACACAACTCTCTGTAGTTTATAGCCCTTCAAGTTCACACATCGCTGTTCCTGTAACTCACACACTCACACACACACACACACACACACACACACACACACACACACACACACACACACACACACACACAC
>JAQQZT010000023.1:41856788-41865763 GCA_030068275.1 Clarias platycephalus | reverse complement strand
TCTTACCCTGACACGCCCATCACTCTGGAATAGGCTCAATCTGGACTCATCAGGTCACATGACCTTTTTCCATCACTTCAAAGTCCAATCATTATCGCTCACCTTCCAGGTGTTGATCTGTTAAAGGGCTCTTAACCCAGGTCCAGTGAGTTAGTTGTTGTCTCTGCTTGATGCCGTTGACGGCGGTGAGACGCGTCTTCTTGATGTGATGTTTCCATCCGAATGAAATTTCAGACGTGGTGTAAATATTTACACAGTGAGCGTTCCTCGTGTTCAGAGTCACGTCACACACGTGCTTCATTTCTCCTTCAGATGATCACAGTGACCTGCACACGTTTCACGTCTTCACTCAGGAGCTGCTCTGTGCCACGTTAAAATAAAACCTACAAATAAAAGTGTAACAGAAGATGAAACTGGTGTGAGAGTGAAGACTGAGGGAGAGGGGAGTGTTGGAGGAGTTTGTGGTATTGTCCTTCAGTAATCCGCCCACACACACACACACACACACACACACACACACACACACACACACACACACACACAGACAGTGCATCAGCATTTTACACTGCAGCGGCTCCTGAAAAGGACAAAGCAGGAAGAAAGGCTGAAGAATCCTTATAATGTGTGTGTTTATGTGTGTGTGTGTGTGTGTGTGTGTGTGTGTGATCTTCCTCACTGATTAATCAGAGATTTACTGAAGATGTACTGTGTGATTTTGAACTGCTGTCACATATGTTTCAGTTGCACACCCTCTCTCTCTCTCACACACACCCACCCACACACACACACACACACACATAGTGTTAATTATACAGCGATATTAATATCATAAGAGCTGCTGGAAATAAACCTGCGATCTCTCACAGTGTGGGCGGAAGTCATGGAGACGCGTGTGTGTGTGTGTGTGTGTGTGTGTGTGTGTGTGTGTGTGTGTGTGTGTGTGTAGATCTGAGGAGAATAACAGCGGGCTTTATGGGAATGGCTGCTGCCGTGTTGCTCTGTGGCTCCGTCGTCTCTGCAGTCGGATTTTTTTGGGAGGAGAAACTCACACAGCATGTGTCAGGCCTGCTGTTCCTCATGTCAGGTACACACGCACACACACATGCACACACACACATGCACACACACTCTAACAGTGTGTTCCTCTCCGCTGCAGGGATCTTCTGCACCATCTCCTTGTGCACCTACGCCTCCAGCATGACCTATGACCTCTCCCGGAACCCGCCCTTCATCTACGGTCTCCCTGGCGACGTGGATCACGGCTTCGGTTGGTCGGTGTTGTGTGGGTGGGCGTGTCTCGGGCTGACAGCGGCATGCGGCTGCATCAGCACCGCCTCCCCCTTCATCACTCGCCACAAGAACACACACACTTCTGCAGTGTGAGAGCGCTCTGCAGCTGCTGATGGACTCGACACCTCTCTCTCACACACACACACACACACACACACACACACACATACAAACAAATACATTGCACATCTTTTTTTGGAGCAGATGTCACTCTGGGGTGTAAGACCTCACTCCCAGCTCACACCCCAACCCTGTCCATATGGGCGGAGCTTCATTGTAACCAGCCAATCACAGACTTGACCATGTGACATCACCACTCTTCACTCCTCCAGCTGGTATAGACACTAAACACTGCTTTAATGCCACAGTATTATGTCTCAACACTACTCTCTGTACACAAGTGTGTTTAGGTTGTTGATTGTGAAATCTGATCGATTGTTTGCGCCCCCAACACCCCCCCCCCCCCCCAACAAAAACAACAACACACAGGACTGTGCTGTTAGCACACTGACGATGATGATGATGGTGGTTGTTACAGGAGTGTGTGTTTGTGTTCGTGTGGTGTAATACAGAGCTCAGTGTTAATGAGAGTTCATAAACCTGCACTATTTACAGCTCGTTAATCACATGACCATAACATAAAATAATGAGAACACACCGAGCACAGCAGTATTACTAATTATTATTATTATTATTATTATTATTAATAATTACAGACTTTATATAAACATACTGTATATATAAAATGAGGATGGTGATTTCTTCGTGGCTGTTAAACACTCCGTGTGTGTTCCTGAGTGTGATCAGTGAATAATAAAGTCCTGTACAGATCTAATAGAGCAGTGTGAAGTAGTGTTCATTTCATCAATGGAAATAATGACGGAAAATATTGTTGACGCCCTTTTTTTCCTGTGATTGAGACGAGACGATGACGAGACGCCACTGATATCAGTGAACAGTAATCAGAAATCAGCATTTGATATCATTGACGAAAAAAGACGAGACTAAAACGTGGTTTAAAAAAATTAACACTAATAAAACATCTCTGACTATATTTTCATCAACATTAAATTTCCGTCCCAATCCGCTGTGATACGGTGTTCATTCATTACGGCACGAGCGGCGGTGTATCAGGAGGAAACAGTGGGGGAACACAATCACTGGGAAAAATACCTCAAACCTGAAGAGACACATCAAGGCATCCCATAATAATCACCCAGTTTTACTGCCTCTTTGTGGTAATTATGTTACGTTACATGTGATGTATTTTATTTTAAAGTTAAACCGATGCCAAACACAGAGAATCACTACAACAGTCCAAGTGCGTAAATTCATATATTTTTCTTTTAAAAGAACACTTTACTGTCCTTACAGCTCCTCTTGTTTTGTAGTTTATAATAAAGAGTATTGGACATGCAGCAGTTGTTGTGATGGTTAAAAATAATTATCATTAGCTGAAAATAAGTTAAGAAATGTTAAGATAATTATTTTGTGAAAATTAAAAAGTAAAGGCTTTGGCTAGAATAGATTGACTGTAGAGGTAATTAATTATAATCTTATTGTTAAAATGTTAAGTTTTTTTATTGACTAAACAAATCCTAAAATCCTATCCTAAAATAGGATAAGATTGAATAAATATGATAAAAACTAACAGGGACATTAATCCTGGACTAAGACTAAGCCTGAAATTGAAAATAGCTGACAAATTAACACTAGAGAGAGAGAGAGAGAGAGAGAGACACCTAAAACATAAGGGAGATATCACTTACTGCCATCTAGTTGTCTAGTATATAGTATCTTTTTTGTATTATTTTTATTATTATTACTATCTAATTTTAAATATATTATTTCATTGGGCTCCCATATTCCATCAGTCTGTCCTCCCTGTACAGAGTTTCTGCACATGTGTGGTGGGAAATGCCTTAAAATCGCAGGGAGTGCACGGAGGAAACCATGGGGAGAGTATGGAGCGAGGCGACTTAATGGGTTAAAGCAGGAATAAAGCAGGAAATGAATTAATGGCTGATAAAGTTCACCTATGCCGGGAAATGAGCCCAATACTTTTTAGTTTGTTTCATTGAGAGTGTTTTTGGATCCTTGGTTGAGCTCTTGTGATCATGCTAGAGGGTATGAGGAGACAGCGCTGTGTTTACCCAAGAGAGAGAGAGTGATTTCCATGGATTATCACCTTGTACTGGATTTATCATTACCGGACTCAGTCACTAAACCTCTTGCTCCGCACCCTGGAGGAGCACACCCAACATCTGGATGCCGTGATGCAAAGACTCATCCAAGCCAACCTCCCCTTAAACATGAAAAAAATTTATTTCTACAAGAGACAGTTGAAGTTTCTGGGACATATCATCTCTGAGGATGGGATACATATTGACCCTGAAAAGACCCGAGCGGTGGCAGAATATCCTGAAAAGACCTGAAAGCCTTACAATGATTCCTGGGTCTCACCGGATGGTACCATAAGTTCATTCTGCATTTCGCTGATATCACTGCTCCACTGAACCGCCTAAAGAAAAAAGAGTGAAATGGGAGTGGACTGATGATCTTAAGCAAGCTCTTCAAAACCCACCTGTGCTCGTGCACCCTAATCTCAACCTACCCTTTCAGGTGGACACCGATGTCAGTAATGTGGGCCTTGTAGCCGTCCTCACCCAAGAATCAACTGAAGGACAACGAGTCATCGCCTACGCTTTCCGGACCTTAAGATGGCGATGGCAGAACGGAATTACTCCACCTCGAAAAAAGAGTGTTTGGCTGTAGTCTGGGCTACAGAAAAATGGAGGCATTACCTTGAAGGTAGGACTTTCGACATCTTCACTGACCACGCTGACCTGTCATGAGCCTTCAACTGCCCAAAAACCAGCTCACAACTCACCCGGTGGACGCTAAGGCTACAGCAGTTCAGATTTCTGGTTCATCACCAGAAGGGCTACCTAAACCTGGGTCCTGATGCCCTGTCCCAAGCAACACCGCTGCTGAAAATTGGTACAACTCCCTGTTTAATCATTTCCGACACCAAGATGTCCTACACACAAGTTCAACAGCAGGATAGTATGATAGCCCAAAAAGCATAAAAACTCCACACACGCACCCTGAGGTGGGAATCGAACCCCTGGAGGTGCAAAACTATAGTTCTAACCACAACTTTTCCTCCTTGCTTCATAATTTGGATTGAAGGTATGAATATTTAGAATTTAGTATGAATTCAAATGTAAAAATTCTTGCTGAATAAATAATATACTTTAAGCACCGCCCCTTTGCACTTTTTCAGTTACATTATAATAAGATCCATTAGATCAGTTAGAACAGATAGCAAAAAATAATTCGCTCTCAAATGCATGTGTGTTATCCTGTAATATGAGCAGGTGTCATTATGCCTCTCAGATTCCTGCACCTGAGTGCATTTATGGCTTTTTAATTCTCCACTCCTTCTTTCTGATTGCAGCACAGACTCACAAACACACACACACACACACACACACACACACACACACACACACACACACACACACACACACACACACACACACAATAAAATGAAGTACCGGTAAGACAGTGAGAATAAGTGGAGTGAAGTTCTGAGCAAACTTTATTAACGTAAGACGTGAACAGGATTCAGGGCGCACAGCTTTTTCGATATTTTCCCCCTTTTCAGAAACTGGATCTATGTGTGTGTGTGTGTGTGTGTGTGTGTGTGTGTGTGTTTATTCACAGTGGTTAAGCACCAGCAAATCTGGAGATCAAACATTTAAAATATAAGTACTGTAGTTTAATATTTCATATATTCTGATACTTCGGCTGTGGAGCCACTAACACTGTAACCATGGCAACTGAAGGACACGCCCACAGCAAGGCTCCAGGTGTGAGCATGAAGAGGGAATAATGTAGGAGTTCTATGAGGGGGCGGGGTTAGGTTTGTGTGCAAACACTCCATCACTCAGATCAGCTGTAACGCCGGAGCCATGCTGCATGACGTCAGAATGTCGAGTAGGACACGTCCACCATGTGCACCTTGTCTCATTTTAAACCCCCTGCGTGACCCTCACACGGTTTTACATATAAAAACTCTTCACTGTGGAACTAAATGTGCTTAAAAACACAGCAGTGGATCTTTAACACTAATTTAATTCTAATTCAACACTTCTAATCAGAGCAGAGTGGGCGTGTCCCATCGCAGAACGATTGGTCTCCATGACAACACAACCTGCAGCTCAGAGCGAATCTCTCTGGTTTTTATACAGCGTCAGAGTCAGACGCATGCAGAACCCGTCCTCCCAAAGACAAAGTCTGGGCAAGTCGGAAGATGAGTGAGCTCAGTCATGTGACAGGAAGTAGGCACTGATGGGGACACACCCATGCATGTTAGCAGCACTAGTGGCTGCTTCAGAACCTGAACATTTTAATTATGTTGTTTGTTGCTTCGTTGTAAATGTCTGTAATGACCCAGCAGTCTTTGAGACACAGTGCCGTGATGTCACAGTACCGTGATGTCACTTCCTGTCCTGTTTACCTTGATGGTGCAGTGAGTCTCTTAAAATGTGACAGTGATGTCACTTCCTGTATTACTCTCTTCAAATAAAGCTATGATGTCCTGTGTCTATGTGTGTGTCTATGTGTGTTTGTGTGTGTATGTGTGTGTTCAGAAGCCCTTGATGAGGCAGTAGGCCTCGAGTGAGGACAGGACAATGTAGAGGAGCCACAGGCTGAAGAACAGGCCGCTGGTGAGCATTTTGAACCTCCGCGGCCCACCTAGCTCGCCCCCGATGTTGGGTCGGCGCCGGTACATGAGGACGGCGATGCAGATGAAGGCGAAGATGGTGAAGAGCGTGACAGAAAAGGCGAGCGTTCCCGGTGCTACTCTAAATTCCCGACCGTGCCATTGGTGGAAGATGGCGGCGATGGACCAGGCCACGCCAATACCCAGGAACACGTTCACAGCGTTACTGCCCGTCACGTTCCCGATGGATGCATCCGCGTACTGATCCTGTATCGCTGCCACTTTACTCGCAAACGTGTCTGTGAGAGAGAGAAAGAAAGAGAGAGAGAGAGTTGGGGGGGGGTCTCAGAGTCACAGCTGTTCTCTACTTTACATACTTATTAGTAAACTCTGAACAAGCATTTAATAATTACAGTAAAGCTCTATGGTGACCATGGCAACTGCCACCACTAATGAAACCACCCACAGCCATGATAACACCAGTACAGTAAACTAGCATACTGTTTATATGCTACTGCTAATCTCTAATGCTAAAAGTTGTAGGTTACCACGTACACGGACGACCAGTACATTCTAAACACACCCTGGAGCTTGGCTGTGCCTCAGAGGTGGAGCTTGGGACCTTTAAAATTTCGTTGAATCTGTGCAATAAATTATCAGGATAATGACAGAGCGAGTGTGTGTGTGTGTGTGTGTGTGTGTGTGTGTGTGTGTGTGTGTGTGTGTGTGTGTGTTACACACGAGAGGTGGGTGTGACAGCGTGTACCTGGGACGGAGGTGCCGAGGGCGACGAACACCACAGCAGTGACCGAGTCCTTCAGGCCGATGGTGCAGCCGAAGTGTGAGGCGAGGTCTCCGATGACAGCCGTGAGCAGACCGATCATGCAGATGGAGATGATGAAGCACGCCCAGCCATTCCAGTAATCAGTTGGAGGAACGAACGCAAACGCCACCTTCCAGAACACGGTCAGGAAGTGCATGACGTAATCAAAACACGACGGCAGCTTCTCCTCACCGCACTCTTCATCGCCATCATCATCATCATCATCACCTCCTGATGGACACACACAATACACACCATGAGATACACACTTACACACACAATACACACTATGAAATACACACTCACACACAACCCTAAGTACCTGAGTTGACTGTAATAGCCTCCACAAATTGCTCTCTCCAGCTGTTTGTCCCCACCAGCAAAGCCAAGTTTGTTTTCTTTATTAATTTATCTACTGTGTTCTGAGGACACACACACACACACACACACACACACACATTAATATTAGATTAGATAAAGAGGAAGATGTGTGTGTGTGCGTGTGTGTGTGTGTGTGTGTGTGTGTGTGTGTGTGTGTGCCTTGAACTCGTAGGACTCCTCGATGATGACTTCCAGTCGAGAGTTTTCTCCTAAAGATGGTCGTCCAAGTTCAGCAATCCTCATCTCCTCCTCCTCCTTCTGAGAGAGAGAACACTTCTCTCCTTCATCTGAAAGACAGACAGGAGGGAGAGACAGAGAGAGTGAGAAAGAGAGCACGCTGTCTGATTTCAAATTAAATATGAAAGAGACAGACAGACAGGAAGGTAGACAGAAGAGTAGACAGACAGTCAGACAGATACCTGTAATGGTGAGGATGTCAGAGGGGACTGGGTTGTCTCTACCCTGCACTTTCCTGTACACATCTCTCCCTGATACACACAAACAAACAGACACAAACACACACACACGCACACATTTTTATTACACGTCTTTATAAACAGAGATGTAATAAACGCGGTGTGCAGAACGAATCAGTGATGAGGAGGCACGAGACACATCACAGACGCTTGCGGCGTGAGTTACAGTGGATCTGTTAGCGCTGCTGCATCAGTGTCTTCGCTAACGGCCCCGTCAGACACCGCTCTTAACTGTTAACTAATCACCACACTCACTCACTCACACACACTAACAGCCTCATCACACTGCGGCTGTGTGATGAAAGTGTTATTAAAGTTTTTTTTTTTTCAAACACCTTACCAAAACATCTGAGGTGAGCGTTAATGTTAATGTTCCGCTTGTTTCTGTCTCACTGTGACTTCACACTGTCTGTGTAAAAGAGTGTAAAACACTACTAGGTGCTAGCTAGATAAACAGCCAATCTCAGCCATTTGCTAGCTTATACACAAGTTAGCAGTACACACGTTTCCTTGTTGCCTAGCAACAGTGTTCTCTCAACTAAAGCCAGTGTGTTTTTAAATGAAAATCTAATAAAATTGTAACAAAAATTAAGTCAAAGGTCAGTGGCTATGTTAAGCATCACACACACACACACACACACATATCGATTGTGAGGTTAGCACGTGCCATTAAAGTTTACATGAACAATAAACTCAATAAACTGTGAAATTCTGAAGGCCCAAAACAAAAGTTCAATAGTAAGTATACAGAATAAACAGGAAGTGCTGTGCAGATAAACAGAAAGTAGTAATGTTACATGCTGCGTGTTTACAAACTTTAAAGTTATGTTTCTTACCAAACAGCTGCTTATCTGTTAAAGAGATGGTCAGAAAGCTATGGTTAGCACGGTTAGTTAGCTTCAGTGCTAAATGGCTTTAGCATTAGCATCTCACATAAAAGGACTGTACCTGTCTTTACGAAGCCACCTACAAAACAGCAAAGAAGAAAAGAGAAGGATTTTTTTTTACTGGCAGGGATGATGAAGTGCTACTGAACAGGAAGAACAACAAACTTCTAAACCTCGAAACGTCCATAATGTGCCTTCTACCACAAATTAAGTCAATCAGCGGAACCAAGCTAATGCTAACATTGCTAGCAGGTAGGTTTAGCATGGTGAGCCAAGTGTTTCTGTGCACTGTGCTAAACCAAGCTAATGCTAACATTGCTAGCAGGTAGATTTAGCATGGTGAGCCAAGTGTTTCTGTGCACTGTGCTAATCCAAGCTAATGCTAA
>JAQQZT010000023.1:41837569-41849632 GCA_030068275.1 Clarias platycephalus | reverse complement strand
TGAGAGAAGAGGATGCAGAGGACAGGGTTAGATGGAGGCAGATGATTCGCTGTGGCGACCCCTGAAAGGGAACAGCCAAAAGACAAAGAAGAAGAGTTTAGCATAAACTGATTTGTAATTAGTGAGTGTGCTACTCCAGGAATTACGGTAATTAACCTATGAAAGCCCAGACCTATTTCTCAATAAAGGAAATTATGTCACGGGGTACACATGTCATTCAGGGACTTGATGAGTTAAAGAATAAAGCTGAAAAAGGAACTTTCCAGAACATTTAAACGGTTTGTTATACCGTGGGTTCTTATGGGCTACGGCCTTGATCAGACTGCCAGCCCAAATCCGATCTTAGGCATATCTAGATTGGAATCAGTTTGGAATCAGATTGTGATCAGAACACATAAAATTTTTAATTTTTTCCAGAGGTGATTTGAAATTCGATTCAGATCGGATTCTTAAAGATGTGTCTCTCTATGCTCTACTCCCTCGAATTAGATTTCCAACTGTCCGTTACGTCACCATCAACCCAAAGCGGAAGTTCAAGTGGTATGGAGCAGGGCCTTATAGAATGATTTCATGTGGGATGTAATATAATGATATATAAAATATGAAATATTTCCAATTCTGGCAGCGATATGGGTCCTTTTCATCTATGTGATGCACATGTATTTGCTTCTTTGTCTTTCGGCCACAGCAGATCATCTGCCTCCATCTAACCCTATCCTCTGCATCCTCTTCTCTCACACCAACTAACTTCATGTCCTCTCTCACTGCATCCATAAATCTCCTCTTTGATCTTGCTTTAGACCTCCTGCCTGGCAGTTCCAACCTCAGCATCCTTCTACTGATATATTCACAATCTCTCCTCTGAAACCAACTCTACCTACAGCACATCTCACCACTGTCTTACGGCTCTCAAACATGTCCTGCACCACTCTAACATACTTGCAGTGATGTGTACTGTGCTTATAATTCAGTTTAAACACCTAATTAAATATTATAGTGCTGTATGTAAGTACTATATGTTACTGTTTCACTATATTTATGTCTAGACGAGTAACATAACGATAATTGTAGTATATAGAGGGCACGTATACATCACCATACAGTGCATGTCCATGGGTAATCTGTGTTTTTAACATCTCTGACTATACATGTAACCTAGATGAAACCCCTTTCTCAGATACTAGGATAGATGTGATATTTCACTGTGGGATTATTGAACCCTAAACCAACGCTACTAATCTCAAAGCCACACTAGCGTGAATTAGCATTATCGTAGCTGTACCTGAGTGTGTAGCTCACATTTCCCTAGCACCTTGTACTGATGTATCGACGGACATATTGTCTCCGCTCAGGTTATAAAACTCTTCACAACACCGCTGGTCTCCTGCCATGTTCTCTCGTCTGTGACGAGAAACAGAAGCTGACTGGCACATGAGGTGCGCCGTGAACTCATCTCTCGTTTATGTCCTGGATTTTTTTCCGTACTCACTTCTGTGTGTCAGGATTACTCCACCATCGGGACGATCACACAGCTCACACTCCTTAAACTTTACCGTTCTTTGTTCATTTGTCAATGTTTCCATGTAGGTGCCATTTGAGAAATAAAATCTCAGCTAACATATCATGTTGTGAAAATGTCTCCATGTGCAGTATATGAAATAAATCATGTTGTGAGAATGAAAAAGAAGCTGAGCAGAGGAATCGGAATAATGAAGCACAGGACACGTACAAGAGAGAAACAAGAACAAACCTGTAAACTCAGAACCTCAGGTGTGAAGCTGAAAACAAAGAGGGAAGTTGAGGGAGGGAGAGGCGGCACAACGGAACGATAAATGGTTTTAAATACTGTACAGAACTCAATACATCCACACAATCATTAGTTAGTAATGTGATGTGACCAGAGTATTGATTCCTGAATGGTCATTGCGAGCTGGATTACAGGAGGTGACATGATTAAAGTAATGCATAACGTTATAAAAACACATTCACTATTTGCAATCGAAAATAAATCAATTTCAACATACAATATTATTTTATAAAACTTTATAAAATAGTTTAAATAATGTACGTATAATTAATGGTTCTTATTGCAAACAATATTTCCTTTATAGTGAAATACAAGACCACCTAATCGATTGTAACCAAATATATTTCTTCTGATTAACCCATTCTTAAATAAAGGCCTGGCCAAAAAAAGGGTAAAAAAACAACATATTCTGGCTGAGTCTAGACCTGAGCAACTGATCAACCCCAGATCATAACACTGTCTCCAGAGGCTTGTACAGTGGACACTATGCATGATGGGAGCTTCCCTTCTTACCCTGACATGCCCATCGCTATGGAATAGGCTCAGTCTGGACTCATCAGGTCACATGACCTTTTTCCATCGCTCCAAAGTCCAGTCTTTATGCTCCCTAGCAAACTGAAGTCTTTTTAAAAATTATTATTATCCTCACTGATAAGTGGTTTTCTTATGGACACACAGCTGTTTAGTCCCAGTCCTGTGAGTTCTCATCACATGGTGCGTGTATGAAAATGCTCTTACTGTAACTATTAAACATAGCCATTAGTTCAACTGTTATTTTTACTAAGTGTGTAAGTGATCTCCTATCACATTTCTCCGACCACATTTCTTCCTGGCAGATGATGTCACCGCTGTCCTTCCACGGTTTAGTAATGTGTTTTACAGTTCTTAACCCAATGTTTCTAGTTTCAGTAATCTCCTTAGTTGTTTTCTTTGTTTGATGAAGGATTTGAGCCTTCTGAAACAGAGGAACATCTTACCCAGCATGTGTCTTCTGACCTGGTTGTGTGGAATGAGAAGCTAAATAACTTGTTGTTAGCCGTATTAATCACGGCAGTAATTATCCAATAAAAGACTCATCACTATTTTTTAGTTATAAATTCAGGTGGCGACATTCTCTTTGCCCAGGCAGTCTGTGGACTAAATTATATTTAGAAATCTGTAGTTTGTCTTTATGGCAGTGGTGTCGAGTTTAAACCCCTTTTGCAGCACTTTGGGAATATACCTTCTCACCACAGGCATTTTATCACTTTGCACCAATCACAGGCCAAAACCACTTTAATAAAGTAATTGACTTAATTCCCAGCATGTATAATTTTTTTACCAATAGACTCTCAGGAAATAAATGTTACCCTCGGTGGTAACCTGATGCGGTAACTCACTGGTGCCCCTTGTGAGAAGGTGAATGTTGTGTATCTTTAAACCTAAAGATCACTGGTGCACCTGAAAGGGAAACCCAATTGCACCTGTACATACCTTTTTCTGGAAAGGAATTATTATGGATTTTTGCTAAGTAGAAGTAAATTATATAAAAATTTTAGGAAGAAATTTCTACACTAATGAGAAGAAATGGAGAACAGGAATGATGAATTTCCTCAGAAGAGTGGTGAAACATCTCCCTGGATTAGTGATCTCCTAAACCTTAATCCATCAAGCTGCTTATGCAGAACCAATAAATTATGAGTAAAGACTTACGAGATCTCGTCATTCTGGAACTCCAGGACTCCGTAGGTATCCTCAAAGTCCTCACCTCCCCCTTTAGCTGTTCCTGGGATGGTTTTATATGGAACCACAACAACCCCTCGAGCTCCAGACATCCTCACCACCTTCACCTCCATCACCCCAATGCTCTCACTGACGTGCATCACTGGCTCCTCAAACATAAAGATCCCAGCGTGATCATCGTCAAAAATGGTCACCGTGGCGGTGGATGGAAGTCCCAGTCCTGCCAGGCTGTCCATGTGATTGGACATCAAGTCCTCGTGGTCTGTTCCCTCAGACAGAACCTTTACATTGCTCAGATGAACCAGGAAATGCTCATCTTCTTCAAAGATGTCATCATCAATAATTTCTACTCGGATTTCCTTCTCAGTCTCACCAGGTTTGAAGATAATGATGCCCTCAGTGAACTGATAATCTGAGCCCACATTGGCGGTGCCGTCCTCAGTCCGGTAGCTCACAGACACTGTGCTGGTCAAGTCGCCTCCACGTCGGACCACGTTCAGAGCTACCGAGCCGCAGTTTTCCAAACACTGGTATGAACCAGGATCAAAGAAGATCTTTGAGGAGTGATCATTTTCAGAAACCTCAGATCGTAGTTCATGGGTGCCGAGTGCTCTTCTGGCCTGGTCTGCTGCATGTTTCTTTAGGATGTTTCCTGCACCAGTCATCAGCCTCGTGGCCTGGCAGCGATAAAATGCTCTACTCTTCTGCTGCTGGCTGAGGAGTTGGTAGTTAGCAATCTCCATGAGCTGTTCCATGTCTTTTTCTGGATGTTTCTGTTTCAGTTCCTTTAAAATCCTTGCAATTTCTCTCCTGGCTTCCTCCTCGTCCATCTCCATGGACGTATCCACAGTTCCATCTAGAAAGCTGAGCACCTGTCCATCCATTTCCACGTCTGTTTTTGTCTGGAGTTCAGGTTCTCCTTCAGTCTCAATGATCATTCCTCGCTGCTTCCCGACTCTGTACCTTTTATAAACGTATTTGTAAAAGAGAAGTCTTCGGTCGGCGACCCACGCGAACACCACGCATATGGGGAAGAAGAACAGCGTCACTAGCCCCTCCCACACCTCCACCACACCTGGAGAAATCACAGCCAGGATCATGTACAGCCAGGTGTAAGCGAAGATACTCCAAGCTGCAGTCACGAAGAACACTCTGAGGTGCTTGACTTTGCGATGGTCACCATCAGGAATGACGGAAACACAAAGTCCAATGATAACGAACATGTTGAAGGCGGCGCTGCCCACGATGGTGTTCGGCCCCAGTTCACCTGCATCGAAGTTGTGTCCACAGACCTCAACGACAGAGAGCATGATCTCTGGAGCAGACGATCCCAGCGCCATTAGGGTCAGATTGGACACTGTTTCATTCCAGATGCGCACTGTCGTGGTCGTGGTTTCCCCGTTCGGCTTCTTGATCGTGATTTCCTTCTCTTGTGATGTGATGACCTCAATGGACGCCATGAAGCGGTCCGCAATAATTGAAACCCCGAGGAACATATAAGCCATGGCGACGAAGTAGATGGTGGCTCTCGCTAGCTTGTCTCCAAACGAGGGGTTTTCTGGCCTCCATATTGGCAGGATCACTCCTTCTTTACATTCATAGCTACCCGCGCAGGTTTCTGTGCTATTTGCTGGATCTGAAGGTTCATGAAGCTTGGAGCCTCCAGCAGCAGCATGTCGGAGCTCATTGGACAGGAATATGAAGAACAGAGCGAGTTTTAGTGTTAAAGGGTAAAAGGACGGAGTGTCCAATTGCCCCATTTTCCTGACGAGGAGTTTTATAACTGACCTGCTGTTTTATTTCCCTGTAGGAGAGGAAGCAGAGGATCGGGAATTAGACTCTCAAATAAAGCCTGTGCATTACATAGGAACATTTTTATATGTGATTTAACATCAGCTCCAGTAGTGCAAAAGAGTTAAAAATGAAAAACATAAATTAGTACTAGGGTATTTTTGGATATGTGTAATGAAGTATCGAGTCAAGTCAAGTAGGTTTTTATTATCATTTCAACCATAAACAGTTCAGTACACAGTGACACGACTAACTAGCTAACTAAGCCACCTACTGTAATTAGTTGAATAGCTAAGACAAAACAAATGAACACCTTAATCATTAAACTATTTATGTACTTTCTAAAACTATCTAAGTATACAAAAGACAACTTAAAGTGCACGTGCAAATGTTCAAACAAGTGCAACAACACGACACAATGTGATACTCTATATACTGCATGTTAAATGCCATAAAGACAAGCGTATGGATTTATGTGAGTTTTTGTGGTTAAACTGTTAGAAATGAGGCCCAGAGAAAGAGAATTAAGTTTAATAAGAGACTGAATAGAGAAATATGTGATTGACTTTATTTACATTATTAAAACTGTATTTGTTTTATTAAGATCACTCCATCACATAAACATACTGCGCTCATCCAAACTCAAAGATCCTGAGTCCGGATGGTTTTTAAACTCGGACGAGTTTGAGGTGAAACGTTATCGATCACGAGTTAATGATAGATTTATTTTTCAGAAGCGTACGCTCAGCGCTAAAGATTTAACCGAACTGATTTAAAGTAAACGCTCCTCTGAATTCTCTATATGTACTGAGGTGAAGCGGTGGTGTATTAGCTGTCGGCGGTGTGAGCGGGCGTGCTGACTGACCCGGCCCATCCAGGGTGGTTTCTTTATTTTTTCCTAATCAGGGGCCGGAAATTCCTGAGACACTACAGACGTCTTTACCAAACTAGTGCAGCTTAATTACAGTCTGAAAGAAGAATGATAAACACACACACACACACACACACACACACACACACACACACACACACACACACACACACACAGAGCCAGGAATTTATTGGGTCCCTTGCCTCCATTTATGTTATGAAATTTAACTGATAAATATTACTGATGTGTTAGTAGTGTGAGGTGTGATGTGAAGGAACACGACAACAATCTCAATCCCTTTCAGATCAAACATGTAGAAACGGGAAGACAAACTCGTCTAGACGTCACTGTGTTCAGTTTCAACACTCTCTTTGTTCTTCAAATAAATAAATAACTCCATTCCCTCCTCGTCTATACCGCTTTATCCTGTATGCAGGGTCTCAGGGGCCTGGAGTCTCTTGGGACAGTCAGCCTAATCTGCATGTCTTTGGACTGTGGGAGGAAACCGGAGAACCCGGAGGAAACCCACCAAACACGAGGAGAACATACACACTCCACACACGCACTAACCCGAGGCGGGAATCGAACCTGGACGTGTGAGGCCACAGTGCTAACCACTACACCACTGTGAGGCCTAAATAAATTATTATTATTCATAATAATAATAGTATAATAGTTTTATGTATTTTATAGAAAGCCTTTAAGTTATTCAGCATCACTGTACAAAACATAGACAAGTAATAAATAATATAAACAAACAGTGACTATAAAGAAGCACAATTAAAGCTGCATTTATAAATATATTAGATAAACAGCGGAACTCATGTGGAAAAGCAACTCTAAATAAAGGCATGGTTTTATTGTTTATCAGAAGAATCTGTTCTGTAACCAGTTCAATTAGGCTCTCTGGCCACACACACACACACACACACACACTGGACTGGTGTTTTCTCTGGAATGTGTTACACCCAGTGTTCCCAATACAGACTCCAGAACAAAGTGCTCGCTGATGATGATGATGATGATGATGATGATCTCACTCAGTCACTCATGGAGGGGGAGATTTAGGATACAGAAGGGGTACATCACAAGGCATACACACAGACACACACACTACGGGCAATTTGGGAACGTCAGTTATCTACGGTGTTATATTTATGCCACAGTTCTGTTCTGACATCCTGAAAGCAGACAAAGCGCGCTATGCACGTGCAGTGTCTCCCCTGCGCGCTCAACGTGTTTTCCGCGCATGCGTGCAACATCTGTTGCACGCATGCGCGGAAAATCTGTTTTTCTGTGCGCGCTCAACTTCATTCAGTGTTACGAAACTGCCACAAAACCAGCCAATCACAGACTTCCTTCGACACACGACTTCTGATTGGCTGTTTCTTCTCTATCAGGTGACTCTATCGACCCATAACGGAATTAAATTCAATTACATTTTATTTGTATAGTGCTTTTAAAAATGGTCATTGTCTCAAAGCAGCTTTACAGACTCAATAGAAAATTATAAGAAATTAAAATAATATTATTATATATAATTATATGTAAATTAAAGAAAATTATATAATGGAAACATTGTAAATAAAGTTTTATTTATTTATAATATTATAAACAAATATTAAAGTATAAATTTTTTTAAAAATTGAATTAAGTATTAGTATATACCAGTTTCGTTTGTCCATTGTGTGTTTTTATTTACTTTATTTACTAATTATCCATATAGCTCATCATTAGATTACATTGACTAAAATTCAAATCGCATCAGTTATAAACCTTTATTAACAACGCTCCCCTTATGGGTCAATAGCGCCACCTGATAGAGAAGAAAAGTAGTGTGTGGAAGTCTGTGATTGGATGGTTTTGTGGCAACAAAGTTGCGCGAGCATATAGGCAGAGTCGAGTACGCGCGGAAAACACGTTAAGCGCGCAGGGGAGACATTGCACACGCATGGAGTGCTTTGTCTGCTCTCAGAATGTCAAAACTGTGTGCTCAGCATTGTAATATAACGCCATAGATATCCAAATCTGTCTTTGGACTGTGGGAGGAAACCGGAGAACCCGGAGGAAACCCACCAAGCACAGGGAGAACATGCAGAGTCCATACACAGAAACAGGAACCTGAGGTGGGAATTGAACCTAGCGATGATGATGATGATGATGTTTATTTAGATCCTATAGAGTGTGCAGCGGTTTCCACTGAACTCATTACACATTACAAGTCACGAGTCCCTCAGAATCAACTCTCAGGGTTTAATGAGAAACGATTAGAGGTTTAATCCAAGTCTGAATAAAATAAACCTGGAGTGAGACGAGTCAGGAAGAGGATTATCTGTTAGAGAGACGGTGAATGAGCAGAGTGAGGGACCTGTGTGTGTGTGTGTGTGAGTTAGCAGTAACGTCACCGTGCATCTTCAGGAGAGGAGAAAGACCTTGAGACACAGTGAGTGCTCGAGTCGGCTCTGTCCTCCTCACCCTCACCACAGGAGTATCTCATCTCTCACTCTTAGACTAGATCAGTCCTAATGAGTTACTTTAGAACTTTAGCAGACGTGTGTGTGTGTGTGTGTGTGTTAAAGTTTTAGTGTGTTAGTGTGTGTGTGCGTGTTAGTGTATTAGTGTGTTAATGTATTGGTGTGTTTGTGAGTGTGTGTGTTAATGTATTAGAGTGTGTGTGTGTGTGTGTGTGTGTGTGTGTGTGTGTGTGTGAGACTGTAAACTCTCTCTCTCTGTCTCTCTCTGTCTCTGTGTAAACTCTCTGATATCTCTCCATCTCCTCGTCCTGCTCCAGTGAGATGTGACTATGTTCTGGCATGGGGCGTGTAAGCGCTCGTCTCCTGACTCACTCGGACTCTCAGCTAAAACTGCGTCTGAGTCTGATCAATGTGTTTAGTCTACATTTATCACGTAGCGTGGGTGTGTAAACCACTGCTTGGGAATATTTACAACGGCTGAATATATTTAAAAAAAAATGTTTTTTAGTGAACTGAAAAATAAAACAACTGAACGATTTAGTAAAGTTTAATAAAAGACTTTAAATTGAAGACTTTAAATTTTGGACTTCTTTAACCCTTAAAATCCAATCCATTGCAGGGCACACACACACACACACACACACACACATATATATATATATATATACACACACACACTCATTCACACACTACAGGAAATTTGGGAACGTCAGTTATCCTAATCTGCATGTCTTTGGACTGTGGAAGGAAACTGGAGAACCCGGAGGAAACCCACCAATCACGGGGAGAACGTACACACTCCACACACACAGACACGAATTGAACCTGGCGATGATGATGATGATGATGATGATGTTTATTTATATCCTATAGAGTGTGCAGCCGTTTCCACTGAACTCATTACACATTAACGCTATGCTGAGTGTCTCGAGTCCCTCAGAATCAACTCTCAGGGTTTAATGAGAAACGATTAGAGGTTTAATCCGAGTCTGAATAAAACTCAAACTGAAATACAAGCAGCACAGACCAGAGACACAGCATTGATCAACAGAAGTCCCGCAGTGTGTATCGATGGACGAGGCTTCAGACATTTAGGTTTTCAGATACGTCAATTAGAAACAAAAGTATCTTTAGTTTAAAACACAGAACTCTTTACTGCTACCGGATTATGAGAATCACATCACAAAGATGTTGGAATGCTTGTATTCATGTTACTTTTGGTGACAGAAACAACCGAAAACTACCATAAAACAGGTGATCATGTGTCTCTGTGACACAATTTTACATTTTCTTGCTCAGTCAAGTTTGTATAGTAGATTAAAATGGAATAGAATTCAGTTCATCATATTACCTGGGTTGTGCTGAAACACCACTCTGACCCTGACTCCGTATATATTTAATAAAAACAGTTACTGTACTGTACTTTATCCCCAGAGGCAGCGGATCTCAGGGAGTTTCCCCCAAACCCTGGATTGTTCATTACACTGTGTGGTGACGCAGCGCGTTGTTAATTGCTCTACAGATTCACTACATCAGATGGAATCCATCACAGCCACTCCTCTATGTCTCCTGTTATATCTCCTGTTATGTCTCCTGTTATGTCTCCTACTGATGGTGAAAGCTGAGACGGAGGTCAGCACGCTGTCATAACTGACTTGCCACTGGAGCGAGCCATGGACTGCGTACACCAGACAGGAGAGAGAACTGAACACCTTTCATCACAGAATCATCTGTCCTGTCCTGGGTATAACACAGAGTGTCCAGTGCAAAGGTTCTGTCCCATCCTGTCCCTCCTAGCATGCTCCTTCTGCTCACACAAATCAGCTTACAGTGACTGGGCCGTGTCTCAGAGTCGTCCTCTATGGGGACCCGGCAGGGGAGAGGAGAACCACTGGTCTCCCACAACTGCTACAAGGACGTTAGCGAGAGTGGGCAAGAAGGAAGAAGCCTCACAGTCTCTGTCCTGGTGGAAAAGACAACCTCGTTCCAGAGACCCTCAACGACCTCCTCAGCCACACACGGCGCCGCTCCGACTGAGCCGACGTCAGGACCGCCAGGATAACGTCACCCAGGGTCATACAGTCTGACCCACTACATCGGACCCACTGTGTCAGATTCACTATGTCAGATCTACTGTGTCAGATTTACTATATTAGATCCTTTACATCAGATATATTATTTCGACCACACTGCATTAGATATCTGATTTCAAATTCAATAAATCCGATCTACTACCAGTTACACTACATCCAAATCCTTACAACCAGTTTACTGAATCAGATCCACTACTATGTAATATTTACTGTGTAACACATTAAATCCACTACCTCAGTTCGATTACACTGAGAGGAAACATGTTAAGTGTGTGTGTGTGTGTGTGTGTGCCCGGTTACACACAGTACAGAGCTCTCTATAAGTCTGCCTGCTGTGAATGCAGTGTGTATTCTGTGTTAAACTGCAGGAGGTTTTAAATATCTTCTGTATTTACAATAAACACATTGAGTGCCTCAGATCAACATGGTTAAAAAATATATTATAAAATATAAATGAAATATAAATGACTTTCTGAGCTTTGTGAGATGTCCAGAAGAAACTCTAACATCTGCATTAATGGAGGAGAACATCTGTAAACCCTCAACCTGCAGCACCTCTTGAGCCCTGAACATGTTACAGGTGAAATTTCTGAGAGAATAAAAGTGAGTGAAAGTCCAGCGAGAGTCACACACTCACCTGTGAGGATCCAGTGGCTGTGTGAGTGTGTGTGAGAGTTTGAGTGTGAGTGAGTGTGAGTGTGGCGTAGCCAGAGCAGGACGATAAGCTGTCCAGATTTAAATTTAGCAGGAGCAGAAGGCATTGTTTGTGGCAGTGCAGGATGGCCAAGAGGCTCTAAACATGGCCAGTGGTGCAGAGCTGCTGCTTATCGTCCTCCTCCTCCTCCTGTTACTTCCTTACAAGGCTGCGTTCCCATCACACACACTCGCCGTACACTCACCGCCTCACTGCCTGCACTATCTGCCCCTGATAAAACACCTCCCCTCCAGCTGTGTGTGTGTGTGTGTGTGTGTGTGTCCAGGGTGTAAATGAGAAAGATTAATTCTGTTTCCTTTAGAAAAAAATGTATTCTCATACTTTACATGATACTTTATTCATTTAATCATGTACAGCTAAAACAAACAAACAAACAAACAAAATAATAAAATATTTAAACGAAATTCTAAATATAAAATACAAACAAACCACCCAGGCGGCATGGTGGTGTAGTGGTTAGCACTGTCGCCTTGCACCTCCAGGGTCCGGGTTCGATTCCCGGGAAGGCTCGAGTACCGTCTCTGTGTGCATGGAGTTTGCATGTTCTCCCCGTGTTTGGTGGGTTTCCTCCGGGTACTCCGGTTTCCTCC
>JAQQZT010000023.1:41635767-41646993 GCA_030068275.1 Clarias platycephalus | reverse complement strand
TGGCTAGTGAGACTAAAGTTATTACCCGCCACAGCCGAATTTTACCCGCATTTGGCGGGTGCCAATGTCAAACCCTGCTGTACATGTCCAGAACCAGCACTGTCCAGCTTGTCCAATCAGATGTTCACTTGCGTTTTGCTTAACAGAATATTTTTCATAAATCAGTTCCTTAAAATATCCAAACCTTATAAACAAACATTGTTGGCTCATAAACGCCACAGAAACACAGGGCTTGTTTTTATTGTGTGCTTCATTTAAATTTTATGAGTTCCGCCTTGTGACTATGAGGGCTGCAAACTCAATTACTCCTTTAAAAAAAACTTTAATTATCTGAAGCAATCGAGCTGTGAAGCATGCACAGTTATTAACATGAGGTTGCATGTCATAAATGTGCAGAATTAATATTCACTGTTCAAAACATGAACTGTTTTTCCTCAAAAGACTCATTTCTGTCTGTTTGTTTTCCCCTTTTTTTCTTATAGACACTGAGGTGAACTGGCAGAACTGCACAAATATCTTGCCATTTCAAGCCACTTTTGAAGAAGAGTGAGGTGAAAAGATCAGAGGTCATGAGTCACGTCATTGAAGATTGATGTTATAACCCTATAATGTGGAGCATTTAAAATGGGGACGTTGTTTTGCACTTTGTGTCTCCTACAGCGTTGAATGCCCTGAGGACATCCATTTCTTGAAACTGTGACTTTCTAATACTTTGGCTACCTCTCGATTGAGGCCATGTTTTCCTTTTTTTAAGTGCTAATCTCTTTTCTTTTTGCTCTCAGTCAAAGAAAATCCAATCCTCACTCAGAAGAAAATGGCCATCAGAAGATTCAGCCTTTCTAAATCCTCTCCCCATGCCTTCCCATTCATTTTTCTTGGCCTACTTTTCCTTGCACTTCCAACATTAGTGACGGGTGACTGCTGGCTTATCGAGGGCGATAAAGGATATGTGTGGCTGGCGATCTGCAGCCAGAACCAGCCACCGTACGAAACAATCCCACAGCACATTAACAACACTGTGCACGACTTGCGTCTGAATGAGAACAAGCTGAAGGCCATCTTTTACAGCTCCATGAGTCGTTTCACGAATCTCACCGATCTCAATCTCACCAAGAACGAGATCTCCTACATTGAGGATGGTGCCTTTGCGGGACAGGCTAACCTTCAAGTGCTACAATTAGGTTACAACAAGCTAACAAACCTTACGGAAGGGATGCTACGAGGCCTGGGAAGAATGCAGTGCTTGTTTTTGCAACACAACCTCATCGAGGTGATTGCCACCAATGCTTTCTGGGAGTGTCCCAGTCTGAGTAGCCTTGATCTGTCCTCAAACAAGCTGGCCAAGCTAGACCATTCCACCTTCACAGTTCTCGGACGTCTAATGGTGTGTGAGCTGGCTGGAAATCCTTTTCACTGTGGCTGTGAGCTGTATAGCTTCCTCAACTGGCTGGATGCCTTTAATAATGTCACACACACTTACGACAGGCTGCAATGCGAAACCCCAAAGGAGCTCTCTGGATATCCTTTACTAAGTCCAATGGCCAGCCACATTCGCAACGCCCACTCTATCTTATCATCCATTTGCAAAGATGGAGTCATTATTCCTGGAATGACCTCCCTACCTCCAGATTTGGATTCTTCTGGAATAGGTCCAGATATCCCTGACCATATGGGACCATACCATCAACCCACAACCTCATCAACTGCGATTCCATCCTACAGCCCTAGCATCAGGCTGCATTCTGTTTCTCTATCATCAGCCTCGTTACTGGTTCAGATCCCTCGACCTTACAGCAAGATGTACATCCTAGTGCAATACAATAACAGCTATGTGTCTGACATTATGAACCTTAAGAAAAAGAAAGAGATAGTCACACTTAACACACTGAAACCCCACACAGATTATACTTTTTGTGTAGCCTCAATTCGTAACTCACAGCGCTACAACCACACTTGTTTAAATTTTGCAACAAGATCTCCAGGACCTGATGATCTGCGTGCTGGGCCGTCGACCACCACCCACTACATAATGACCATTCTGGGCTGTCTGTTCGGCATGGTCATCGTGTTGGGTTTGGTGTACTACTGCCTACGCAGGCGGCGGATTCAGGAGGAGAAAGAGAACTCTATAAGTGTTAAGAAAACTATCTTAGAAATGCGTTATGGCCCTGAGGCAGCAGCCGCAGCTGCCAAAGACCCCTCAGTTCTGCAAAAGCTCCAGGAACAAGTTCACCATCAGCACTTCCACAGCAAGTTGCCCCAGTCCACATCCTCTAGCATGGGAATGCTTCACAGTTCTGCCAACACCAGCTCCTCTCGGCTCTCCACACTTCCCCAGGCTGACAAGTTGTCCACTGCTTTCTCAGAGGCTATGACCAGCAGTAAGGGCAACTACATGGATGTGCGAGGAGAGGAACGTATAAAGGATGGAGCTATGCCAGTTTTAGAGGATGAGTTAAGGAGGGAAGTTAATGGAATCGATACAGGAGAAGAGGACTCAGATGACGCTGGTCGAGGATCAACATCAGAGATCTCTACCATTGCAAAGGAGGTGGACAAAGTGAACCAAATCATAAACAACTGCATAGATGCATTAAAGCTGGACTCCGGAGTTACGGCCACTGCAGCTGAAAACTCCTCTTCTCCACCCCTGCCATGTAGCACCTCCTCCAGGGGACTCATTCCACTTTCTCCAATACCAGCAGACACATGCCCAATCATGTCTTCTCCTAAAATTCCCCATCTACCCCCTGTGCCTCTAGTCATGCCTCTGTCAGAAAGACCAGGAATCAGTGGAGGAGGTTTTCTATCCCCACCTTATAGAGACCCACCTCCTGTTACAGCAGCACGGCCTCTACAGCGGCAGCTGAGTGCCGATGCAGCTGTTGTTGCTCTCAATGTGAAGAACCGTTGCAGTGGCAACTCTGGAGCACCCAGTAAGACTACTCGTGTCTTTAGCTTGGATGTTCCTGAACCTCGGAGTCCAGATTCCTGCAAGTTTCCAGAAAAAGCCAGTCCTGTTCGGTGCGGGGAGCCCCTCGATAGGCTCCCTCTGGTGGGGGTTCAAGGGGGCAATAACAGCAGGGGAGAAGGTGGCAACGGGGGAGGAGGGGGAGCCGGTGGTGGCAGTGGTGGTTCGGGTGGATGTGGTGGTGTAGTTCCAGCTCAACAGCACCTCCTGGAGGTGCACCCAGACTACCACTGCTCAGAGCACCGACACTCCTTCCCCGCTCTCTACTATGAGGGTGCCGCCGACTCTCCTGCCCAGAAAGCTTCTTTCCTAAAGCCCCTCTCTCGCACCAAGAGAGACACTGCCTATTCCCAGCTCTCGCCACGGCACCACAACTACTCGGGATACTCCTCCAGCCCCGAGTACTCGTCTGAGACCACTTTGAAGATCTGGGAGCGTTTTCGTCCTTACAAAAAGAGCCCTCGTCAGGATGCCTACATAGCAGCCGGACATGCACTTAGGAAGAAAGTGCAGTTTGCGAAGGATGAGGATTTGCATGACATTCTTGACTTTTGGAAAGGGGTGTCTGCACAGCAGAAACTGTAATTCTATCGAGAGGCACTATGGCACACGGCTGCAGAGAAGAGGGACGTGGTTCTTGAGAAAGCTAAGTACTTTGGTCTTCAAGTGCATCCACAGAGACAAGTGTTTGAATGAAGTCTGGATTACACAGAGTACCATGAAAAGAATAGATCATCAATCGGTCAGAATTGCACAGAAAACTGGGTGCTTAAGGAGAGTTCAGAATGACCAAATTTTATTGCTGAAACTTTTTGTTTGTTTTGTCTGCTGTCATTCCAGTTTAATTCTTAAAAAGAAAAAAACATGCTCAAGTAAGCGATTAGTGGTTTTTGTGTTATCTCGACTAAGTTTAGGGATAACAGTAAGGCATGGATATTTCGTTAATTGTTCTCAGCTTTAATTGAAAAGATAAATAGCAGGTTTGAATTTAGCACAGGGCAAATTCTGAAAAGCGTGCTCCATCCGTTCACCCGCTCCATTCAGTCCAAGCATGTTCACTGGCTCGTGACATCTACACATGTTTCTTCCAGTGAATTGGGCTTGCTTTTCATTGCACAGGCAGAGAACTACTTATATTTTACATTCAGGAAGCGTAACAGCTGATATTGTTTATTTATTTATTTGTCCTCTCTTGTAGCACAGCTAGTTCTAATTTATTGCTTTCCATATTTTTGCCTGGGGGATTCGCTATTCATTTGTGATTCCCAGAACAAATGCTACCAAAATGTAAAAGGACTGTAGGGGATTTGAGTGAACAAAGATGAAATTAATAAGAGGATTTTGGGTGTGACAGTGCTCTGTCAGACAAGACACGGGCTTTAAGAAACAGCAGCCTTCGATTTGTACAGTTGTACATCGTAACACAGATACTTATGCTAATGCAATGCTATGTTTTTGTCATTACTCTGACATGTGTGTTATTTCCAGTTAGTTCTGTGTTGAACGATGCGTAAGATGGATGCTAATCTAATGTAGTCTTATTCTTTTAATTGGAACGAGATTGAAAAACTAGTCGTGAGTATTGTGAATATTGATTGTCCAGGTGCAGTAAGTCAATGAGATTTACTACCATTATCTGAGGTTTTTATAATATTGATTATAATTATTTCAACAACCCGGCATGATTGAATACATTTTCTTCTCTTACTGCATTCCTTCTAATCCTATAGCGACTTACACTATCTCTACTTGGAAATTAATTAAACTTTTTTTTTAAAAATAAGGCACTGTTACACAGAACACTGAGAGAACCTTATCCAGCGTAATCGGGTAAATGACCCTTTTGAAGATAAGGTGTTAATTTGTAAACGTGCTGATATTAACACTGCCACACTCAACATGAGATTAGAATTAATTGTGCATGGTTTCAGTGGGGTCAGTACCCATAATGCACCTCAGGAGTCTCCAAGTCATCCCTAGATGACTGAAATACCAGGAGACCAGGAGGTGCTGGTGATAAGTGGACTAGTGAATAAATCATTCGGTCAGAATCACACAACAGGCTTCCCAATATGAACTCGGTTCGCTAATGCAGGAATTAATAGTGCTAGCTTGCTTATTAGCTTAGCTTAGTTGTGTTGCGAAATGTAAAACTTCTGTACTTTCTAGACATCTGACAGTGAACTCACTGTGGTCAGGTTTCAGCCTGGTTAATTACTGTATATCGATCTTTTTGACAAGTGTGTTCAGGGCTTCTGGCATTTAGGACAGACTGAAATACATCCACCGCAGGTGAAAAAAGTCAGCATGGTGTACGGTGCATACGGATCGATACGGCATAATTGAGAATTGACACAGCCAAAAACCAACAGAGCCAGAATTCCCCCGAGCTCTATTTCTAAACTAAAGTCATCTTAGAGAGTCTAAAGGATGGGTCAGGCTCTGGAGTCATTTCCACCTTAAACAAGTTTCTGTAATTGGATATAAGACCTGACTGGCGTTACATTGCCCTTACATCAGAGGTAATAAGATTTAATCCCAACATTAATGCGCACGCTTAGCGGGAAGCTAATTCACGCTGTGTAAGATTAAAGCATTGTGTTCATTTTCCTCTTCGGGTTAAATATATAAAACGCGCTGGCAGGATTAATGCTGCTACAGTGAAATGTAATATGATTATAGTGTAGTTCATTTTCAATCCTCGAGTCTGGTCATTATCCAGAATGCATTTTTGGTGGATGAATCGAGGCACTTCTCAGGGCTTGCATAAGTACCCTGATACACCAACCACACCATGGAGATCGAGGTGAGTTGAGAGTCGCTGTGCACAAACCTTCAGCATCTGTGTGAAGATGAATAAAACTCCACATCAGCGCCCACTAATCATTATTTACATTTACATTTAGGCATTTGGCAGATGCTCTTATCCAGAGCCACTTACAAAATCGCATTATCATAGTCTTATAGAAAACATGAACTCCTCCCGAACCTTAGCATACTGCACTGAATATCTTTAAACTAGCAACGCTTTTAGTGTGACAGTGAGCCAAGCAGTGCTAATCACCGTGTTAACACACATGTGCTTAAAGGCTGTGTGCAGACCTAAGGCTGATCTGTGGATCGCTGCAGAGTGCACTAGATTCATCCCTTTCTCATGTTTTTTTTGCAGTTTTTAGAGTCATGATCTCTTTCTCATCTCGGAGGATTCCCTGCAAATAAGCAAAAGATTTGTTTGGGGATTTTCCACTTGTCCGACTTAAAACAGGAAGTAGCACGGCAAGCCAAACCAATCACGTCACTCGATGTGCAGTGCTAAGAGCCACACTCTATGTTTTGTCCTTTTTTTTTAACAGCTTTTAAACACCCTAACTCTCTGGGAAAACAGAATCATGTTGAGACACTAGTTTCAATGAAGACACTGTTTCATTTCAAAAAGAAAGCAGATGAACTGAACTTGAATAGAAATAGTGTACATATTTTTGCTCATGAGACTGATGCTTTTATGTAGATCATGAGGTGAGGTTAACAGTGGTGCCGGCACTTCCTGCACTGAGCAGCGGTACGGGTCCTAACGAGGGTCGACTTGCGTGCGGTGTGGTGTGTCAGGGTGCTTTAAACAGTCCAAGTACTACAACAACAGCTTATTAAGGCGGCACTGTAAAACCAAGGTTCGAAGCTAATGTTCTGATCACCTGCTGATCCAAAACTAATCGCACCCCAGAGTTCTGATGACGTGCGTCAGGGTCCTGAATTTCCCTCACACTACTGACAAGCTACCGGATGCTAACTGTGACACAAAATTAAAGAACAATCTACTTCATATGGTGGAATTACACACTGTACACACACACACACACACTGCACACACACAACGTACACAGACTTGATGCATATACTTTTGTACAAACCTCATGTCTTATAGATGATGTTTACAGAGACTTGTGATCTTAAGTGCTTCTTTAGAACGAGGATCTCAGAGAGAGGAGTACCACACACTGAGAAAACACAAACTCTTGATTGATTGATTAATTGATTGATTTTTATCTATTATTTTGTTGATTTATTTATATACCTGTAAAGCTATTTGAGTAAATCTGCATTTATTGCTCTTTTTAATCTAATGATCTGTTAAAGACTTACAAAAAATGTCTGTTTTTCCCATAATGCCCTCCTGATTATAAATTAAATATGAATCATAATTCAAATATAAATATTAAATTATTAATGCACAAGCACTGTTAACACGGCTATTAATTTGCTCTCATCAAGTCTAACACTGCGTAAATAAGTGTGTGTGTGTGTGTGTGTGTGTGTATGTGTGTGTGTGTGTGCAGGTGAGGGTTCCTCAGCTCATCCAACTAGAAAATGCTATAACATTTAACTTTATAGCAGAGAGGTTCCCTTTTAGAGAAAATATTAAGTAGAACATCTTTAGAGACTGTGTGTGTTTGTGTGTGTGTGTGTGTGTGTGTGTGTGTGTATAAGTATGTCCTTTACGACCTCCCCCCCTCACAGATGAATTAGCGTGTAATGTTTAGCATTAACGAGGGAATGAGGCTGTTATTTGTGTAGCCCTGGGCGTCTCTCTGTATTTGACAGTAACACAGCTGTAACATTTCCTCTGTCGGCTTTAATCTCCTCTTTCTGCTCGTCTGCAGCCGCAAACGCTCACGAATAAAGCCGGGTTATTTTATTTCTCTTTCATTTTATCGTCTTTTTTCCTCCCTTAGTGTGAGGTTGGACTCCAGTGACTCGCTGCGCTGATATTAAATTAAATTCTCCAGAAAGTCTGGTAAGAGAAAGTCACGGTGATGTCGTGTCCTCAAACAAGTTTTATTGTTGATTGTTTGCTTGTTTGCTTGTTGTCTGTTTGTTTGTTGATGGATTGGTAATGTCCACCTGTAATATTCTCAGTTGATCCACAATCGCTAACCAAATTAAATTAATTTACAGAAAAATAAGAACAGGGCAGTGCATGACTGGACAGGGCAGGACAGGGTAGGACAGGGCAGGACAGGGTAGGATAGGGTAGGACAGGGTAGCAGAGTGCAGGATTTTATTATGTTCACCTGTACCTTGTTAAGTTTAATTAGCCCGTCTATTTAAGGTCAGTCCTCCAGTTACAGCTTGTCTTACTGGACTGTTTTAGTTTACTGTCATTGTCGTCCCCAAGTGTGAGTGTTTTTTTTATGTCACTTTGTTGTCTTTGTCATAGTTGTGATTAGCATTAGCCGTAGCTCCTAGCCAAGGTTTAGTTTTAAGGTTCCTGTTTGTATTTAGTATTTGTTTTTATTATAATATTCCCATCTAATTTAATAAATCTGCAGTTCTTTCCTGCCTCTCCTCCGTACGTGTCAGGTGCAAATGAGAAAAGGTACAATATTTATTAGCACCTAATAAACAGAACTTATGACACCATACATCGAGTTTACACTCAACCAAATACGGTGTGTTCCTGTGTGTGTGTGTTTCTTATAAACCCATTTTAAAAGCTCAAATTAAGAAGCTGTTATACTTGTGGTGGTTAAAGTTGTTCGAGCCATGAGCTTTATGTCTGACTCCAGTCTGCTCCATCCTGGATTTGATTAGATCCGATTTCAGGGCCAGTTTCAGCTACGAGTAACAAGCAAATAAAGAAAAGAAATAAATCTTACAGCTCTGTTGCTATAAAAAGTCATGTGTGAGTTACTTAGAGTGTGAAGTCTCATCAGAATGTCTCTATTAGTGCTTCATTAATTATGTAAAGCTTTATCCACAGTAAGAATGTAAAAGCCTTATTTAATCTCTTTATTCGTAAGTGCTTATACTGCAGTGTTTACTCTGCTAGCACACATTAGCATATTACTTTATATACATGTAGTACCCAGAATGCACTGCTCTGCTTTCCAGAATTGTGCAAGGACATTCCATAGTTAACAATAACAAAAACGACAACAAGGACGTCAAACATTGCATACCTGGCGTTTCCACTCCTGATGGTATAGTCCAGTCTATGTATTACCCAGAATGCACTGCTGTAACATTTAGAATAGTTTACAGGTCTCGCTTTAAAAAATCTAGACTGATCTTGTCTTTATGTCAGGATTAAAAGTTTCATCATTGTGTCATCTCTGGAAGTTAAGACTTTTGTGCAAATTCAAACTGGATTCAACACATTTTTCATGTCTGGCTTGAAAAAAAAATTGAAATAGAAATGAATTACAAGAGCTATATCTGATTTACCTTTTTGTGGATTTCTAGAGTCTAAGGCTTTACCCAGAATTCATGGCTATAAGTTTTAAAGCCCTGCTCTTTTCTTAGTAAAGTAATAAGAAAAGGCTCAGTGAGCTGCTCTAACTTGAACTCAAACCTAAATTGGGCGTGTCCAGACAGGAACTTTTACTAGAAATGGATATGTGGATTCTAAGCTGATGGTCATACATCATCATCATCATCATTTTGTTAGTTTTCCCAGAGATTCTATTAAGTTAAATGAATGCAGTTTGGTGTCCCTCTGGGGTGTGTTTTAGGCCTGCTGGTCTTCCTGTGTTACACACCTGTAGTGCTGTGAGATTAGATTTGTGCAGAGTGAAGCATTGTTCGATTACACTTTAGAAAGTTCCACTTCCTGGATAAGATAATGACAATAATTACCCTTCAGTGCTTAACCTTACAGTTAGTGATATGTTTATGGTTATAAATCAGAAGGGTTGCGACATTGTGTATCACACTGCTGCTGCTTCACGTTAAAAAAATTTAACTAGTGACAGATGATAAGTTTATACCTTGGGTAAGTGTGATGGAGGTGTAAAGCATGGGTTCCTAGGGAGCTTGGAGAACAAGGTGGTGTACATCCTGGAGAGAGTTTTTTTTTTTTTTTTTTTTACAATTTGTGTTGTAGTGTGACACCTTTGAACAGTTGGAAGAGAACCAGGGGACCAAGAGGAAACCCACCAAGCACAGGAAGAACCTGTATACACTCCATACACTCCACACACACTGAGCAGAGGCGAGATTCTGTGTGAGGCGACAGTGCTAACCACCAAGTCATTGAATTTTCTTTAAACGTGCCATGTGGTTGGTTCACTGATCAGACAGAGGAAATTAAATGAAGCAGCTCATCCTCATTTGTCTCTGAGTGAACGCCTCGCACCCTGCAGCCTCCAGCCGCGGGTCTGATAAATGATGTGTGATTGGATAAACCACAGCACAGGATCTGATACAGAAGCCACTAAGTGTAGAAACCTGAAGAGTATCTGAGCCATGTTTTTCAGCACTTTGGTTCGGTCCGATAAATTCCTGCACATGGGGTCACATGCAGACTGGCTCTGCCCGAGCCCTGAGCTCACCCTGAACTTCTCCAGCTCTCTATATCTGCAAATATCTATAAAGTGTTTAAAATTCTCTTCGAGCTACAAAGTGCATGGAGCTTATTCTGCAGGAAGCCAGAGCAGTGCATTCTGGGAGATGAGGAGTGTGATTATGTGTGGGTTCAAACATATGGATAGTGTTTCTATTAATGTAACATCACCAGTAAATGATTTGTCCAGACCTCCTGTTGGTTCCTGGTCTGTTTAGAAGCCCCAGGCTTTTCAGCTTACCCAGAATGCACTGCTGCAGCCTCAGGGATGTGTTGAATGTGAATGCATTAATGTCACACTCGTCATGTTGCTCTGGGTCGCGTCTTTAATGCCTGTTGTTTTCTTCTTGTCACCGTGGAACCTTTCACAGTCGGTTAAAACCTGCATGTTGCCTGAAATTGGATTTTAACGCATTTTTCCGGACTAAAAGGTCGCGAAGCGCAGAACACGGCGGTGAACCTGCAGCTGGGAAAAGAGCAGGAGATGCTTCACCTCTCCTCTCACACACTTTATACAGGATGAAAAAATAAGCCCGGGTGGGGAATCAATACACTCTGTCCTGCAGGAACGACTGGCCACTTAGCTGACCATGAGAAAAGTGTGTGTGTGTGTTTGTATGTGTGTGTTTGTGTGTGTGTGTTTGTCTCTGTGTGTGTTTGTGTGTCTGTGTGTGTCTGTGTGTGTGTTTGTGTCAGTGCATCTGGGAGGGAGCCGTCACCGTCACAGGTGATGTAGTCCTGTAGTGAGTGATAGCTTGTAAGCCCTGCCACATGTTTGTCTCTGTGTGTGTGTATGTGTGTGTCTGTGTAACTGTGTGTGAGTTTAGATACATGGGGGCATATATATATATATACTCAGCAAAAAAAGAAACGCCCCTTTTTCAGGACTGTGTATTTCAACAATAATGTTGTAAAA
>JAQQZT010000023.1:41364224-41376411 GCA_030068275.1 Clarias platycephalus | reverse complement strand
ATCACCACCTCACCATCACCACCTCACCAGCACCACCTCATCAGCACCAACTCACCATCACCAACTCACCATCACCACCTCACCATCACCACCTCACCATCACCACCTCACCAGCACCACCTCATCAGCACCAACTCACCATCACCAACTCACCATCACCAACTCACCATCACCACCTCACCAGCACCACCTCACCTCATCAGCACCACCTCATCAGCACCACCTCATCAGCGCCCCCTCATCAGCACCACACTTACACTTCACTGTGCTGATTGCAGTAGTGATGAGATTACACCGGAGATCCCGAACACTGATAACAGGGTTTTGTATTTTAGATAAATCAGGATCGGCTCTTTAACCTCGTTATGTTTTTCTGATTCAGTTTCCTGGTCTGGACAGAAACGGGACAATCGCCGAAAATCAGCAGATCTCGTCTGGACGGGTCAGACCGGACGGTCCTCGTTAACTCTGAACTGATCTGGCCGAGCGGCATCGCCATCGACTATCAGGTGCGCTCCTCGTTCTTCTGAATGTTCACCAGGAGATCGGTCCTGGAACACGAGAGAGTGCTTCCGGGTCAAAGGTCACAATCTTACTGTAGTTGGAGAAGCAAGCCGTGTGTCAGACCTGCAGTTCCGACTTTGACCTGTAGGAGTTACAGGGAGCTACAGTCAGCAGGACTGAACGACTCCCTGCAGACTGTAGCTGTGTAACTCTCACACTGTGGTGTCCTTAACATACCAGAGTGCCACCGTACTGAGCTGAAATTATTTTTTAAATTGTTTTTCAGGAGAATAAATTATACTGGTGTGATGCGCGTACACACAGGATCGAGAGAATCAGCCTGGACAGCGGCAAGGAGCGAGAGATTATCCTGAAAGACAACAACGCAGATCTGTTTTCTATCGCCGTGTACGGAGCGTACCTCTACTGGACAGACAGGTCATTTATTTCCCCATAAACCACACACACACACACACACACACACAGCTGATTGGTGTGTTTAATAAAGCTATTAAGTAGAATTGTTTTTACTATCTTATGGTAAAATACAATAAACGCATGTCTTGGTGTTTGAAGTAAAGGATGAATCTGGTGTGAGTTTGTTCTCAGTATTCTGTTCCCCGTCGTTCCCCAGGTCCTACTCTAACGGCTCGATTCGACGTGGCTCTAAAAACAACGCCTCGGACGGCGTGACGCTGCGGAGCAGTCTGGGGAAAAGCCTGAGAGATGTCAAGGTGTTCAGCCGAGAGCGCGAGAAAGGTTACACACACACACTCACACACACCCACACACTCACACACACACACACCTGTATTCTGAATATTCCACTTCCAGCGTGTTGTGATTATGAAGCTTACCGTGTGCGGCTGAGTGAAGAGACTCGAGCGTAATGAACATCGGCCCGAGGCGCTTAGAGAATTATTTATCAGATCTTATCCAGGACTGAAGGTCAGAGCACCAGCAGAGAATTTCATCTCTAATCAGTTTCTGCTCACAGTTAACTAGGGGAAGTGAGTAGGCTGTGGACGTGGAGTTAGAAGATCGAGTCCTGTAGGAGAACAAATTAGGAAACTAACATTAGTATGATGGAGAGCCGTAACTAATATACAGCAAGACACTAGAGAGGAAGAAGAAACTAGTGAGTCAGAAACCTGGTTAACCAGCCCAAAGCCAAGACGCTGTGTACCTACATCCAGAGAAAAGTACACCTGGAAAACTACTGGAAATAGACGAGCTAGTGAGGTGGAATGGGCTGAACCAGAACTGGTGGAATTAGGAAGCAGGAATGCACTAGAAAGGACTGGGGAGGAAACATAACCAGGAAAACTAGGCAGGACGGGAATCTACGTGAGGACAAGCAGGAAGTAGCAGAACTAGGAGGCTCCAGGAGATCGAACACTAATAAACCCATGTGTGTAGCAGAATCCTGGAGAATTACAAGAACTAGAGCAGCAAACCTGGAACTAGGAGAAGTAGAGAAGAGGGAACACTAGTGAGCGCTAGGTTAATAAAGAGAGAGAGAGAGGGAGAGAGGCGGAGGAGAGGGGGGGGGGAGGGAGGGAGGGAGGGAGGAGGAGATAGAGCGAAAGAGAGGGGGGGGAGGGGGGAGAGAGGGGGAGAGGGAGGGAGAGAGAGGGGGAGAGGGAGGGAGAGAGGGGGAGGGAGAGAGGGGGAGAGGGAGAGAAACTTAAACCTAATTATTGTAACCTAATTAAACTGAGTTAGTTAGCTAGAAGACACTAAAGCTAGAAAGAATATGAAGTAACTCCTGTCAGTATACTGTGTTAGTGTTTAAGAGACACTGTGTGTATGTGTGTGTGTGTGTGTACACTGTATTCAGAACAGTCCCTTTCTTTAACACAACACCCCTCATTTATCACACGTAAGAAACAAGTGTTAAAAATAATAGACACTGTGCTCAGGTGGGACGGAATCGAGGGAAAACACACACACACACACCCACACACACACACACACATGGGGTGATTAATGATCACACTCACACCCTCGTTTCCTTCTGCTTAGCAGATTAAAAAACCTGATGATGTAATGCGCGGCCCGTGCTTAATCATCTAATTGAGATTCGCTGCATTCGATCAGGAAACAACCAGGAAATAAAAGTCCGCTGAGAGGAAAGAGCTGAGATTTGTTTCCACCAGAAGCTCGGATTAAACTCCAGAGGAGACTCTGTGCCGCGCGCGCGGGGGGTGTGTGTGTGGTGGTGGGAGGGTGTTATAGCGGTGGCGAGGGGTGGTTGGGGGGAGTTTAACCTGGCGGTGATCGCGTGTCAGTGTGGCTGTGTGAAGTGCAGCGCAGCAGGACGTCGAGTGCGTGTCAGAGTTTAGATGATTAAACAGAAGCCACAGCAGCTTTAGGAGACACAAGAAGCTGAAGTGATGCAGGAGGAGGAGCGTTTGTGTATTGTGTCCCGAGTTCCTCCTCCGGCGTCTTTTCTTTTCTGTCTGACACAGAATCTCCTGATGAACCTGACAGTAATACGTTTATATTTTATTTCTATGTATTATAGTTGTGTATGTGTGTGTCTGTGTGTGTGTGTGTGTGTGTGTGTTCTCCCTCAGGTATGAACGAGTGTGGCCGCAGTAACGGAGGCTGTGAGCAGCTGTGTTTGTACCTGGGTGCTCACAGGAAGTCGTGCTCCTGCGCTCAGGGCCGCTTGTCTGCGGACGGCGTGGCGTGTCAGGTGGAGGAGGCGTACCTGCTGTACTCTGAGGGCGCGGCGTTCAGGAGCGTCCACGTCTCAGCGCTGGGAAATCAGACGCACAGCGGCACGCCGGTCGCTCCGTACCAACACGCCGAGTATTTCAGGAACATCACGGCTCTGACCTTCGATTACAGACAGCCGAGAAGCCGCATCTTCTTCAGCGACGCCGTTTACGGCAACATCCAAGTGATAAACGACGACTGGACGGGGCGACGCGTGCTCGCCGAGCGTGAGTGCTGCGCTTCAGTCACACGGGCCTGTGTGTTCAACAGGGGTGTTTGTGTAACGGTCCTGACAGACAGAAACCAGGGAGGGTAGCAGGTTCTCCAGCGCCAATGTTAATGCCAGAACATTTAACCGCCAATGCTAAATTATAGATTGGGATTCTTTAGCTCCGCCCTTGTCGACTCCATCACCTGTGACTGTTAAATCAGGACACACCCATTTGTGTGTATTTTATGCTTGAGTTAATAGTTTGTATTGGTTTCATTTTTTTGGTCTAACCAATCAGCACCTGAGTAACCGTTCATTGTAGCGTGTGAGCCGTCCTGACTGTGATGTCACCCTTCACCTGTCAATCACCTGTTTGTTTACACCTGGAGATGATGGAGTTCTGGCGTGAGTCGAGAGTCGGAGCAGCTTCCTGTCTGTGCGGAACAGATGATCAGCTCAATTGCCTGTGTGTGTGTGTGTGTGTGTGTGTGTGAGATGCATCGCACCATAAAAGCTGTCAGGATTACGGCTCATCTCTGTTAATCAATAGCTAATTAATGTTCCTCGCCAGCTGCAGCTCTCTGATTTACTGCTGCATCCGTCACACACTCACACCTGGCCCTCTACCTTACAGCGTAATTACAGCCGCGTCCCAAACCACACGCTCCGCGCATACACGCCGCACACGCTCCGCACATACATGTTGCACCTACACATAAGTGTTTGGCCCTTCATGGATGACAGGTCACAGTATTTACACACACACACACACGTCATGTAAAGCAGCTCGTGCAATACACAGTACATGACTTAAGCTCTCAACAATCTTGTTTTTAGTAGTCTTTAATCATCTCTCTCTCCATTTCTCTCACTCTCTCTCTCCATTCATATTAACAACTCATTATGTTCCATACTGCCTGGCGTGTTTGACCCTCGCTCGTTTGTTCTTGAACCCGGATCACATTCACATAGATGATTGCCAATTAAAGTGGTATTAGGAGACAGATGATCTATCTGAAACTATATAGGCAATTAAGCTCAGGAGCGCCGTGACTAATTAACCTATGGCCAGCGCTCTGCAGTGTAAATCTCCATCTAGTCCACGTCCTACTGTAGGGCAAGTGTGTTACAGTAAAACTGGGCGGAATGAATAAGCACAGGCTCAAACACGATAGTGCTAATGGGTGTGTGGTGTACTTCTGTAATCAGGAGATGTGAGCCATCCGTCATACGCTCATCCTGCGGACACTCATCCGGCAGGCGCTCATCCGTCGTACGATCATCCTGCGGACACTCATCCAGCGTACACTCATCTGGCGTGCACTAAAAAGTGTTACCATGGAAACCCTGTTCCTGATTCCCCCCTCTTGAGCATGGGGCAGCATGATTCTTCCCCCAATGGGCCTCCATTAATAATGCCTGTTGCAGTTCCTGTTTTCGACCACTAGGTGTAATAAGGTGTAAGTTCTGTGGAACACACAACGTGATGAGCAGCTCGACTCAACATTCAACTCGATCAAAAGAGACGATGAATATTTTAATATGATTTAAAGCGTGTGGTGTAGTGAGTGAGGACTTTAGGAAGGGCCGTTGAACAGCTGATGAGGATCAGTTTAAACGTAACGAGGCTCTGTCTCACCTGGGGCTGTGGACGAGCCGCGCGGCTAATGAAACAGAGCCCTGCAGATCTCCTGAGGTGGAGGTCCGCTGCAGCTTTGATCTCCTCACAGCCGCCAAAGCTTCCTCCGTCATGTCGAGTCGAGCGAGAGCGGTTTTCACAGTTGCTGCTCCAAACAGATTTAATGATGTGTTTTTTAGAAAAGTAGATTTGGATCTCAGAGCAGCAGCTCTCCTGTCAGACTCTCTCTCTCTCTCTCTCTCTCTCTCTCTCTCAGTGAAGTCTGTGAAGTCTCTTTCCACCTTTCAGATTTCTCTCTGGCGTGTGTTTTTTTTTAGGCAGGTATAATCATGCTGAGAAACAAAACAAAGCCTCTCGATGAACACTCGCTGTCTAACACTTCTTCTAAGCTCACACACTTTCCTCTTGTGGTTCGCTGTAAACGATCAGAAAGTCAGAATAAGAAAAGGGAAAAAAAAACACTTTATAATCCTTAATACTTTTTAAATAATCAGAATTTCACTCTGCTTTAGTGAGATTAATAATATTTAAGCTTTCCTAAACGAACACTGAAATATTCCGTGCTAAAGCAAAGCGACAGAGCCATCAGGACCGGGAACTTAATCTCCTGATTATAATTAGATGATCTCTGTGAATCAGCTGTTGCTATGGAAACGAGCGCATTAATATAAGCCCGCACTACTGTCAGAGCTGCTGCTGAAGAGAAATAATCAACACCTTCTGACCAATCAGAGCGCAGCACTCACCAGTGGTCTGTGTGTGTGTGTGTGTGTGTGTGTGTGTGTGTGTGCGCAGTAGGGTTATTAGTGTACAGTGATGATGTATTTTATTCGCAGATGATTGCTTTAGGACTGCAGGGAACACACGGAGATGAAATGAAATTAAAGCAGCGCTGCATTAATCCGTCACTCACTGGGCGATTCATTAAAGAAGAGAATAAAAAAAGAAGTGTGCTTTTCCCACTGCAGTGCTGTTCAGCTAATCCACTTCCTCTGACAGCGCCGTCTACTCGAGCCGTCTCCTTTCAGCTGGGTCTAATCACGCTGCCAGAGTGTCAGACAGCCCAGTGGACACGCAGGCTGTAATAACCCCGGGCCGGGTCCGACTCTAATGGGATCCTGCAGCTCTTTCAGCCTCTCTGTGTCCTAATGCACAGAAGATCAATGTGTATCGGACAGCAGGCTTTAAAAACGCCGCTTCGGGTCTCGCCCTGAGCCGCGGCTTTAATAGGACTCGATGAGCGCATCGCAAAACACGGCTGTTTCTTCTTCAGACAGCCAGTACAAATGTTACATCAGCATTCCCACTGGAGTGTGTGTGTGTGTGTGTGTGTCTGTGTGTGTATGTGAGTCAGATTATTAAAATCACCTGAGTGACTTATTTATTTTTGTTTCACTAGAACTTTCCAAGTCGGGGTTTTGTCAACAGCATCTAGAGCGACGTCTTTAAACACACACACTCTCGTTTACACCCGAAAGAAAATCAGGGAACAGGAAATCAATTTTAAAATCTAATCTGAATGAGAGGATGGGGAGTGTTAAAGTAAATCTAAGTGTAGATCAGGACCGCATCGCTGCAGGAACAGTGTGAGTTGTTCCTGCTGTAACCGGACACACTCTCCTCCACCCAGCACGCGGCGCGTCAGTGTGTGTTTGATTCTCTCCTCGTTTCTCGAGCGCAATTTAACGAGCCCGCGACACACTAAATCCAGACTACAAAATCATATCATTGTGTGTGTGAGATTTTATTAAGATCATAATTCATTCTTTTAACTGGAAGATCAGAATCACACATGGCTAAGACACACCCCTGTTTTAGACAAACTCCGCCCCCACGCCTGCACCTCTCACTTCACCTCTCACTTCACCATCTCATCTCCGACCGCTGGTGCGTTTATGGTATTAGTATCAAATTCTCAAGGTGCTGATTTGTAAATATAGGTTTTGCACCAACAAAAAAGGGGACGGGCGGGCGGGGCCAAACTGTCAATCAACAAACTGTGCGCATGAGGAAGTGCTGCTTAAATTTAGAACTCTCGGGTTTTTACAATTTGTGCGTGGCTTAGCAATTTTTTGTTCAAAGAGAGAAAGAGATAGGCAGAGCGAAAGACAGAGACGGAGAGAGTGAACAGGGGAGAGATGGAGATCAGGCCGTGTCTCTGTAATGTCTCTGTACAGGGAACATCTGTCTCACTTAGTGACTGAGACAGGAGATGAATGATGGGCAGAATTAGTCTGACATCTTACACACACACACACACACACACACACAGTGAGAAGTTCTGAGAGTACAGTGTGTGTTATTAAAAGTTCAGATCACACTTTTCTACAACCTTCATTACTATAAAAGGTAAAATCTAGAAGGTTCTTTGGTCCCTCTTGAGGAGAACCTGTGAAGTTGGTATGTGGAGCACATTAGGAGTCCTTAAAGAAGCCTTTAGCTCCGTGAGTGTTGGTGTTCTCTGTGGTACACACTCACACTGTTTTCCTTTTGATCTGTAGAACCTGTCAGGAGTTAAACAGAATCCTAGCTTATCTTTATGAGGTTTATTAGATTCCTAAAAGTGCTTCACACTGCTATAGGTCTCAGAGGAACAGCTGGAGAACCCTTAAGGCCTCCACGTGTGCCTGAGAGTACACCATTCTCATCATATCTCCATGCTGAAATGAGCTTTATTTCTACGCTACATTTCCTGATGTACACCAAAGTCACAAACAAGCAAAAAACATATGGCACACGATTAAGGGGTTTAGAGTTTGTGAACGCGGTGTTAATCGTGTTAAACTGAGCATTGATCGCGGGGATAAACAGATATCATTATACAGTTCAATAACGCACTGTGTGTTTTAAAGAGTAGGTCTGAGTAATGCTTATAACTATGTTATTACCAGTTACTGGCGCAGCTGGATCCGGTTGTAATCTATAAGGAAGCATTTATAATTCTGTAGTGAAGTCTTTATTATGATGTGATTATCATAACGGTGCACTTGATGTATTTGTGTGTATTTGGTTTAGACGTGGGTTCAGTGGAGGGTTTGGCGTATCACCGCAGTTGGGACGTGTTATACTGGACCAGCTCCACTACCTCAAAGATCACGCGGCACTCGCTGGACCAGAGCCGACCTGGAGCCTGGAACCGAGACCCGGTGGTCCGACTGGACCGAGACAATCATCCTCACGCCCTCGCGCTGGACGAGTGCCAAAAGTGAGTTATTATTATTATTATTATTATTATTATTATTAAGCTTATTTGTTTCTTATTTACAGAGTTAAAGCAATAGTACACTCCATGCTGTGGTGATGTAATGAAGATCAGCAGAGTTCTGATTCCCCGTAGAAACATGTGATTAACTGTAGTAGCTTCCTGTCCTTACACGTAATTACCTGTAGTTATCTAACATTCCATTTGATTACCTGCAGTCTCCTATGATTACGTGTAGTTTTCTCTGATTACCTGTAACTACCCTGTGATTTTGTGGTTTCTGTACTGGGTCCTTGTAATTCATAGAGTTGCACACCTGCATGCAAATACATCAAACAATATGTATATACAGTCAGTGGCTAAAACTACAACACCTTAAAGACAAGTCAGAGTTTTCCTTCCTGCAGAAACGTAATCATAAAAAATTGTTGTTTGTGCTTCGAAATTAATTGTGTACTGTCTCCCCAGAAGAGGTAGATGATTATTCACGTGCTGTTTTGACCTTTGTTTTTGCGCCTGGGGCTTGAGGAGTCCTCGTCAAGTGCAGTACCTCAGATAATGCGCTTGTCACTTCTTTGCAGTAGGATCTGGTTTAGACCTGCTCTCCACGCACCAAGCTCCCCCAGCACTCTCTCAGGATGGTGTGGGTGATCGATCCAGGTGCAGGAGTGGATGACATCAGTGTCCAAATATGCCAGGTGGTGCTGATGCAGGTCAACCTTCCAACAGGCGCTGGAAGTGTGAATGTGGTCTTTACATCAAAAGTCATTGCAAGGCCTGTTTGAGCCCTCTGACTTGGGAACCACCACAATGGAGCTGGACCAGGAACTCGTGGACTCTGTGATAATGCCATCTCATATAGTTGATAGTCTGTCTTCTTAGTGACATGGAGAGCAGGAGGTTGGGGTTAATGAGGGCTCACCTTCTGTCTCCACATCCGCACTGCTCTCTGGTTCCTGGTCCAGGTTTACATACTGTACTAGCGGTTTTAGAAGGGAAGCTAGGGGTGCTGGTATAGAGCCTTAGTCCTCTCTGTCCTGACATCCTCCCTTGGGAAGCTGGTCCAGTTTCTCCCTACAAAAAGGGGTACAGATAAATTCCGGATCATAGGACAAGGATAGACCAATCAGACAGGACAGTGGGAGGACAATGAGACAGGCCGGAGTCTGACTCTGTTGCCAATACCATTGTCTTGGTGGTCTTTTCTTGCTTCCACTCATTGGCAGGGAGGGAGCGCAGGAACTTGTCCATGGCAGCAGACTCAACACCACATTTGTACCTGTGTGCCGGTCACGCTGGAGCCACAGGCAAGTACTCCTGAGGGCGGGGGGGGGAGGGGCGGGGTATCTATAGCATGGTCTGGGATGTGGCAACGGCACAGTGGGTCTGCTTGTGTGATTAAGCGGCAGCCTATTGTGCACAGAGCCCACAGCATGCCAGGATCTTGTCCTGGATCCTGCTGTTGGTGAACTCCGTCACCAACAGCAGGATAAGGGCCTGGATCTACTCCTCACTCTTTACTTGAATGCCTCTGTGTCATCACTGAGGAAACTCTTGGCCAGAAACTGCTGACGGTTCCAACAGGAGTCTGCAAGCTGAGTGGCAGAACGTTCCTGCAGATAACGATTTTGGAGAAGCTTTGCAGTTATGGTTTGTAAACCTCGGGCCACCTCCTGGGTCACTGCTTGCCGCTGCAGGGATGTCTCCAGGAGGTGCTGCAGGTATTGCTGTAATATGAGTCTGGCGCCATGGTGTGCATCTGCTGCCCACATTTTTAAGCAGTGTACCAGCGTAAAGGCAAGCAGAACACATGCACAGAAGATCCGAATATGAGAAGGACAAATGCCCTTTAAGAGAATGCTCTTGAAGATACAGAAGGGTTTGCTCTGGAGGAAAGTGTATAATATAGAGAGAGTGATAGGAGTTAGTGTGCTGCCGTGTGGAATAGTAAAAACGTGCTCTCTGGTGGGTCGTCGATTCAGGGTGGCAGCACTGGCTGTTTGGCAAGATGGCAGTCATCAGTGGTGAGTTCGGCCAAGGGCCAAGGTCAGGTTCTGGCGCTGGTGGGATCTCGGCTGGCAGCCAGCGAAGGGAAAAAAAGAGTCTGTCTGTGAATACAGAACACACTGTCAGCGTTTTAGACGCACGTATTTCTACTGACTCGGCTGATGCAGTGGCGTCCGTTTCTATTGTGCCTTGTGCCGGTTATTTTTCACCACCGGACACGTCTGTTTTCCTCGTCTGGCTCCGGACAGACACGGTCGTGTGTTTTCCACATTGAAAGGGGTGCTGAACGGACGCTGACCCTTCAGCACTAAGTGGAGCAAGGAGTGTGTATTCCTTTGGGCGTGTGGGCTGAGTTCCAGCATCACTGATAAAAAGACAAACTAATCTAAACAATTGTGCTAGTTGATTAAGCTAATTGATTACTGATCACAAAGCAAAGACAACCTCAGAACAACTGAATATTAACATTTACTTACAGTATTTTCGCTGCTTAATGTGTGTTTGCATAGCGTACTGATTCCTGTTAGTGTGTGTGTGTGAGACCCTATGAGACGAGTTATATCAGTGTGTGAGTTTATTTTAGCTGCTGTAGGATTTCCAGCTTCATCCTGTGCACACATGTGACACGTTTCACTGCGAACCTCCCGCAAATTCTTCGCTTCACACATCATCCACAACTAATGACATTTCTTTTCCCCACCTGCGTCTTTCTCTGTAAGATCCGAAATCACACGTCTGCTGCGAATTCCCCGCGGCTCGCTCGGGGGCCCGTCTGTTCCGAGAGGTCAATCAGGAGCGCTGCAGCGTGCGGCAATTAGACGCCGTCACACACATACGCAGCGTTCGTTTTCCTGTTTTATAAAGAGCGGAGATACACAGTGACGAGGTGAAACCAGAGACACACACGCACACGCGTGCGCAGACACACACACACACACACACACACATAATTAAAGGCATATTTCACATTGCAGTCCCGCTTGCTCGTATCTGGTCGCTAATTAGTCTGGGGTTATGAATGCTGTAATCTGCATTATAACATCGTGTAATGATTCAGGCTGATTTAGAGTCCAGTGTAATTAGCACACAGATCGTTAGCGAACAGGTAGCGTTCCTCTGACAGGACCGGCTCTGTGCGCTGAGGTATTTCCTCGATTTATGTGTGTTTAAGGTTTTTAGCAGCGTTGGGTTTCAGGCATTGTCTTGTGAGGCACTTTGTGCTGTGTCACTCTGCAGGAGCGTCGACACGCCGCCGCTTCCTGTGCTGTTAGCTTATTAGCTGTGTACTGCATTGTCATCCTGTCACGGTGCTAATGAGGCTGCGTCTGCTAGGAGCTACGCCGAGTCGTACCTGCGTTAGCTTATTAGCATAGCAGCCCTTAGACAGCGCTGTCAAAGTCGAGCCTGCTGAAAATCACAAGCGGTGATCTCACCCTCACTCTCACACAAACACACATCATTAACACACACCCGGTTTTGGAGGGAAAGTGAGATGATGATGTAATAAAATATTGTTTTGACTACAAAAGTTTTTTTGCGCATTTTCTACAAAAACAAAAGAAACAAACTAACAAGTAAATAAATCTATGTGCACAGATCATACGGGAAGGGAATACTGTGTGTGTGTGTGTGTGTGTGTGTGTGTGTGTGTGTGTGTGTGTGTGGTTAAATTTATTTAGATATATTTTTGTTTATAAAAATATACATCAATACATCATTTTGTTTGCAAAATGATGTGTTGTGCTCTGTTTATAATTTTTCTTCCTTTTTTCATAAGGTTAAAATGAGAATTAACTTTAGTCATTTTTACTCCAGTGTTGAGTTTTCATGTGTTTGCTTCACTAGGTGTGTCCATGACGTCGCTCGCTTGGAGTTTAATTTCTAGACATTTTAATTACTG
>JAQQZT010000023.1:41243754-41256168 GCA_030068275.1 Clarias platycephalus | reverse complement strand
TTCATGTTTGTGGCTGTAATGTGACAAAATGTGGAAAAGTTCAAGGGGGCCGAATACTTTTGCAAGCCACTGTAATAAACACGTGCACGTGTGTACAGTGGGACTGGCTACCTTTACAGTGATGTGGTAAGTCTATTAATATTAAATGTGTGTCAGCATTTTTAAAGGTTAAGTTAAAAATAAACAGAAAAAGTAGGTGTGCAAAAAAGTCAATTAACAGACCAGTAAAGTTGTCAGAAAGATAATTAAATAATTATTAAATTAAATTATTAAGTTAAAATAGATAATTATCATGTTTTATTTATTTATGTCTTTGATGGAAATTCTAACTTTAGTCTTTAAATTGGGTATTTTTTTGTTAAATTACGTTTCTTATTTTTAATGGTGGAATAAAACCCATAAGCGGTGTCATGGCGGATTTGTAATCTTTTTCAATAACAACCTGGTTTGGAAACATCGTGTGGGAATTAGAAATGAACTACATTTCCCATCTGCCCCAGATGTTCCCACCCACCTATTCAACAGCTGTGAGCGCTCAGGTCTTTATGTCAGTATATACACGTTTTAAAGTTTGTTTTTGTGTGTTAGTGTTATTTATAAAAGTAATCACAGTGTTATAGTGACTTATGCTAGCGGACATGCTGAGACAGTTAAGGATACGCTTGTAACAGGATGAGTTAAATTTCGGTAAACTCTTAAAACAGATTAAATCTATTAAATTGGCTCCTGTAGTTGCCATTCATTACTGTTTCATGTAACACCTGTCTATTTATTCCTCGTCATACAGTTAATGTAAGGTGATAAACAGCAGCAGCATGTTTGTGAAATAAGTCTATAGTGCAGGATTTGAGCTTTTAAACTTTTAAAGTGTGTGAGATGGAGCTCAGGGCTGGAGAGGAGCATCAGTAGTGCAGCTCATATACTGGCCTTTTATTATCATCTCTAAAGTGCTGGGGCTGGGCTGGTGGAAATTACCTGAGATACACCGTGTTTAAGTTCATGATCAGCTGCTTTCTGTCTGTAAACACAGTTTTTCGGTTTTACACTGAATATTCTCAAGGGACCTCAACTGAACATTAAAATTAATATATGAATATTTTCTTGTGATGGTAAAATGCCACGAATGATCAGCCGTTTCACAGAAGCCGTGCAGTGTGTAACATCTCAGAGAGAGGAGACATCATAGATGGAACACATCAGTCCAGATGAAGGTGTGTGTGAGCAGTGTGTGTTGATTCGTGGGTCTCAGTCTAACTGATTTTTCCTTTCCTGAATCATCTCTTAATTTTCACACTTTTTTGGGTTTTTTTGGTTTGGTTTTTAGAATCATAGTTATGGTTCATCCTTGGTTTTAACATCAGGGTTGCAGTTAACAACAGTTTGGAAGTCAAATAATCTGTTGATTAAAAATAATAATAATAAATGTTAACTGATTATTGAGATTATGAATCATGAAGTGATTCTATGGCTATGTACCCATAATGTTAATACTCAGCTTACGATTGTTTTAAACATGTGCTTATTAACAATAGAGATAAACAACAATAAAGATGAATACTTCATTCACAAATCTGTAATAATTTCCTGCTGATAAAAAAAAAAAAAAAAGATTTTTCCCCATAAAAAATTAACTTGGTTGATATTTTCAAGCACCATCGCTTGGCCATTTTTGGTTGCATCTGAAAATGAGACGCTATTTTGAAAACTTCTTGAAAACAAAATCTCAACTAATTCAAAAAGAATCATGTCCATTAACAAAAAAAACTTCTAAATTGCCCCCATACGTGGCCCATTGAAACTGAATGTGTGTCCTGAGGGAAAAGTATTTTGCAAAAAAACAAACCCACCTCTGTACCTCTCTTACCAATCCTCCTTCATTTTTGCATACACCACTCTAACCTGTGTTATAATGGAGAGGTTTCTAGAAAGTAAGAATGGAGCTGATTGGTCAGATTATTAAAAGTTTGTTCTGGCCCTGACACGAAATCGAAAATCCTATTGAAATGAATATACTTTACAGAGTATTTTTCTAAAACCACAATTTTATAAGTACACACACAAAACTTATAGAACTTATATATCTAGTGAGATTAAACATTCCCCTTGATGACAAAAAAAAAGCTAAGCTCTAGGACTAATGGTTCTCAAGACAGAATGCTTGGATTGACACAGTGCTTCCTATATAATCTAATAGCGAAGGTAAACTGTTGTATTAGGTGGCCCTTCCATCTGGACCAGAACACGCCCATCCCCCACACACACACACTCAGGGTCACAGCTTGCCTTGCATGGCCTGATCTTAGGCAAAAGCCTTAAACCTCTGTAACGCCAGACAGCTTGACCAGGTACTAACAAACTTTTCAGCCTAGCATAATGCCTAAGCTAGGGGATAATGGCACCACATCAACGCCTCACTAGCTAGTCCTCCCTGCTCCTCCAAAGGCACCTGTGTCTAACCTGGAGATGATAAATCCATTCTTACAATCAATGTTTCTTATCATAAGGAATTGTACATTCTTGTGCTGCATGTTCCTCTTTTAGCATCCACTAAATGTTCTTAATTGTCCAATAAATTTACGGAACATGGAAGAGGACACTGCTAACAACATCCAGAGGGGACAGCACCAACCATCAAAGTCTAAACATCTTGTGAAGGCCAACAGTTCAATGAAATCAGTAACTGAACAGGTAAATCTCCACCATCTTAGTAGTATTGTTTGTTAGCACGTTATCTATGTTTCATCCCCTTAATAACCTGCTGATTGGGTCATGAACACCCTTTATAATGTCAGTGTACATGACAACAAATGTAGAAGAGAAATGTTATTACTTAAGTGACATTTGAATGCCAACAGACTCCTCTTTTTGTTTCCATCTGGTCTGTTTATACTTTGTATACGGAGTCCCCATAAAGCAGGTTTGGCTGGGTGTTTGTGTGTATGTGAGGGAGTCTTAGGATGGTTGAATAGACCTGTTAATGTAGAACAGTGTTCCCAGAAGTGACTTAATTCTGAACCTTGTTAAACGTTTCTGAAATCCATTTCTCCAGTGAATGTTTCTTCACATAAGGAGCGGCATATTTGTTTTGTGTTGCGTATTCCTCTTTAGCATGCACTGAATATTTTAAAATTGTCTTTGTATTTCCATCTGGTCTGTTAACAGTTTTTATACAATAAAACTAACTAAAGATAACGTCTTCATTCATACGTTATTACATTTGTTCTGCAGATATTAAAGTATGTTGTCCTTGTAATTATTTATATTTCTTGAATATTTCTAGGTCTATTTCTACTGTTATTGTCTAAATTGCTGAAAGCAAATGTTTGTAAGATTGGTAAATTAATGTTTATTCTTACATGTAGACAAAAGATCTGCCTCAAAAAAGGAGGACGTCTTGGGACTTGGATGATGTCCATGAGATGGACAGACACATGAAGACCTTCATTATGTCTTGTTGTATTTCAGGGAAGTGTAAAATTCTATGTCTACAACCAAATTGTCGCTTTCGAGAGAGGATTATTTCTTTCCTAGAAATATATCTTCTCGATATTTTTGAGGTGGCCTTGTTCAGGCTTTGTTTAGTAAGCTCCTGTGTTGTTGCAGTTTTGCCTTAAATTTTATTTATTAATAAATCTTATTTATCTTATTATCTTAAAAGTTGCTCTAACATTGACTGTTTTACATGCACTGTCATCTTAGACACCCTGCTGTACCGCTTCCTGTGTATTTTTAACTAGAAAGAATATCAAAGGTTTATACATTTTATATTCTATTTAAAGTTCTTGGGTTTCTTAAATGGCTATTCTAAAAGAAATAGAAAGCTACAAACAAAATGATGGACAAAGGCATTTCAGTTTACTTAGGGGATTTTGATTGCATTCTTTTAAAATAAAGCTATGAATAAAAGTTTGGTTGTCAGTCCTATAAAACCAGAATTAAGAAACAATTCTTTAGTCATAAAGAGCTTAAACCCATAAAGGCCTTGTGCTTTACATAGTTTTTTAAATGTTTGACATGCTTAGTTTGTAATTTTGCATAAATTATAAAAGTTAAATTCACAGTTTGATGTTTGTTAAACCCATGTCCCCTTAATTCTATGTAATATACCTTGTAAGTGTGTGTGCAAGCTATTTAGTGATGTCCCCACTTCATCATTAACATCAGCTAATTGTGTGTATGCAAATTAGGTCACTAGCGATGTCCCCACAACATTATGAAAACCAGTTAATTTTCTGTGTATGCAAATTTGGTCCCCACTAATGACTGGTTCTTGTTATCATACTGGTTCATATTGTTCTCACGTTGTTAAAAAACCAAGCACAATTTTTTTTTCTGTAAAACTGTAATTTGAAGTGATATTTGTGTTTAGAGAATTTAATTGTACTTGACTGATTTTTTTCACACCCACAGGAGCACTGGAAAGGGGTGTCCCCAAAACTGATGGGTGGGACTGCTGTCCAGATAACGCCCTAATTACAAGAGTGTGTGTGTGTGTGTGTGTGCATGTGTTATTCAGATAAATCAGTGTTTCTCCGCATGACGGTGTATTTTTAGAAGCCTGCGGTACAGCAGAGCCTCTTGTTGTCACGGCCGGTTTCTCTTCTCCAGTGGAGTTTGATGTCAGTTCCAGTTTTTCAGGAACAGTTTAATTCACTTGTCGTGTGTGTGTGTGTGTGTGTGTGTGTGTGTGTGTGTGTGTATTTTCTTGTCCTTCCTCTGCTCTCTCTCTCTCCCCCTCTCTGTCCTCGTTTATTAATGAGCCGTTAAAGAATCTTTATAGCCGATGGAGCTTAAAGGCTGAGTTTAATTTCCACCTGTCTCACAGTATAATGAGGCGAGTTAAAAAAAAAAACACATACACACGCACACATACATACAAGTAGTGAACTAGAGTAGTGTGTAACTCTCACTGAGTCGAAGGTTTTATGAAGAGCGGTGCTGAAGCACAGCTGTGTAAACTCTGATCATTGCCATCTTGACAGAACTCACTCCGCCTAAAACCTGGTTAACCCGTAAATGGCCAAATGGGTGGAGTGAAAGGAGCGTGGCTGTTGGTTGGAACACACCACTTGCTGACTTTAGTCACCACAAGTTAGCTAGCTTAGCTTAGCTATCATTATAACACACCATCCCTCATCACTTCCTACAAATTTTGTGGTGAGGTTAACTACAACGATTCCAGTTAGCTACATGTAGCAGACAAATATTGGTTTGATGCCTGCATTGTTTGTGAGCAGCAATATGGTTTCATACCTAGAAAGAGTACATCAGATGGAGTATTAGCTTTGAGGATGCTGATGGAGAAGTACAGAAAAGGTAACAGGAAGTTGCATTGTGTCTTTGTAGATTTAGAGAAAGCGTACGACAGGGTGCCGAGAGAGGAGCTGTGGTGTTGTATGAGGAAGTCTAGAGTGGCAGAGAAATATGTTAGAGTGGTGCAGGACATGTATGAGAGCTGTAAGACAGTGGTGAGATGTGCTGTAGGTATGACTGAAGTTCAAGGTGGTGGTGGGTGTGCATCAAGGATAGACTCTAAGCCTCTTTTTGTTTGCTCTAGTGATGGTCAGGATGACAGATGAGGTTAGACAGGAGTCTCCATGGACAATGATGTTTATAGATGACATTGTGCTTTGTAGAAAGAGCAGGGAACAGGTGGAGGAAATTTGGAGAGGTGTAGGTACGCTCTGGAAATCAGAGGAATGAAGGTTAGCCGTAGCAAGACGCTATGTGTGTGAATGAGAGGGACCCAAGTGGAACGGTGAGGCTACAGGGAGCAGAGGTAAAGAAGGTGCAGGACTTTAAGTACTTAGGGTCAACGGTCCAGAGCAATGGAGAGTGTGGAAAGGAGGTGAAGAGGCGGGTACAGGCAGGTTGGAATGGGTGGAGAAAAGTGTCAGGTGTGCGATAAAAGATTATCAGCGAGAATGAAAGGAAAGATGTTAAAGACAGTGATGAGACCAGCGATCCTCTACAGCTTAGAGACAGTGGCGGAGAGCTGGAGGTAGCAGAGCTGAAGATGTTGAGGTTCTCTTTGGGAGTAACAAGGATGGATAGAATCTGAGAATAAGTTCATCAGAGGGACAACCCATGTTAGATGGTTTGGACGTGTTCAGAGGAGAGATTGTGAATATATTGGTAGAAGGATGCTCAGGTTGGAACTGAGAGGCAGGAGGTCTAGAGGAAGAACAAAGTGGAGATTTATGGATTTAATGAGTGAGGACATAAGCTTATGGTGTGAGAGAAGAGGAAGCAGAGGACAGGGTTAGATGGAGGCAGGTGATTCGCTGTGGCGACCCCTGAAAGGGAACAGCCGAAAGACAAAGAAGAAGATTGCAGCTGTCATTCAAATCAGCCACACCCCCTAATTATGAATAACTTTATGGCTTAACAGGTAGATAAAAATTCACCCCCTGTAAAGGTGTCATTAATGTAAAGTCTAGCTATGGAAGCTAAAACCATGTTAGAGGAACTTCACATTTTGGAGCCTTTTTTCAGAGCTGGAGGTTGTACTTTGGTCCCGTTTAATCATTTGAAAGGCGGAGTCTTAGTGAGTGGCCTATAACTTATTATAATATTAGACCACAACACCACCCTGTCAGTCTCAGCTCAGTGTGTTCTGCTGATGTTTGTGTTCTGCTGCTGTGTTTATTACATTCACATGTGGTGTGATGCCCGTGCTGTCCAGCGAGGACTTCCTGTCTGATGTGCAGCCGTACAGCTAGTTTGGAGATAAAAATATAAGAGTTAAAAATTCCGGAAACAGAATCAGTTGTTGTCAAGTTAAACATGCTAATTTGGCTAATTTGCGTTATGCTCCCATGGGCTAGTTAGTCAGCCTACTCCATTGTGGTTAACATTGCAGCTAACCCATATGCTAAATTATAAATATAAATAACTTCCTAAAATTCTAAGTCACAGTTTTATAGCTAATGCTTGTCAGCTAAAAGTGCTAAGATGCTATGCTAACATTCTTGGTCTCCTCGTTGTTCTGTTAGCACTGCTGCCATTTCTCATTATGTTTAATTACAATATCGTGACTTTTTGAATGCTAACATCTTCTCAGGTTATGACCTTAATCCTGCTTTTCACCCCCTGTGTGTGTGTGTGTGTGTGTGTGTGTGTGTGTGTGTGTGTGTGTGTGTGTGTGTGTGTGTGTGTGTGTGTGTTTACAGTGTGTTATAAATGAGCATCCTGTGATGGAGAGGTTCATTAGTGTGAGTGTGTGAATGTGGGACGATTGAGAAGGTTAAGGGAAAGTCAAGTACACACTTCAGGTGAAATGGATCGCTGGCAGCTTCATCATCATCATCATCATCATCATCATCACCTCATTAATCTGTGTGCATCTCCCTATCACACATTTTCATTGTACGCTAATACTCAGCATATGTGCTGTGCTAGTTTATATATAAATAGTTTGTCATGTGATAATGCTAGCATGGCCAATGCTGATGATTAACTTTGTGCTGAGTGCGCATTGATGCTAGTTAGCCCCCTAGCAAGGGTTTGTCTCTGTTTGTTTCACTGCTTTTTTTGTGATGTTTGCTTTCAGTTACTATTAGCCATTATACCAAGGTTAGCAACTTGCGTCTAAAGTGTAGCATCATAGCACAGATTTACACACAGATTAGTGTTAGTCAACTTAACTATAGCTATACATACATACATACATACATACATACATGTATATATATTTGAACGAGTAAAATGGTGGTTCAGGCTCAAGCAACAGCAGCAGTTGGGGCACACACACACAGACACACACACAAAGAAGAGACGTCTTCTTTATGTTTCAGCCTAATCAGGGTTCCAGAACACAGAAACAACGACCTTCTGTTTTCTTTTGCTCCTCCTGGAAAGTTCCTTCTATCTTTAGTCCATCTGTCTAGTCCAGGTCTGGTCCAGGTCCAGGTCTCTGCCCTTTTGTAGTACCGTTTTAACAGTTTTAGTCCTGTTGTAAAAATGTAAAAATCCCCACTGTTTCTCCCTTGTTACTATTGGCTGGGGCTTAAAAATGGCAAATAGATTTCCGCCCTGTTATGACCTCATAAAATAAGAGCCCTCCACCAGCTATGCTGTTAAGTGGGTGCCATTTTTCAAAGCTACAATAAATAAGACTAGGCTAGTTGATAGTTGATAACTGCTAAACTAGCTTTCCTCAGCTTGGGGTGTGCCTCTGCGTGGTAAGGCCCTTCATGGATTGGACTTTGTCCATTGCATCTCATGGGGCACGATTGGATTGGGATCTGGGGAGTATAGAGTCGGGGTTGGGGCCCCATGAGGGCCCCGTGTGCAGTGGGCTGTGGTGTAGTGTACGGGTGTCATTCTATCATGCCCAGCATTGATGTTTTGCTGGGATTAGACCAAACAGGCTGGCCTTTGGTCCCCATGGGTTAATAACACTGATTATCAGTTAGTGTTACGGTTGATCGGTATACATGTAATTAATGGTAATCTTAATGTTATTTAGAGTTAAAATTTAAATATTTATATAAGTAACATGCAAAAATATGATCGGGCAATGATGATCGGGCCCAATATATATTTGAGATAACAAAAGTCCCTCCACAATTTTGCATCCTCAATGTATTGAGAACACATTGGATCATATAAATCCCCCAGGAGGAGTACATCAAAGTCCATTGGGTGTGTTTTGCAAATGACCCAAATAACTGACTTCCTGTTGAGTAGAGCCCATGACATGGAAGCAATCCAGACTCAGGCATCCTAATGACAGCAGATCCCAACCTGTCTGCCAATTTTTGGACAATGTTAAGACCCCAAAAAGCACTAGATGTGGTAAAACAAAATAAAAATAAAAGCATAGTTGCAAGCAGCGGTGAGTGGGCCCTAGCGCCCTGCGCCATCGCTACCTGGTCACAACAGAAATACAATGTGATGTTACTCAATATAAGTTATTATTACAGAAAGTTATTAACCACTTTTCGGCATAAGTTTAAGACATCGTCACAGCTGACCCATTTGAGATATCAAAAATTCCTCAATGTCTTTAAATCACATCGGCCTTGTTTGGTGGTGATCATATAAATTCCCTAGGAGGAGTATACCAAAATCCTTCAGGTAGGTTTTGCAAACGACACAAAATGACTGATTTCCTGTTGAGCCCCCGACATGGTGTCCGAAAGTCGTTCAGTTCAATGAGCTCTAAATGAGTTTCGTGGTCATGCGTGCAAGTGTGTATGAGCTATGCAACAAAATCTCATTTGAGAGATGTGCCAATTTTTTGAGTTTTTGAGCATGTTAAGACCCCCAAAAAGCCCAAAAAGTTGGAAACAAATTATAATAAACCTTAGGAAAACAATAGGGCCCTTCACACACTATGATGACCTAGGGTTGATGACATAGTGTTTGAGCCCTAAAAACAAGTAAACTGTTGAATATTTGGCTTGTGTCATTCATAAGCGATGCCAGTAAAAATATAAAAATACAATTTCCAGTACTGTGCACCGCCTAAACTACAAGTGTGCCCTCTTGTGGTGTATACGTTAATAGATCTGTAGGATCTGGAGAAATGTGATGCAAAACAAATATTATCTTTTGGTACATTATGAAAAGGTTATTTTCCTAACAGCATTTAATCAACTCATCGTTAATTAATAGCATCACTAATTTTAATTATGTCTGTCCCATATAGTTTTGAGATCCTTTAAACCGTTTCCTGCCAGTTGAACAAGACATTCTATCACCTTCTTGCATTGCATTTTTACACTCAATAACTCCAGGTTGCACATCAGGATTTTCGTCCACACTACTCTTATTGCTGTCTGTCACTCAGTTCCCCTTCCTGCTTTTAGTCTCAGCTTCACATGACTCCTCATAAGGCTCACAGGCTCAGCGTTCTGTCCCCTGTGTGGTCTTTGGCTTCTTGGAGATTCTAAGAGAGATTGCTTCATTCCTCATATGGCCTGGCACTTCACCAGATTAATAAATAAGATCAGATAACTTGGTGATTGTGAACTGAGATTGTCATCATCTAGAGCTTTTAGCGCGCTGCTGGTTGTTTAATCTGTCCCTGGTGCTTTCAGACTTTTCATGTCTCTGACGATGTTCTACAATTCTGATGTCAGGAGCTCAAATCTACGCCTTAACTTCTATGCTTTCCTCTGGTTGATCATTATATAACTCGGATACATATTCTTCCCATCGTCTTTTGATGTCTTCGTCTTCAAACAGCATTTTATTCCCCTCGTCTTGTTTGTTTTTCACCTGAGAAAACATCTCATTCTGTCATGCGTTATGTGAAGGCATTTCCTTCTCTTTAGTTCTTTACCTGATGATTGTGTTTAGGTGTTTATATCGCTGTTCATCCCTGACCTTTGCTTTAGTTTTCCTTTATTTCATAGTTGGACTTCATTGGTCACCCTGGACTGTTGTTTTGCTTTTCTACGTGTTTGCACGTGTCATCCACAGCTGATCTGCGTTTGCTCCACTCCACATCTTCACATTTTCCATCCCCTGGAGCTTGAAGTATCTGTTCCTCACCTCTGTGTCAGATTTCTTTACACTCTCATTGATCCATAAGTTTTGCTTTCGGTGGCGTTTCCGTCTCATTTTCTTCTCCATCACTCGCACACTGTGGTCAGTGCCTGCATCTGCTCCGGGGTGTGTTCAACATCAACAGAGTTTTTTAATCTTTCATTCATCATGGTATAATCTATTTGCTTTCTACAAAGGCATCCTTCAAAGGACATATCGATGATAACAAGCGCCTTGCAGCCTTTTAACTGGGTATGCTCGAGTTTTTTTCCAACCAAGCATTCAGGTCACAAATGTTAAAATGAGCACTTCACCCAGTGTTACCTGCTTCTTCACCTTTCCAAGGTCATTGATGAAGCTTTTACTGTTTCTGTATCGTCTGTCTGCTGCTCAGTCATCATGATGCTTTGTCACACAGTAAAAAGAGCAACCTTGTGACCGATGGCTTCTGTTCTGCTGATTATTTTCATATGCAGTGTGTCGTGGTGAACTTTGTAACTTATTTAGAAGAGAAAGAAGCGTGTGAAGATGGATGAAGAAGGTAATAAGGTGGTTACTCTGCAGACATTTTATTTGTCATCATAACGTGGTTACCTCAGACACTGTACAAATATGTGACTCGTCCTGGATTCGGTGGGGTTTGCTAGCGTTAGCATTAGCTCATTCAGTGCTCCTGTTGCAGATTACATGGTGATGTGGTACATGCTGTATACTTCTCGGGCACTCGATGGTAGTCCTCCCACCAATCACCATCTGGCTCCTCATCTAGAGTGTAGCACCCCAGTGGAGGGCAGGTCCTGGGTTCAGCCACTGGCATAAACAAGCAGGTTACTGGCTCACATAAAGCCATAAAGTAGAGTTGAGGACCAGTGACCCACACCTTCACCCACACCCAAAGGAACCAAGATGCTGAGAGGTAGTGTAACACATTTGGGTTTAGTGTGCTGTGTGAGGCAAAATTCAGATGTTTATGTGGTGGGGGGTGTGAGTTCAAGCACCTAAAAAATACTATATCATCATATTTAAAATGTGAGCGCAGCCATGCAGGAAATAATCTCCCATTCCGAGTGACATGAGCTGAATCAGTTTTATGACTGCAGATTAGGCGTGGTGTTGCGGTGAGGACATCACACACTGTAGAGATAATAGAGAAGGGTCATTATTCGGTGGGGTTCAAGTTCTTTAGCTAAAAATGCTAACTACGCTGATGCTCTTTATGTCCTTTGTTCTCACTTTCACTTTGTTGCGGTGCAGTCCCTGAGTCTCCAGGTGTAAAGCTTAAGGCTGCTCTGAGCCAGGTATCGCTGGATCTCTAGATAATTTCTGAGATGACATTATGTTCTTAACGACAGCTTCGCGAGTGTTGGTCATGCTACGCTATTAACAGAATCAACATTATCAGCATGTTTTGCTAAAAGAGAAATTCGATTCAATTTTATTTGTATAGCGCGTTTAACAATTGTCATTGTTGCAAAGCAGATTTATACAATCAAAAGAATTATTTAAGTTTGTATGGAATGTGAATGAGTATGAATCTAAATGGTCAGATCGTCCCTGGTGAGCAAGCCGAGGGCGACAGTGGCAAGGAAAAACTCCCCGAGATGGTGATAGGAAGAAACCTTGAGAGGAACCGGACTCAACAGGGAACCCATCCCAAACTGTTGCCTAATGAGGATTAGCCATAAATGCTAACTCACAGAACTTTTTCATGACTATTTGCACTTTACACTTCGTAGATCTACAAAGAACACAGTCTGTGTGTTCTGGTCCACTTTGGAGCTCAGCATGCTAATAGGGTTACCACTTTTCATACAAAAAAATAAGGGACGCATACTGCAGCGGGGGCCAAGACCACAGTGATCACAGGCCCAATGGCATGCCAGTGGTGGTAAATCGCAACTTAAAATATGTTTTCAG
>JAQQZT010000023.1:41216335-41229351 GCA_030068275.1 Clarias platycephalus | reverse complement strand
AGTATGCTCTGGTCCCATCCCAATGAGACGTGGCGACATAGCTTACAGCAGGTTATGGTCGCTGAACCGCTGGATGTTGGCTTTATAGACAATTCTACCTTTGACGGCAAAGCTGGCCTGGAAGGTGCTGCTCTCATTTCTTATTGCTCATAGTCTCAGAAGAGGCCTAGGTACTCTGTGACAATCCAGAGTCCAGACCAGGGAGCAGACAGACAGGCTAAACCCACCGTCCGCTAGCTGCATAGAGTCGTCACTCAGCGTTCACTACTGAGACTGTGAAGGATTCTGTGAAGGAGTCCAGACTCCCTCTGCCCTCTGGACCTTTCTGATTCATCTGATGCCCCGCTTCTGGTTAGAGATCTCATCACATGGACGTGTGGTCACAGCCTCCTAACACACAGTATGACTGCAGATCAATCCCTGCTATGCGTTATCACTCAGATAAGGATGGGTTCCCTGTTGAGTCTGTTTCCTTATACTGTACCCTTGGGGGAGCAGCACCATTCAGGAACTTATAGTTTGACCATGTTTGTGCTCTAGTAAGCAAATTTTTTTAAGAGTCTAACATCTTAAGAGCAACTCTACATCTGGATAACGGCCTGAACAGCACTGGCACTGGAGCTTGAAGTACATCTCACTCTGGGCCACTTAATTAAAAGCTCCAGTCTCTACATGGAGTATAATAATTACCCTGTGCCAAGCTCTAGAAACAGTGGAGTAAGAGAAGTGGAACCTAATAGCCCAATTGTTCAGTGGAAGATTTTGTCTCTACCTCAGCAAAATGAATCTGAGGTGATGTAAGGCTCACACTACTGACAAGCTCGCATTAAAACTAAGACATTAAGGAACCAAAGTGTAAAACTGTTAGATCCTGATTGAACCAGAGGCATTACTTAAGAACTTTGTTATAGTTATCTAAATAATGTTAAACTAAGAAGATACTGAGACATCAACAGATTACATCATTAATAACTTTATTGTCAGAATAACATGACCTTATCCAACCATGATAAAAGAGTAATCTTATTACTACAATCATCTACCTTGTTGATCATGTAATATATCAGTGATGTCCTCTACATCATCCACTGATGCACCTTCCATGTTCGTTGATTATCTCTCGCCCTCGTAACCATTTCCTCTTGAAGACCCGATGCCTCTGACATGAGCTTACCTTTCTGACAGTCAAGGTTTCAGGAGTCCAGTCTACAGATTCAGTGCCAGCTGAATAACTTGGGCCGCCTGAAGAGGAAAATAAAACTGTAATTATTATAGCAGTAAAGTTGTAACCTGCAAAACACTTAGTAGTAAGCTAGTGTTAGATGTTCTTGCTAAATAAAGCCAAATGAGCTTGAACTTTACTGTCATTGCGTCATACAGGTATATACATCAGTGAAATACACGCATTGTGCAAATTATAAAGTGCAGGTTAAATAAGTAGAGTTTATATATACACATATACACATACAGTATATAGTAAATATACAGTAAATGCAGTAAATATTGTGTGACTTGAGTATATGCAGTAATTACAGAATAGATAATGTTATGAAGTGGAAGAGGGATATAAGCTGGTAACGATTTTGCAAGATATACGTGTGTGTGAGATTATATGATAATCTATACTTTTTGTCTGTACATGTTCTAATTCATTTCCATAAACATTTAATTCTGTAAAGCAACTTTGTGATCATGACCATTGTTAAAAGCTCTATACAAAGAAAATTTAATTGCCTCAATTTAATGGATTGAAAATGACACTGTTCGCGTTCTACTTCCATTCAAAAAGTTAAGAAAGAACCTTAAACGGATATTAGTGAGATGTCTGACTGGCCCTGTGGACCATTTTTTTTAAAAACACTGTCCTGTGTCAGGGGATTTAAAGAAAGATCTATAATCACAGAACAATCAGGATTTAACATTGTAAACTGTAAAAAAAAATAAAAATAAAAAACAAGCTGCAAAAAAAAAAAAAAAAAAACAGTTTAGTAACAAGTTGCACAGATTTTATAAGTTTACTCACTTTTAGAGAAATTTGCTCAAAAAAAGAGTCTCTATGGCAACAAGAGTTTGTTTCTCAGCATGTGAATCTGAGGGGAGTGTCTCTCCAAGTCCAATAGAAATGGTTTGGCTTCATAGGTGTCCGTCCAGAATTCAATGTTCAGAGCACGGACCTGACCGGACATCACTCCTAAAGCTGCTGTATGTCACCCAGACCATCAAGGACTCCAGTCACCTCCAACACCACATCAACTTCATCAGCTTGTTCACGCTCCTCCTGTAGCTCCAAAATGACACATGATTGCATCTTAATGAAGGTAAATTTCAGGCTCAGCCTGAGTGTTTTAGTGTTACCTGTTGTCTCAATGAACACCACCGTAATACATTGGGCCGACAATACAGTATTAATACATTCAACATTTATCTAGTTGGAGTTATTACAGTGTATAAATTATTGAATTGAAAAAGAAAATGTTACCCTTTTAAAGTTTTTATAGCACAAAAATCCATATTTAAAATGTATGAATTATAATATAAAGACTGGTGTGGTTGTTTATTTATTCAGACAGTAGGATGATGTATTTAATCTAGATTATGAATATTATGGGATGTAAAATAAAACTGTGTAATGATCTGTGTAATGATCAGCATGATTCCACTCTCTCAGCCTCACACACTCGGACCTGATCTGATCTGAAATCAGATGGAATTTCTGAGGTTCATCCAGCGGGCCCTGGGCACGACCCTGACACACACATATAAACACACACACACACACACACCTGGTGGTGTCCAGACTCCCAGAATGGAGTGGTTATGCCAGCTATGGCAGGCGCGAGCGGCGCGGCACCGGATCCTCGTGCTATTTTCACCGCGCGTTAGAGCGGCAGCAGCAGCGGGATGGGCAGGCACGAGCTCCAGCCGGGCACCGCGGGCACGAGCGGCTCCGCTCCTCCTCCTCCTCTCTGCACCATGAAGTCTACCGGGAGCGAGCGCGCGGGTTTCCTTCCCTCGGACCCCTCGGACCCGGACAGCGGCAGCGCGAGCGACACGGACACGGAGGGCGCGGGCGGGCGCGCGCGGGGGGTCTCGGTGACCGGGCGTGGTGGCGGTGTCGGTGGTGTGGGCAGCAGCAGGGGGGGTCTCAGGCTGGTCGGGGTCAGCAAACAGCGGCAGGCGGCGAACGCGCGCGAGCGGGACCGCACTCACAGCGTGAACACGGCGTTCAGTGCGCTGCGCACGCTCATCCCCACCGAGCCCGCAGACCGGAAGCTGTCCAAGATCGAGACCCTGCGCCTCGCCTCCAGCTACATCGCGCACCTCGACAACGTGCTGCTGCTCGCGGACACCGGGGGAGACGGGGCGCCGTGCACGCGCCACAAAGACACGCTCGGGAACGGAGCCGGCGGCGGGAGCGCGCTCAGACCCATCTGTACCTTCTGCCTCGGAAACCAGAGGAGAATGGTGTGTGTGTGTGTGTGTGTGTGTGTGAAATTATATGTTTATAGATTCACTTAAATAATAGTGAAGGGAATCAGCGGTCAACACGGTACGATATTATCGCGATACCTCTGTGCCGATCCGGTTAAAATTGCGATATTTATAAATATCCAGATGTGATATTACATTTTCATCTGATTTTGTTACAAATTTAAAGCTTTAAAAAAAGTTTAACGAGTACTTAAATGTATCCCGTTCCTTATAACATTATTTTTTTCACTTAAAACTGAAGTGCAAATACAAGAGTTTAACATTTAAGTAAAAAACTAACGTAGTAAATAATTCACTCCGACCACATGGGATGGAAACGTATAAGTAGTTCAGAGTGCGCCACCTGTAGGATTATGAAGAAACAGCAAAGGTTTAAAGTACTTGAACTTGAACTTGAACTGAACTTGAACCTCCAAAGTCTTAAAACTCAACTTGACAGTGAGCGCGCGGGTTGAGCGACACGTGCATCTTCTAACGCGGGCATGCAGGGCTTCGAACGCATGTGATTTTCAACTAATTGGTGCTGGTGGTGTTTTGAGACTGGTGTGAGTGTGTGTAATGAGTGTGTTTGAGACTAATTCACTCACAGAGTCTGGAGAAAAAGGCAGATTGGAGGCTGTGATTTTTGATAATTTAATGCCATAAAAATGCATTTCTGTTGCATCGTTCGGAAGCGTCTACTCTCGGTACAGCATGGCAGAGGACTCTGCTCACTGACCGATCGACTGACCGAGTGTGTTCATCTCTATCATAGATGTAAAAACAGTTTTTCAAAAATCGATCTTGGAGTCAGTGTGAGATACGTGAATTAGCACACAAAAGAATCACAATTCATAACCGAATCGATTTTTCCCCTCAATCTCTATTAAACATACAAGTGCAGTGAATGAGGCGTGTGTGTGTGTGTGTGTTCTCAATCAATTCTCTTTAAGGTTCTCTTTCTACCCATACAAAAGTGTTCCTGTTATTAGTGTGTGTATTTCTGAGTGTAGATGTGTTTCTGATTAAATACTATTCTTACCTAAATACTAAACTAAAACTACATGCATCTTCGCTCTCAGCGTGTACACTTAAACATGAGTTGTCTGTGTGTAAGCTGGTGTTTGGGTTGCCAGGTTTGTAGTAAATGTAGACTTGCTGCCTCACAGAGTTTCGTGTTTCTCGCTTCGTAGCTCAGACACACCTGTCCTGAGAGCTGATGTGTGGAGTCAGGTGCGTTAGAGCAAAGTCACCACCCTAATACCATCCATGGTGACCTCCAGGCAGCAGATAAACAGCAGAATAAAAATAAATCTGGATGAAACAGATTGTATATGCCATGGGTTGCATATTTTCGACATGTACATATTCGCTCTGTAGTCAGATAAACGGTGGAGGAGCTTATGGATATCAAGATGGAGCAAGTAGCCGATCAAGGCTTCAGGAATACCGAGAGTAGAAGATGGTTAGTTTGTGATTTGGCAAAAGCTTGTGAGCTTCAGTATGAAAAACTTAATTGGAGTTTTAAGAGTTCCATAGGGCATTAGTAGAAACCTATGGGCCTCAGGATGGACTAACCAGGAGCTTGTGGGTCTCAGGGTGGCAGGAATAGCATTTTGTGGGTCTCAGAATTAACTAACAAGGAAATGTTGCTTTAAGGATGCCAGGAGAATTACTTTGTTTGTCTGATGATGAACTCATCATCAATGAGCCTCAGAATGAAAAAAACAAAACAGTTTAAAGACTTTAGGATTAAAGGTGGAGGACCCAGAGCAATCCACAGGAAGAAACTTGTAGGTGTCAGGATGGACTAAACATGAGGTAGAGTGATACAGGATATCAGGAGTAAAACTTCATCCTAAAGGGCATGTGGCAGGAGAAGGAGCTTGTAAGACCTATGATGGAAAAATGAGGATTTTGGACCCAGAGGGATACTTGCTACTGTGAACAGTCTCTTCAACCCACTTGGGTTCATTGCCCCCATCATCATTGATGAGAAATTTTTGTTAAGAGAATTCTCAACTGAAGCTTTTGACTCGGACTCTCCTCTCCCTGAAGACAAAAAAGAAGCAAGGAACGTATGGAGAAAATCCTTACAAGATCTTAAAGAGCTGGAGATTCTCAGACCATATGTTGGTTGTACCCTTTCTACAGCTCTGAGAAAGGAGTTACATATTTTCTCAGATGCTTCTGTCGGAGCGATAGCTAAGTCCGAGACTACGTTGAATGAGAGTAGAGTCAGCGTCCAAGTTGAGATCTTTGAGCCCCTTTGCATGATCTTCTGTTGGGAAAACGTTCATCTTGAGCTCAAGGCTTTAAGATGAAATGTCGAGGAACCTGAGCACCCCAGACATTTCTGGGTGAACAAGCAGGGAGTTTAAGGGACAAATTTAGACGCAGGATAAAATAACCTGGAGTTTAAGGCTTAAAGATGGAAAAACCAAGACCTTGGAGGCTTTAGGTAAAAAATGAAAGAGACTGTGCATTTCAGAAGAAACTTGTAGGTCTTGGGATAGACTATCCATGGCTTTCTGTGCTCTGACTGGACCCTGGACGCTGCATTTTTGCACTATGTGGAGTTTACTGATTGGAATGTTGCCTTCCAGAATCCTAATTAAGTTACTAGAAGAAGTTCATGAACTAACTCCTCAGCATGGCATATGGACAGTATGTTCCCTTTATCCTGGCAATGTTTCAGAAATGTTATGGGTTACGGGAGGATGAGACAGGAGGCAGCGTCAGGCTGTGGGAGAAAGTCACCGGACATCTAGTGTTAAATGTCGCTAATACAACCTGCTAACTCAGTGATCAGGCCTAGCATGTATTTATAACAGAGCGTCTTACGCATGGCCGTGAAAACGAATGCCGAGCTTCTGAATAAATTCTCTTTAATAACAGATACAAATGAAACAACAGAGGACCCAAGACCAAGTCCAGGGGGGCGCCATGGTTTACAATATTTAGAGCAAATAACTCTCAATTTACACTCCCTTTGTGGTGTTACACCTGCCAGGTTACTGTAGATCTAAAACACATATACAGAGAAGTTTTTAAAGAGAGTATTATGGTAAAAAATATCTACATGTACATGAATATTTTTTTTTTTTAATGTATAAGTTTTGTGTGTTTTTCAGATGCGAACCGGTGAGAATCCAGGTGTGTGAGAATCCTCAGGCTGCACGAGCTGCCCCATGTTTACATGTAAAGACTTTCTCTTCACCTCGTATGGACAGAACTCAAAGCCTTGTTGTATATTTTCTTTCTAAAACTTTAAACCCGAGGATGGAAGCAGGAAGAAAAATCACATGATGAGATGCACTTTTCACCCCTGCGTTTACAGACGTGTGTGTGTGTTTGCCCTTGTGTTTCTTGGTGAATGTAACTTGAGCTGTGTGTGTAAAAGCAGCACCTGGCAGGAGGTTATTTCAGAAGCATGGGCGAGCCTCTCCTTAAAAAACACCACCACGTGTGTGTGTGTGTGTGTATATGTCCCTTATGTGTCACATGACAGTAACCCAAACCCGTGTGTGCTGCAGCGGTTGCTGTCAGTAGGCTATAATGATTCAGGGGTTGCCATATTGGATGGGTTTACACGATATGTAATCAAGCACACAAACGAACTGTCCTAAATGTTTGTCTGTGATCTGAAACACAGTGGAATGACATTGTGGGTTATACACACCAAAAACGATAATAATAGATAATCAGGATTTTCACCTTGACCTTTTGACCTCTGTCCTAAGTTTGTACTATATAACCCTCCATGATTATTACTTAAGGTTAGTTTTTTAGAACTCTCACAAATCATCAGGAAGTTTACTTTCACACCTCGCATATTGTGTTTGTTTTCCCACGTGACCTGTAATTCTTTTTCTTTTGTTTGCAGAAAAGTGCAAACACAGATCACTACTATGAGTCGTTTGCACTTTATGTATAGAATTTATGTGTGTGTTGTGATGGCCTACCTCTAACAAGCTCAGCAGGGAGAGTGTTAAAACCTCAACATACTTGAACTTGTCCTTTGCACACGAGCATCAGAAAGCTGCTAGTATGAACTATTGTGGATTTTTTTGTACAATAAAATCTTTTTTTTTTTTGCCTCTACTCTGTGATCATTAAAAAATTTAGCTGAAGAACAGAATGGTGAATGAACATCAGGTACAAAGCAGGAGGGACTGCATGTTATACAGCGACTTATACAGTGTGTGTTGGATTTTGCATTAGAGTTAAGAGTGAAAATAAAGATTGGGGTGCCGATAAATTTAGAGCTTCACAAATGAAAAATCTAATCAAATGAAATAATTCGTCTTTCAAACACATCAACTGTGCAATAAAATGTCATTTTGCACCATTTTGTTTGCTTTGATATAATAGTTACAACTTCACTCACTGTCTATACTGCATACAGGGATGTGGGGGAGGAGCCAATCCCAGGAGACTCAAGGCACAAGGCTAGGTACACCCTGGACTGGGTACCAAAATATTGCAGGGTGCCCTTCATGCACACACTGGGCAATTTGTTAATACCAATTAGTCTAATCTGCATGTTTTTGGACCGTGGGAGGAAACCGGAGTAGCCGAAGGAAACCCACCAGCACGGGGATAACATACTGGTGGGATCGTTATAACGAACAGATCTGAACACACCACACATGACTTAAGCATAAATAAAAATAAATTTAAATCAAGCCATCACAATTTAATACAAATAAAATCATGTTATGGGACCACCTAGTGGACCATACACAAAGTGCTACATGATTAATGCAGTGCTTACAAAAATTCTGGATTCTGATTGGTCAGGTGATCAATTCTCCATAACAGTTATATCGATATACCTACAAATGGCAACAGCTTGAACTTTGAGGTTACATTAAATTTTTTTGATGAGATGATTGAACATTAAGGAAGGAGCCTGCAGTGATTATGCTTTGACATTTCAGGGACCTTAGAGTTTGTCTTTGAACAGAGGCTGGTGAGGGGATGAGTGTTTATAGCTGCTATAAACAAGAGACAACAGGAACCTTGTCACCAGTTTTGCAGGACAATTTATTTAACCTCCTATTAAACTGCTTTGGTACATTTCAGGCTTTAAAAATTTTGAAAAGTAAAAAAAAAAATAAAAAGACAATCTTCAAACCTTGGGCTGTAGCAGTTTATATAAATACAGACCTGTGATGCTCAGTCAGGTACTTACTCAATTACACCAATTCCAAAACTGCAGGTCTGTTCTGTTTGAGCACATGTAGACTAACAGCACCACATGGCTGTAGTGTGACCTGGCTTAACCCTGGGGTCCTCCAATAACTTATTACATCATGATCATAAATTAAGGTGAACAGTAACCTTTAGGTTAATACCCGTCAGCTTAGTTTTGAACCAACAGGGGATTCCTAAAACGAATAACCGTATCTGAGATTCCACAAACACCTCCAGGTCTCCTGGCCCTGGGATACACTCCACTTTAAATTCTGACCCAGTTCTCTTAAACATCCCCCCCCCAAATCCTTAATGTTCCCGTTTGTACAGAAGAATCCCAACTCTAGAAAGACCCTGTGTTTGGGGAAGTGTTCAGTCAAAAGAGCCATGCGACTTTAACATGGCACTCAAGCGTAAAATTTGTTGCAACAGTTAATAGTAGGTCAAAAACAAAACAAAGGCATTAGTTAATTTCTTATTTTTATTTCTTTAAAAAAAGGTCCAGAGGATTAAAGAAATCTGCGAAAAATCAAAAGTGGAGAAGTCACGTTTGTCCCCCCCCCCCCCCGTTTGCAAAGAACAACTAGGAGACTAGTTGTCATAGCTAGTCATGATTCTAACAGAGGGTCAGGGCTTTAACCGGAACATCGGTCCAATCCGCCTTCATGATGTGAGTAACTCGCAGATTCCAACAACATTTAAGAGATGGCAAAGAATAAAGTGAGTGCATGGGGAGGGGTAAAATTTTAATCTTGTGATTTAATTTTACAAAATCAAACGGCTTCCAGAGTCATGATCTGTGTTTAAAGTGTAAACCTTAAGACTAGATACAAAAACAAAATCTGTTAAAATTAACCATTACAAAGCCCTTAAACAACGTCTAAAGTGTTATGGTTGGAGACGGGGTGGGAGAAATGGGGAACAAAAAAAAAAAACAAAAAAAAGTGGTAGAGAGGGGCAAAGTAAAACTCCGTAAGACGAGCACGTTTGTAACAAAAACATTCTGCGAATCCGGCAGTGGCTGAAACGCCTCAGTCTCCCTCCTCCTCATCAGACTCGGACTCTGAAACACAAACAAGTCATTTTTAAGTGCTGGCTGAGGCAGGGTTAAAAACAATTCTGCAAGCCTGACACCCCTCACCATTCATATATTCATACAAAAAAAAAAAAAAATTCCAAACAGGTGCTTTACCTTCCTCAGCATTCTTCAACCACTCCACAAACTTCTTCATCTGCTCCAGGAAGACGCTCTTGCCCTTGGCCAAGTGCCCTTCGGTGTACCACTTTAGAATGGCTTCCTCACTCAAAACATCAGCTACACACAAAAAATTAATTACTGAAAAATGCCACTTAAACTTAATTCAAAAACCTGTTTCTACCTCAGACAAGTGTAGTGTGCGAGTGACTTTTTATGGTAATTATCCAGTGTTTGAGGGGAAAATAAAACAGGACAGTACAAACTAGACCCAGTGACCTCAAAGTGCTCAGGTCACCCGACTCACTCACTTCCTGACTGAAGCACACACCTTTGTAGAGCAGCACCACGATCTTCTGGAAGGCCTTCATGAAGTGGATGTTGTCATAGCAGTACTCCTGGATCTTCAGGAGCAGCGTCAGTTCAGACAGGCCCTGCGTCGTGAACGCTTTCAGCAGCGGGCTGTATTGCTGTGACGAGAGGAAAAAAAAAAAAAGGAAACCCGAGTCAGGGATCAGGCATTACTATAGAAACAATTCCGCATTAGACAGACTTGACTCAAAGGAATTAATCAGGCTTTGAACAAACAGGTCGTTATAAACCCGTGACGCGCCTCACACCTTCAAGTGTTTGATGGCTTGCTCGGTGACGAGCTCCTCTTTCTTGTTCCACTCCACGGAGCTCATGACGCTCGTCCACACGATGCCGATCATCGTCTGCTCAGAGATGCTGGTCTTCTTCATCTCCTCACGCACGTAACCGATCATCTGCAGCATGAGAGAGAGTTAATATGACAAGCCCACACACAGCCTTCTTACACCAAGATGGAGTGTGATGAATCACTCACGTCTTTGAGGGTCTCTCCACGCGCCATCTGCTCCTGCAGCTCTTTCTGAAGCTCCTTGCGAGCGCCGATGGACTGCTGATTGCGGGCAAAATCGGAGAGCTCCTTCAGCCCGGCGTCTGTGAAATATTTTGAGAAGTGCTCGCAGCTCCGTTTGTTAGCAGGAAAGAGTTCCTGGGGAGAAGACAAGTGTTCACCAATATGACCAATTACATTTAAAAAAAAAAAATTAAATAAAAAAATTAAAAAAGTAAAACCTAGAATGATTAAATCACCCAGTTTAATAATTTAGCTTGTCACAATAGTATGTGTCAGGGTGTATAGGTGGGAATCACATGTCATTACACTGATGACATCAACACATTTTAATAAGCTTGTAACTTGTTGACTGAAGGTTGCCCCTCATGCGCTCAGTTTTAGACTGCTTTTCTAGAAAGCCTCAATTCTGAATCAAAAACTAACAAAAGCTAGATTAAATCACATCTAATTAAAAGGGCAATGATGCATCTTAAAAATAAAATCTGCTGGAATAATTAGTACAGCACTATGACAGTGAGCAGTGTGGCTGAGACTTTACCATCAGTCTGTTGTCCATGCCGACTTTGCGCAGACTGGCGGCGACTGAGTTGATGTCCTTCTCGTTGATCCAGGATTTAAACAGTTTGACGGCGAAGGCAGCAGACACACCTGCAGTCAAAGCATCACCACTCAGTCTCCAATAACACTCAAGTCCCCAAACACAAGGCGGAGGGGCAGTAATTTATTCACAAGATGAAATGTTTAGTATCACAAGTAAATATTTAAAAACTTGATATCATTCAGCATTAGGCAATCGAATCATCACAGAAATCTTGATAGAACACCACGATACCGAATCGATCTGTATTGCACCTTCAAGCATCACGAGTCTCAATTTCCACCAATTCAGTATTTTTTAAGAGCAGACCCCCCACCCCTCTGCGTTACATTTAAAATAAATATTTTTGTAGACATTAAAAAGGTTTAACATTTCATGGCATGTAGGCATGTTAGCAAACCTACATCTTTGACATCAATGGGATGCCAGCATTCGTATCTCCCCAGTCAGTTAAACACGCCTCCTTTTATTGCAGATAAAAAGCCTGACATTTTAGGATACAATGCTGGGAAACTTAATTTCTGATTAACCAGACAGACGCAGAACCGATTCATTCAATTACCCATTAAATACATACGCTTTAAAAAGCAGCATTTCTTATCATGTCCTAGTGATCTGTGCAATAATCCACCTCACCTTCTTTAACCAGGTTCTCGTTGAAGAGGCTGCTCAGGATGGAGGCTGAAATATTCCCGTTAGCCAGCAGGATGCCCGTCAGCATGGCCAGCTTGTTACGCTCGGACTCCGTGAAGCCCTTTAAAAACAGCAGCAGCTACGGGACACGAGGGGGAACAGAGTAAGGGAGTGTAATGCAAGGCTTCTCTTTCTGTACCGTGATCTCTAAAAATGTTACAGAGGAAGGCTGCTAATTCAACGCTCACGCACTGCAATTTTCTACTCTGGCGCACAAATGTTGGTCGGAGTGAAAATTATTCAGGACATCTTATTCCTGACGTGTTGCTCCAAACTCTAGTCCAGAAGATGGCGGTAATGCACTGACTGCTAAAACCCAAAAGAACAAGCAACACTCCTGTATCTTGTCTTGGGCAGTTATGCACAAAAGATGCAAGTAGTCTGTATTTTCTGCAAAAATTATTTTTAATAAACTGACCACTTAATGTTTGAGGTTTATACACAACTTGTAATCAAATCTGGACCAAAAAAAAAAAAAAAAAAAAAAAAAAAAAAAAAGTACCCCACTTATTCAACAAGATCAAATGCTGTTTATATTCTAAGCAGAACACCACTCCATCTCCAGAGTCACAAATTAAAGGTGCCCAAAACTTTCTATACCTAGTTTATATCATGTCCTCCAGCATACACTTGGAGAGGGATTTGGGATTCAGCACTGAACAGAACCGATGGGTCAGAAGTGACTTCGAAGCCATAACTAAGCAGACTTAAATGTTTAACATAACGTTAGAAGCGTGTTCTTGCTGAAAGTAACTGGGTTGGGCACCAGCATCTGGTAAGTAAAGTCCCCATCGTTGTCCAGAAGTGGACGGGACCACACAGACACATCATGATGTAATGTCAATAAAGGGGGGGGGGGGGATTTTTCCCCCGTTATGTACAGAGACTTTTGGAACACCCTTTAAACAAACAAGGCCTTAGACGCATTTAACATGAACGTGTGCACAAGAGACGCTGGGGGGGGGGGGGGGGGCCCC
>JAQQZT010000023.1:41208708-41216235 GCA_030068275.1 Clarias platycephalus | reverse complement strand
CCCCCCCCCCCCCCCCCCCCCCCCCCCCCCCCCCCCCCCCCCCCCCCCCCCCCCCCCCCCCCCCCCCCCCCACCCGACCGTCTTGATCTCCTCCTCAAACCCTTTCTCCAGGTACTTGTACCGCCTGATCAGCTTGTTAAAAACCTACAGAGACACAGTGAACAGCAGGCAGACATTAAAACAAACATCGCTGTGCAAGTTATATTACTCATCAGAAATGAAAACACCACTTGGCAAATAACACCATTTGGAAAACAAAAAGTTGCACAACATCTGTTTTTACTTTCACCTCCATGGCACATAACTCGCACAAGATCTGTGATTAGACAGATTTCAGTGTGTGTGTATAGGGTACAACTAAGTACAGAGTGTTCCTTTTCAAATCACCTGCTAGAACAGCCATTATTTTACCACCGTGTTGCAAGATCTAAGTGTTAATGGAAAGCATACATTTTTCCTTCTTATCCTGCAATGCCATCATACATTACTCATTTACAATCAGCAGGTCTCCTAAAGGAGGTCTCCACGACTCCTAAAGATAAGGTTTAAGAACAAATTACCTGAGCATAAGCTTGCATTGTCTCCAGGTCTTCATTTGCAGTGAAGAGACAGTACTCAGTACGGGTCATGTCATCAGAAAGGGTTCCACCTGGGGCTACAACACACAGGGGAAATTGGACAATTAAAACAATTATAAAGTAGGCAAAAAAAATAAATAAATAGGAGAGATTAATTTGTTAAGAGGCCGAGGCTCATTACCCAGCATTCCACCAGCCACCAGGATGTCGAAGAGTGTCTCTGCATATCGGCGATAGTCAAGCTTAGCGCCAGAGGCATCGAGGAACTTCGCGACTGCGTCCAAATCAGTGCCAGTTTGGTTCAAGCCTTGCACGATACTTTCTTGAAACTGAGTAGGGTCAAATCTCTCCTTTTCATCTATTAAGAAAAAAAAAAATAATAAACCAACACTCAGCAGCACGAGAAAACAGCACCTCACATCGAGCACTTACCTCTTTTCCGTGTTTTAAAACGCTGGCCGGTTAGCGTTGGCTTTTGCTGCTTTTGATTATTCATAAAAGACACCTAGTGGGAAGAGAGGAAACAAGACAAATATTAAAGATCTGTGGACATTAAATTTCTCTTTCCTAAAAATTGAGTAAATTAGAAATAGCATTTTATCTAAACCATGACCACACAAATTATACCGAATGGTTAGCAATAAAAAAATAACTCAATTTTAATTTATATAAATACTGCCTTAAATTAAATGTTACAATATATAACATTATCTGCATTTTTCATTCCTATGGCAAAATGCGCTTCACAATACAAAACTTGGACGCAAGTAGACGTATGCCGAGGTTCCGCTGTATGTTTGACACCGTCTCTGTCAGCCTTTAGGTGGCGCTCTAAACCATTCAATCATGGGCAGGCATTGTTTAAATTTATAACGAACCAGGATATTTATAAATATCTAATCAGCACCTGGGTAAAATATATATCAAACCGGGATATCATTATAGTATCTCAAGCGGTCTTATGTGATTCCCATATCTAATTAAACAAGTTCGTAAATTTAACAATAACATTTTAGAAAAATATGGCATGTTCTATCGATATTGTACTGGACCACCTAGCTATTCTCTTCACACGCGGTTTTTAAACATGTTCATTACTGTAAGGACTAACAAACCAACTACTAATCTGTACAGGAAACGGCAGCCATTTAGAATTGTCTGATCACGTGACAAACCACTTCCGCAAAGCGAGACGCTATATCGCTATGAGGTTTAAAGTAATCCGTTTGGGCTCCCCATCGCTCATTTACAGCAGGATGCAACAAAATGTGAGCGATCAAACCCCACATTTTAGGTGTTTTAAACACACGCGGAGCAAATAAAGGGATTAAAATGTTTTCTGCCGCTAGATTGCGAAAGCGCATGCGCAGTAGGCGCATCCTGGAGCCACATTAGGACGCGTTGTAACAATGCTCTCTCTCAAGTGAGCTCGCGCGCGGCCTAAACCCGGCTGTGTGCGAGACTGAGACAGACATATACCCACACACACTAACGATTTAAACACACAAATATACTGGACATTAAATCATCCTGTACTAGTTCAGCTACTTAAATAAATTCTGACTGACAAATAATAAATAAGGTGTTTCTTCACCGAAGCTAGTCAGCTAACAAGCTAGCAACAGGCAAAGCGAACGCCTCAACCCTGACAGCCATTATTAAAAAATATATAAATATCCGCCATCTTATAGCGACCGGACAAGTGGTTACCTCAGATAAACCTACCTGAAAGTGTCTGTGAAACACAGAGTGAGACTCACCGAAATGATTTCTAATAAAAACGGGCTTTTGAACCACGAACAAAGCGATACAGTGCTGTCCCGAGCCCTACCAACAAAATCCCCTCTGAGCAATCGAGAACGGAGTACGCATGCGCGGACGGCATAAAGCATGCGGACGAGTCCATAATGAAGACTAGCGGGGGGGATCACGCTGTATTTATAAATTTAAATGTTCACTCATATACATCTGCAATTATTTAAAAACATGTAAACATGTTTTATTTCTAGAGCACATAATCAGAGTGAATTAAATGCGAATACATTTTTTTCAAAGCATTTTTGTACGTTCTTTAAAACAGCCCTCCCCCTTAATCTAACACAACTCTTCCGCTGTAATCACGCCTGTGTGGCGAGACCTCTGATTCCTCAGTAATGGAGTCAGTGCTTTACCCCTTCACTTCTAGCCTAAAGTTTCCCTAAAATCATTTATATATTTTATCTATTTTTAAAGATACCAACATCCGTAATATATTAATCAGCTAATATTATAACAAACATTTATTATTTTATTTGTAAGGAAACTTTAGCAAAAGTAAATAATTCCCCCTTTTTCAAATAATTTAAAAATACAAATAAGTTAAAAAGTAAAATACAAATCAGGAGAAAATTGCATCAAGAGTTTATTCACAGAATATAATTTCACATGTCTTTAATATCTTTATTTAAATGGCACTTTAGTTTTTGATTCCAATACCATGAAGTGCTTACTATAAAAGATCACAAAGAGAAAAAAAAAACAATACTACTACTACTAGGATAATAGTATTAGACAGATAAAATTGCTACAATGATTTATTAATGCCTTTACACTGATCTGTGTACTAAATCCATTATTGAACAGATTTATTGCTACGCCTATATAGTCAGTTACAACCGAGTAATCTGATTGGACGAGAGACGTTCCACGAGTGCTGGATATAATGTTGGACAGTATATAATATATAATAATAGACAGTAACAGCACGGTGAGGTGTAACTATATGTATAAATGGGCGTGTCCCAGGTGTTGTCACTCGTTAATGACACTAACTGTGTGTCTCAGCATGGGACCGTCTGTACGGTCCGCAGTACTGAGGAGAGAGCAGCTGTCTGACAAAACCCACATTCACAACCAGACACAGAAGCACTTTCAGTAAGAACACACATCTGATAACGTTATGTCGTCTTAAACAACACGCCGTCTCTGCACTAATCACTTCTAAGTCGTTCTGAATCGCCTCTGAACCATCCGTGTCGTTCTGTTCACGGCTAACACTTAGCAACAAAGCTAACTAGCGTCTAACACGAGGCTGAATCCCAAATCCCTCTCTAACCCCTGATCAAGGGCACTACTTGGTGTGTGGAACAAGGGACTGTACACCCTACATAGTGCACTAGCTTTCCTTTTGGCTACATAGTACTAGTAAGAATTGAAAATTACTTTCACCCCAGTTAACCATTTGGTCGCTGCTCCGCCAGTCGTGGAAGGATATGTGTGGGTGGAGCAAAATAATTGGTTAAATGAAGAAACTAATTATTAACCGTATTATAAAATAAAATGTTTTTGTGGAACTGTTGTATAAAAGCAATATTACATTTGAGATTGTGCTGAAGTGCTGAATATCAGCATGAAATACTTATATCTTCAGTCCTCAGGCTGCAGCCTCATGCCTACAGCCGCATAACAGCCGTGCTGATATTAAGTACAACAGCACGACCTCGAGTGTAATATTGTATAATTTTTAAAGTGATGATCCAGCAAATATAACATATAATCATAAACTAAATTCAACAGAATGGTGAAATGAATCTCTGTAAATTTATCCCTGGGGAATCAGCAGCTCACAAATCTCTCACCTTGGGCTTAATTTCAGACCCGAATAAGGGGGAAAAGCTGTTGGATATATTTATATAGTACAATGTTTAATGTATATATAGTACAACATTAATGTACTTAGATAATTCAGTTAAGAAAAGTGCCTATACAATTTTATTGTTGTGTGTTAATCACATCTCATTAATCATGTATTCAGTTTATTCAGTATGCGTGCATAACATGTTTCAAATCTGATCATTTAGTGTTTTTACGATGATGATGATTATGATGTAATAAATTGATCTAAAAGATGAAATGAAGGTCAAGGCAGCTGCAGAGCCCACGCCTTGGGCATTTCTGGTCCTGTGTCTTTAATCTGTAGATGAAAAGCACACATATTATTAGGTGTGTGTGTGTGTGTGTGTGTGTTTGTGCAGAAATATATGGAGTAAAAAGCATGAAAATTCACTCAGTAAGAGACCACTTTTGGATCTTATTCAGGAGAGTTGTGTAAAAACGAGTGCTGATTTGAGGATCCAGAATGAGGTCTAGCATTTTAGATATTGTACATCTCATACACACACACACCACAAAGTACACACACATATTTTAAGCTCATTAAGTAAAGTCTCCAGTGTGTGTTTGTACCATCTGTGTAAAGTGTGTGTTGCACGCAAGGCACACTCGTTCCGGTGTAGAAGGACTGTTCAGAGTAAACGGTCCAGTTAACCCCGCGTCCCTCCGCGCCGCCGCCGCAGCATCCTTTATGGCAAAGAACACAGAGCTACCGAGGAACACTGCGGGTTCTCCAGTACCCTGAAACACAACACCTTATAATCAGCTACAAATAAAATAAATACATATCTGAATGTAACACAGATGAAGTTCGGGTCATTTTAAATTCTGGGAGAATTGTTTTTGGAATGGTTTAATGGCAGAATAAATTCCTCACCATGTGCCCTTTAACCTGTGACTAGTGACTAATGGACTCACGGCAGTATGGTTATATATTTTATATATATATACAGTATATATGGGAAATATTAACAGAATAATAAAAAAGTAAAGTCTTTTTACAGTGAGGACATTTTAAGGTCTTTTGAACAATTGATTGATGTTGGCAAAGACTCATCTCACATTCATCAAAGCTGAACTTTTTGGAAGGTCCTGTTACATCTGCCGTATACCAGCCAAAATGTTAACACCAGATTCAGGATTTTGCAGTACAAAGGACTACTCAGAGTGCATATTACTAATGTAATACTACATACGTTTATCTCCGGTGTTCCAGAGCACTGTACTACATGTAATAGTGAAGTAGATGCACTGTTCCATCATATGTGGGCGGGTGAGAACATTCAGAAATTTTTGGAAAGAAATCCTTCAGCTAATTTCAGATCTCACAAAAAGTGCTGTTCCAGTAGATACCAAAGTCTGCACTCTACATATCTTTCCTTGAATAGACCAAACAAAAAGGCCAAAGCATGTTACTGCCTTAAGACAGCAGGACAATCAAGGACCTGCTTCGGGTCAGTGGATCAGCGAGGGCATCTATAATCTGCCTTTGGAGAGACTGGGAAAATCTGTAGACCCTTTCGGCAATTCATAAGACCTATATAAACAAATGGGCCATCTCTGTCAGGGGTCCTGTGTGTTGCCCAGTGTAGGATGCTGTTGTGAGAATTGTGTGTGTATGTGTGTGTGTGTGTGTGTGTGTGTGTGTGTGTGTGTGTGTGTGTGTGTGTGTGGGTTAGTGATGGCCAGATGGTTGAGTACGGCTGAGAAGTGTCAAACAAAACAACAAATCCAAAAACAAAATAACAGTGACCCCCGAGTGGCGCAGTGGTAAGTGGTCGACCTACCATCGAACCAGCTGATGCTGTAACCTCTCGCAGCCGAGGGCCTAGAGAGAGCTGATTGGCCGAGCTCTCTCAGTGGGGTGGGATGGGAGTCAATTAGTGCTCCCACTTTAATTACGGCTCTTCAGCCGATCAGGGGCGTCTGTGAAGGAGCGAATGTCCTCCGAGTGTGTTACTCCGCCCCCAACGGTGTGTGAGCGAGCAGTTCGAAAAGATGTGGTCGGTGGCATCACGTGGTTTGGAGGAAACACGCGACAGTCTTTGGCCCTCCCGACTGAGTGGTAGTAGTAGCCTTAATGTGGGAGCCCCCTAGTGACGGGGAGGAATTGGTCACGACTAAATTAGGGAGAAAATTTTGGGAAAATGTAATAAAAATAAAAATTAACAAATCCAAAAATGAAAAAACAAAACCGCTGTTTAAATTTTGTATAGAAAATAGATTGTAACATCGCAAGCACAATTAATATGGCCATGCAGCTGCAGGTAATGTTGCATTCACCTTTGACAGTTGTCTGTGTGTGTGTGTGTGTGTTTGTATGTTTACTGTTCAAAGGAAATGTTTCTGCAGATATTATAAACTTGAACAGGAGCACCTTCTGCTCGACACAAGCTTCAGCACTTCGGTGTCCTACCTAACCTCATTGGGGGGGTCGGTTGAGGGCGGGGTGGGGGTGGGGGTGGTGGTGTGCTTCGGCAGTACCTTTGAGGAGTAGATGGCATGCGAATTTTCAGATCCAGCCAGCAGGTAGACGTTAAACTGCAGCGGGACGTCACACACGGCCGGGATCTTATACTGAGCCGGACCTCGAGTGTACAGAACACCTGAGGGGGAAAAGTGCAGCTCCTCCATAGTGTAGAGACCCAGACCCTGGATAAACGCTCCCTCAATCTGACACACACACACACACACACACACACACACGCTATGTGCTGTTATTACATAACTATAGCAAGGAGGTGTGTGTATATATATATATATATAATATATATATATATATATAGGTGTGTGTTACCTGGCCAATATCGATGGAGGGGTTTAAGCTCCTCCCAACGTCCATAACCAGGTCTGTCCTTACAGTCTGTGTAACACCCCACACACACACACATTTATTTACATTATAGAGCACAAATGTGTGTTAATTACACATTGTGTGTGTGTGTGTGTGTGTGTGTGTGTGTGTGAGGTACTGACCCTGTATTCTCCGGACAGACAGTCGATCTCCACTTCACTACAGCAGGTTCCGTACGTGAAATATGAATACGGTCGTCCTTCCTGTTTCTCCCAGTCCATCCCTGAATCCTGACCTCTGACCCATCAAACACAGAGCAGAAGTTTACACCAAGTCCACACACACACACACTCACACTGCTGTACCCAACAAAATGTGTCCTCAGCGTTTTAGTGCTGTACTTTTACTCCTCTGTTCTGCTCGCTACGTTTCTCTTCCTGGACCTGTTCACTGGATCCACAGGTTTTTTGATGATTGGTCGGTTTCCTCTATTCTCCTACACAC
>JAQQZT010000023.1:41107155-41122583 GCA_030068275.1 Clarias platycephalus | reverse complement strand
TGTCGACAATTTCAACATCTTTGGATAATAACTCGAGGTTAGATTCACTTTCGTCGCTGCTTCCACTCATTTTTTTTGTCGTCCTGGTGTCAAGTTTGCTTCGCAAAGTGCGGTAGGAAATTAACATTGACCTGCACGGCACGCGCAAGCTGCACGCTGATTGGCTGTTGTCGTATTGTTCTGCTGTGTGATTTGGCTCTTAGATTAATCCATATCGAGCAAAAAATGTCTAGAGCTTTTCATCGTTTTTAAAATCAAATAAACCGCGATTCGATATGATATCGTTTATCGGCCCAGCCCTAACGAGAAGTCCCAGATAAGTCTTTGTATTTTTCATTCTGTTATTTTCTTATGTATATGAAGATTTACTTAATAAACAGTTCCTTTAATTTTTTACCACCTGATTATGTTTGATTAATCCTGTGATGTCACACTCTGACAGGTTCTGGCAGAATTTGTTGCGGCGACTCCACGTCAATTCTCCTTGACATGTGTCAAATCCAGACCTCAACGCTTTAGAAAGTGTCCGTGTGAAAGGGCAGAGAGAGATAGAAGGCTCCTAAGCCCTGCACTTCTAAAGCACTTCATTAGCATCTGAAAGCAATTCTGAGTGCACGCGGATCACCGACTCGATCCCGCACAAAATCGGCTCTCCAGCGAGAAACCAATTCCACGCGATGCGGGCCGTCCCCCAATCACTCAGCAATCCATTACAGCCAGACGAATAGAACGTAAAACAGAGGAAATGATGGACGCTGGGCCAAATGGGATTGCTGAGCCATTTCAGTCCATCAACGTCAGCGCTTTCCCCTCTGACAGGCGCGAGTGATGGGAGGAATTGACCCGTGTGTTCAGGAGCTCAGGATGTGTTTATCTGCTCACACGCGTCTGCATTTTGCAGTGTGAGAAGGAGAAGAAAAAGATGAGTCAGGCAAACAGATGAGACTTCACTGGGTGAAAGTCAGACAATCTGAGTCCAGGTGAGGAGAAGCAGCAGATATCAGGACACGGACACGTAAATCACGTAACTAATCAGATTTACACAATGATTAATGACTTATTTCATTTGTCCGAGAAAGTTGATGTGAAGATCGCTAACCTGGCACGCTATAAAATTCTGGGTAGGGATGAGACACACTTACTGGACGTGAGACAGGGGTAGGTGTGAGACACACTGTGGTTGCGACACACTGGGTAGACGTGATATTCACTAAGAGGAGGTGAGACGCTCTGGGTTGGAGTAAGACAAACATAGTGGTAATGAGATACACTGGGTAGGTGAGACATACTGGGTGGAATTGAGACCAAGGGCTCCTTACCCACACCCACCATGGCTCACTTCCATAAAGTTGTGTGGGGGTGAGATGCACTGAAGGGGATGAGAAACTGTGGTTGGAGGTCAGATACACTGAAAATGAAACACTGGGTGGGGTGAGACACATTGGATGAGGGTGAGACACTAGGTGGGGGTGAGACACACTGAAGATGAGACACTGGGTGGTGTGAGACATTGGGTGAGGGGGAGACACACTAAAGGTGAGACACTGCAGGTGTGACACACTTCGGGTGAGACAGACTGAAGATGAGACTCTGGGTGGGGGTGAGACACTGCAGGTGAGACACACTGGGCGGGGGTGTGACTGAAGGTGAGACACTAGGTGGGGGTGAGACACTGCAGGTGAGACACTGGGTGAGGGGGAGACACACTGAAGTTAAGCCACTGCAGGTGAGACACACTGGGTGGGGGTGAGACACATTGGGTGTGGGTGAGACAGACTGAAGATGACACACTGGGTGGTGTGAGACATTGGGTGAGGGGGAGACACACTAAAGGTGAGACGCTGCAGGTGTAACACACTGGGTGGGGGTGAGACACATCGGATGAGACAGACTGAAGATGAGACTCTGGGTGGGGGTGAGACACTGCAGGTGAGACACACTGTGTGGGGGTGAGACATGTGACTGCTTCTAGTGAGCAGGAGACATGTGCTCTATGGAACCCATCAGACCATTCAGTTTTGTCCATGTCCGGTCTGCGTGTTGCTGATTTTGAAAAGATCTTTTTGTAAACTAATCAGAACAGGACGAATCATTTTACCTTGGACAATGTGTGTAGTGCGGCGGGTGGTGCGATTTAGAACGCCATGTCACAGAAGTGCTGACTCTCAGTACACTCCGAGCAGAAGGGTGTGAAAGTGCTCCTGAGATGATTAGAGGTCAGGACCATAATTCAGTTCTCTGCCCTGAGATTTAGCGGAGACTGAGATCTCCAAACAAGGTCCTGTGCTCGGCTTTAACTAGCTCACACGCCATGAACTTACAGACGCTGGAGATAGGGTTTTGTCCTCTGCGAGCTCGTTAGCCCAGTCACTAAGCAGTTAAAATGCAGCCAGGTGAGAGAGAGAGTGGGGGGGGCGGGGGAGCATTGAAGACCTAATTTATCCTGAAACCGATGTAGTCTCACCTTTCTCCTTTCCGCATAAAATGATTTGTGTGGTTTATTGCTCGTCCTGACAGCTTTCCATTAAAAAGACATCTGTGCGCGTGTGTAAAACCTGCACCTGCACTTCCTCCTGCGCTGGCGTCCAGGCGGGGGCCGTAACCACGCCTCGCAGCATGGGGCGACGGCGCGTCGTTTATCTGCCAGCTGCGCGGCCCTATCTCTCACTCAGAGGAGGCACGTAGCGGCTGAGCTTTACCTGCACTTCTCAGATAAATCACACCCGACTCCTCCAGACACCGACATCACACACTGATCTGCACCGGAGGGAAAAAAATGTCTAACAGCGTAGAATGTTCAGGATCTTCACGCTCTGTGGTAGAACGGTTCTATGAAGAACCTTGATCTTCTTGATCTTTTCCTGTTATATAAGAGCTCTTAAATGTTTATGCACACACACACATAAAGAGAGAAGCTAAAGCTGAATCCGGGCCTGTAAATGACGGAACTGATCAGATTTACACGCCGATTAGCGCCTTATTTAATTTGTCCGTCAGTGTGAGAAACGCAAACCTGACACGCTATAAAATTCTGCAGGGTACTGTGTGTGTGTGTGTGTGTGTGTGTGTGTCATCACCTCAGTCCAGGAGTCATAAAGAGTGTGACGGTGTGTGTGTGTGAACACTAAATGAACCCTGTCTGGGAAAGAGCGTGACCACAAAAGCCAAACCCAGTCGGGGTGTTTCGATTTCTGACTGATTTTCAAACTGTCACAGTGATCGACACGCCCCCCCCGCCCACACACACACACACACACACACACACACACACATGCGCGCTGCCTCTGGGATTTTACAGCTCTGCACAGACAGCAGGTCCTCACTGATAAGTCTCTGCACACAAGATGCAGGTTTTATTCATCAGATTAATCAGATTTATAGCCGTAAGAATGTCAGTGTGATGGGGAAAAAAAAGAGTCCTGATTAGCCAGCGATCATTAACACACTCCAGCTGCTTTGTAAACATGAGTGCAATCAATCGATCGTTAAATATCTAATTAGGGATGATGTCACGGTGACGATCTCAGGTTCTGTGTGGGCATGTTCGGGTCGTACACCTGATCTAAACTTTAGTTGATTGCCACAGAAATGACGCCCCAATACGCTCATCCATACGACGAAAACACCCCCTCATGCTCGTTCACACATCTTCATATCAGCAGAATAGCCTCGGCCAAGCTGTTACTGTGGAAAATATAACGTATTAGAATGTGTGCGTTAATATAAACCCGCAGTGCTCTTATGGAGAAGTAATCAGCAGCTCCTGACCAATCAGAATCCAGAATTCAGCAGCGCCATGGCGTGGTGTGGTGCAGTGTGGTATAAGTCCTTCGAAATCCTGCCGTACTGTAGCTAAAGCACTGGCGTGTTGCTGAAATCCCAGCGTATAAAGAGTCCTGTTTGTGCTGGTCCGTTCTCAGGACAGAGCGTGGAAGCACGTGTCTCGTGGAAGCGGATTCCAACAGGAGACGGACGTTAGAAGGAGGTCGGCAGGTCGAGACCACACACACACACACACAATTACTCAGGTGTTTCCTCTGGACGAGGTGGACAAGCCGTACCATGCAGTAACAAACAAAAACAAGAAATTGCCTGCATGAACACGCACACACACCTCTGCCTGTGAACTCGGCTGACCTGAGCGTTTCTGAATGTTTTATTTAAACAATAAACAGTGTAATGACACTGGAGGTGTCGTTCCGGAGGCCGTGAAACCGCCGTGGTGATGGACGGCAGGAGAGACTGCCCAGACCTCGTGTCGTTCCAGTCAGGTGACTCAGCCAGCCGTGAGCGTTAATCCTCAGCGCGGAACACTTTAACGACCTGCGTCCGTGTCTCATCTCTTGGTGTCGTGATTGATCTCTGATTATCACAGTTTTATCTGTGTATCGTTTTTGCTACACCACACGGCTGTTCTGTTCTGGACTGAAGGCGCTGATTTTTTTTTTTTACAAAATAATAAAACATTCACGTTAAACAGCTGCGGTGCTTTTCTAGTCAGCGTTCAGGGTTTATGTTCAAACAAATGTAATCATTCTTAGGCAAACGATCCCCACGGCAGGTTTCACAACCCTGAGTCAGTCGTCCCGGCTTTTCTGTCCACGCAGCAGCTCGGTCTCCTCACACTCCATCAGTGCGGTCACGGTGAGCTGAGTCGACAGACCCGCTGCAGAACTGTCACGCTCGGGGAGCGGAAATGAGCGAGGCGCTCGGGCAGGGCGAGGGCGTCGGTGCCGTTACAGTGTGTTACAGTCGTAATAAAGCTTAAAAAACACACACAAGTCAAGTCATCGCTGCATGCGTGAAGGTCGCCATGCTTGTGTGTTTCCATGGCACATTTACAGGACTGTCTTTACTCAGGGACGCTGCTTATTTAAGTCAATGTTAAGCCTTTATTCATCACATGTACATTACTGTACCGTAGAATTCTTTATTTGTGGTAAACCTCAGCTTTCTGTTTGGAGGCTGGGGTCAGTGTGCAGGGTCAGACATGATGGAGCAGACAAAGGTTAAGGGCCTTTCTCCAAGGGTCCAAAGCAAACACTTGGTGGAGTTGGGGCTCAACACGCCAACCCAGAGACTTCACCACTTCACCACTGTCACTGGGGTTCAAACCCCAGCGCTACCAAGCTGCCACCGTTGGGCCCCTGAGCAGGGCCCTTAACTGCTCAGATGTAAAATGCAATATATAATAAAATATAAGTAAATATAAATGACTTAGAGCGCTGATTACTCGGACAATGTCAGTACTGTAGGTACAGTAATGTGCACTTCCCTGGTTGAATGAGTATCAGCACTTGCCTACATGTGTGTGTGTGTGTGTGTGTGTGTGTGTGTGTGTGTGTGTGTGTGTGTGTGTGTGTGTGTGTCTGCGTGGTACTGGCTGTGGATAGAAATCTAAAAACTCCTAACATCCATCACTAATTTCATTATGTCTCCTTCTCTGCCTTTCCCCGAGCTCAGCGTCCTCAAACTGACTGAATAAGGATAAACACACATCTTTAAAGGTCTAGTCTCTAAATCAACAAAACCTGCACGAGCAAAACTGAAGCTTTTTTTTCTAAACACGTGTGGACGAGGCAGTGGATGGAGCCTCGCACGTACCTGATCAAACAGAATGGGTTTCATTATAAATGCATTACAAACTAGCCCAGTGCTAGGCTAAAGGTCGTCAGGTGGGGACAGCAATAACTCGTGTGTTGGCTAAGCCATGGCCACGTCTTGTTATTTTCACCTCACTTTGTGCCTTCTGGCACAAAGACTGCCCAAAGAGCGCTCGGACAAAGAGCTAATAACGACGACATCGGCGAAGGACGAGGACTAATGTGTGCGATTCAGAAAAAAAATTATCATTCTCGGGGGGAAAAAAAAAAAAACTGGTTAGCACCAGATAACCGTGTTCAGACTGAATCCACCAGATGAGGAAGCTTCCTTTCACGTGCACAACTTACACGTGACTTCTCACAGGACCGATGGAACACAGACGGCTTCATCTCGCCACACTGTAGCACGTCTCATGAGCAGCACACACACACACACACACACACACACACACACACACACACACACACACACACACACGGCAGTCTGAGTCACTTACAGCATCAGTGGGGTTAATTAGGTGATATGAGGCGCAGAGGGATCACTGCTCATGACAGAAGCTCAAACCCAAGCACTAATCACGCTTTTATTGAATTTGAGGCTTTTATTGAACTGTAGAACTGCAAAACATGAGAAGAAAAACTAGTCGCACCTGAGCCGTTATTTTCTTTTTCCAAACAAACCTGAAAACAGCTTAGAGATCGAGCTAAATACAGAGGAGAGAGAGGAACCTCAGAAAAATCCCAGTTACTCACTCTTTCACTCCATGGAGGTGAAGACACGGACGGAATTTAGTTCTCACTGTGTGCAAGGGGGCAAATTTTGGAAATGTCAAACTACATCAGCAGACTATGTTGGCACTAATGTGCTGCTAACATGGATAGAGACACGCCCCCTTGTGTGTGTGTGTGTGTGTGTGTGTGTGTGTGTGTGTGTGTGTGTTTATATGCGATTCATAATCGAATAGATTTTCACTCTCTCTAGCATATGCTGTAAATACTAGAGATGGAGGAAAAATCTATTCTGTTACGAACCGTGATTCATTGGTGTGGAGTCTTTTTGACTTCAAAAACAATATTTTAAAAATCGTAATAAATGAACCGATCGATCGGCCGTGACCACCAGAATTGTCTGGTTTTCAGTTTGATTGGCCATGACTGGTGATCAGCTTCAGATATAAGGAACAGCCTACATTTAATTACTCAATAAACTTTTTTTTAAGGTTTCAAATTGTAACAAAATTGGCAGGAAATGTAATTCATTCGGATGGTCATGTGACTTGCTAGTTTTTACACCACTGGATTACAGAAGGTGCAAAAACCTCCGAAACATCACTTCTGAATCCAGGAGGACCTTAATGATGTCAGAACGTTCTAAACTCACAAAATGATCTGAAACGAGACGGGTGAATGAAGTTCCAATTAATATCAACGAGCGCAAGATCGCCTACACATCGCCTGCCCTTTTAATTGAAGAGAAGAGGGGAAGGGGGTGTAGTGCGTTTGTGAATAACTTGTAGCAAGGCACTCTGTGGAGTTCCCACAGAAAGAACTGTATAAAGGTTGGCAGGTCTGTAGAGAAAGACACAAAAGAAGAGAAATTGTTTTATCTTTGATTTCTCCAGTGGCATCATCCCAAGTTCAAAGCGTTCTCCACCAGCAAGCCTGAAAATCGAACTGCTACTAGACCTTTCACTTTCATTCACCAAAATTAAATGCATCCGCAGAGACCACGATGCAGCCGGGTTTGTCAAAGCAGCTCATCCATGCAGCTTGTTTTCTTTATTTCTATGCGAGACGGTAAAACCCAGGCAGCGGGTGATGCTGCGTTTTCTTTATCTCGACCGGGACTGACAGGCTGCGACCTATCAAAGCCTGGCCTGAGAAAATGATCGACTGCTAATTACAACTCGTCTTTCTTCTACGTGTGTGGCTTCTTCATATCCGAAGAGCATGATCTTAAAACGCATGCTGTATAACACAAACATGCTGTCACGAAAAGTTAGCAAAGGCTTCACGTTCTCTCCTGGCATTGTTCTGAGAACAGCTCAAAGTCTTCTCCGGCTGCCTTTGTTTAGCTGCCAGCATTTCTACCACCGTGATAATTTTTTTTTGTTGTTGTTGTAGATTAAAACAGCCGAGTTAGCATATTGCTAGCCCCAAATGTACTCGCCCACTGACAGCACTAACATGTGCAGGCTGATTAAAGTTATTCCTTTAAGGTCTGAGCCAGCATATCAAAGCGAACGCTGCTGCACTTGCAGGTTTCCCACAGCTGTGCAAGATAAGGAGAACGCGCCAGAGCAACACTCTTATTAGAATTAGCCTGCTGGCCATTAGCACTAATCAGTCCAGGGCAGATAAGGACTTTCAAATAAGCCTGGTTTAAATCCAGACTTAAGTGTCTAGAGACTTTTGCAAAGCTTGTACAGGGTTAATCAAGTCAGTGTTAATCGAATTCACATGAATGCAAATCTTGAATATGTACAACTCACCATCATGAGCTCCTTCTGAAATGATTTCTTCTCCTTCGTTTCCATGTTGTTACAATCCTCTTTCAGTTTCTCAAGCACAGAAGCCACTCTTTCGGGTTCACTATCCAAATCCGCCCTGCAGAAGTAAGTCAAGGGCAGGTTACCGTAACCCAGGGAGTCCGCAAACGCCCTCCAGTTCCCCAAGTTCTCCATTAATACGGTCCTCACCGAGGCATAAATGTAGGTAAGAAACTTGCAAGGCTTGAGAATTTGTTCCAGCAGCGTTGTGGTTGTAAGATCGGGGCCGCAGAAGTACACTGGTTTGACTTTTCCCAAGACGAGCACATTTTTCACATGCACAAGTCCAGTCTTTCCCTGATAGTAACCGATATACCACTCTTTGGTCCACAATTGTCCTTTTAACTTGATCTTCTCCTCGCTTAGCAAGGCAATGACGTCGCCTTTCTTATATTCCAGCAAATATTGGTTCTTTGTTTGCCTGACCACTGTCTTAATTAATTTACCAAACTTTAAGTTGGTGATGCAGCGCTCTTGGAACTGTGGGTATTTAGTCGTGATGGCCAAAGGGGACAAGAGGATTTTCCCGACTTCCTTCTTCTTCAGGAACCTCCGCTGGCCATTTGATCGGACTCCAGTTTTAGGAGGTGGTTGTGGTGTCTGGACGCAGAATTGAGCAAGGATGCAATCCTGGTCATCTTTCACCTGGACCCGTAAGGTGAAGTCAGACAAGTCTTGAGCATTTCGAGACGAGATGACGTATATGAGCCGACTCACCTTGCCTAGTTTTACCTGAAAGCCACGAACCACCCTGGCCTGATCATTGGTTTTCACCTCATAGTTGCTCATATTTGAGTACATGCCTATTCGAAGGTCCTGAGGTCGGCTGAGGACAAACTGGTGCTTCCCCCACAGCTGGAGTGCGACAGGCGGTGCAGACTGAGCTTGCTTCCCGACTTCGCTGACAAGCAATGTCTTAGGAGCGCAATCATGTCCAAAAACAGCCACCACGGTTTTAAAGGATGGATGGATGTGCTTGGGACCGTATAGCCCCAACGTAATCTTCTTCACCACATGATCCCAAACTGTTAAATTAAATGAGATGTTGTGGGACTGGACCACAACTGCAACATACATACATGGTTCCAGGCTGTCCAGCCGAACCTGAACAGTGTCACCGTACATGTAGGCTTGAGGAACTGGCACGTATGGGCCATCTTTACTGTCGCTCCTGACACAGACAACCTTAGTCATCTGTCTGTTCTCTTTCTTCACCTCTACAGACACCTTCATCTCCAAAGTTATGGATGACTTTATCTCCATGTTGCTCAATTTTACCTCAACTACAGGACTGACTGTTGTACATCTATCATTGTTTAGTTCCAGTGGAGGATCCAGTAAAGCCTTCATGGAGATCTGCTGGGTATCTCCTGCTGCCACATGACCCTCAGGCACGTGAATACTGATGCTAGTGTCCGGCAGTTGAACTGCCCCACCACAACTGTCCAGCTTACAAACAATATTAGTTTCGACAGGTTGTGTTTGGCCCCATCCTGGATTCTGTCCCAAGGAATCAAGGTCATGACACGAGCGTGCCAACTTCCTGTGGTTCAACCAAGCCGCCCTGAAGTCCTCTCTGCTCTTAAACTGCTCTGGAGAAGGGGCCTTAAGACCAGAAAAGAACTCAGACGGTGGCAAAGGAGAAGCTGATTGAGACTGTAGGACTGATAATTCTGACAAACTGTAGGATCTTTTGCTCCGGAAAAACGGGTTGTCCTTTCGAAATTCTTGCGAGGTTTCTACATTAGGGCTGGTGGGTGTGCCATCAAAAATGCTACTGCCATATCCGTTACTGGTGCTGTTACTGCTGGTAGTGGAGACCGGAGCCGATGGAGTCAGAGAGTCAAACAGAAGCAGGTCAATGCTGTTAGTGTTCTGGTCTTGGACCTGTTTCTGTGCTGTCCCGTTGAGAAACGGATTTGTAGAAAAGGGGTTATTTTTGCTGTTGTAGGGTGGAGGGAGCTTGAGTGACATTCCTGTCCACTCTCCCAGCAGGTCTAACTCCTTCACACCTTCATCTGAGGAGTCCCCTAGGTTGTCGATCATGCCGCTGTCACTGAGACCAGAATCCCGATAGCCAACGGGTTCAACATACGATGATGGAATGTAGCCCATCTCGGTGTTGTTGTGGGCATACCACCAGTCTCCTCCGGATGTGTCCAACACATAGAGGCGATCTCCTTTGGAGAACTTTAATGTGGTGAAGCTGGAGGGGCAGTAGTCCTTGATGGCAACTACTTCCTGTGCAGTTCCAAAAGATGCAGTGGTGTCCAACCTCAAGGCACTTGGGGAAGGCACTAGAAAAGTAGAAGGAATAATAAAACTCTTAAAACAATAATTCTAAATAATAATTAAACAATTGTCATCTCAAGAGCTTTTAAACTGACCTTTGACTTCTGTAAGACTAGCCTCAGACACATCCTCACTGAGGTCGATTAGCGTGCCTTCTGACTTGCATCGTGGGAGGACGTTGTTGTTGTTGGTCACGCGAATGCGATGGGCAGCCATGTTGTCACTAGCCTCGCTCTGACTTGCTCACACTTCCATTGCCCCAGGGCGTACAGTTCGGTCATTGGCAGCTGTCCATGTTAAACTGCACAAACCCAAAGTTCAAGACTTTATTAGTGGAACTGCTTGCATCCCTGGAAACAAGCCACAATGAGAAGAGATGGTCATTAAGATGAGAACGCTTTAGCAGTATTGCTTCAAAGACAACCTGGAACGTTATATAATGTAATGAAGGCAGTGCTACGAGAGTGAGAGCTAAAGAGATCACATCACTTAATTGGTTTTCATTTTGGCGCTGCATTTATCTGCCTTTGTTGTCTGCTCTTATTTTTTTAAGAATAGACATAAAGGCCTGCACGAATCCATCATTCAGACAGAAGCTCACATCTATCATTATTAGAATGAGCTTATCAATGATAAAGTTGTTTATCTCAATCATGTTTGAAGGCGTTGTGCTGCATCGGCTTGCAAATGCTGTCTAGAACACATTGTGTCTGCTTCTTTTACATTTTAATGAGGAGCCCAGGGGGGTAAATTGAGACAGTAAATCTTAATAACAAATACGAGTGCTGTTGTTCATCTCATAAACATTCAAACAGAGCCTGAGTTTTCATTTATATTCACACAATCACGAAGTCCCTAATAACTGGACATAATCTTTGAAGACGTCTGCTGATGGAACAAAGTTGTTATTTTGTGTCGAGTGCTTTATTACACATTGTATTAAATATCAAATGTCAGGAATCTAAAACACCGCTATTTTTAATGGCGTTCAGCACGTTTCAGCTCTTGTCCTCCTGACCCGACACGTTAGTGAGCCGGCTGCAGGTTCAGAGCATCATCATCATCCATGTCACGATTTACAAGCTTTTAGCGTAAGCTGCTGTTTGGCTCAGAGAGGAACAGCTTGCGGCTTTCCTGCATGATTGCTCCAACCTCTGGCTGAGAGGATCAGCGTTATTAATCTGCCTCTGACGTGACAGACATGCAGAACGCTAATGCGATGTAAGATGGGCTATAATTAGCTGGGGCTAAATCACAGGCCTGCTCGTCCAAGGTCGCGACAGCGCCGGGGGTCCATTTAGGAGGGCAAGATCTTGACTGAGATCCCAATGAATGATAAATTAGATATTAAATAAATATCATTAGGCACTTTGTTGAAAAAACATTATAACTTTAACCTGCTTGTGAATCCAGATCCGATTAGATTTTAGGACGCTGCGATTTACGATTTAATTCAATTCGACATGGTTTCCGGGAGCTATTTTTCTCACAGGATTTCAAGTATTAATAAAAACTAATAAACACATTTCATAATAAACAAACTAATAAACAATGCTGTTTAACTTGTTTTGTTGATTGATTAAACCCAATGTCTTAAAAAGCGTTACTTTTCTACTCCATGCTCCAGTCCAGTAGGTGGCAGTATTGCACATAAACATAAAAGAAGAAAAAGCAATAATATTGCAAAATGAGATTTTATATTTTTCCAGCATTCTGTCGAGACTCTAGCATTCTGTTTTAGATTTTTTAACATTTGTAAATTTGCCCAAATTGTTTTAAAATGTGTGAACTGATTCTAAATCAAAAACTGACACATTGATTATGTAAATTAAATTCACAAAAGAAAAGAAATCTATTTGCAGTAAATAGGAGAGAATATATCCTTAAATAATTTTCCGTGTCTTATTAGCCCAAAATGCCCAACAGTTCCCCTTCATAAGATCAACTTTCCTGTTTTAACCACCAACTTTCCTCTAAAACTGTCAATGTACCTGGATATTACATCTACGTTCAGATAAAAGATTTACACTTATGGAAGATCTGATGAAAAAGCTTACATCTTTTTCTTTTTTTTTTTAAGGCTTCAAAGAAAGTCTCTCCATCAGGCATGTTTTTATTTTACAGATTTCTCTCGAGCGCAGGTAGCGCAGGACCGTTAATGGATGTGAACTAGGTCAGATCAACCGCGTGCGTCTTTCAGAGATCGACTCGGGCGGCCCGAAAGCACTCTGCTGTGTTCACGTCTGATTCATAATTCAGATACTGAGACGCTGGAGAGAAAAGTTTTATGCTGAAGAGAGAAAAAGAAGAGAGAGAGTGGTGAGGACGCTACACTGTGGTGTGCCGCTTTTGGGGTTGGTGTTACAGTGCTAATGCAGGGGCCGTAGGGGCTGAACGTTACATTAGCGCTGGTGCTGAGGGCAGAAAGTGTGAGTGATGAAGAGAGTGGAGTGTAAGAGAGCTGGGCGGATGCAGATCGATGGTGGCGTAGCTGTGCTGTCGCTCACACTCAGAACCTCCGCGCCGAGTCAGTTTTAATATTAAACAACAGCTTGGTTTGTGGCGAGTATGTCTGGTGTGAACCATGCTAATACATACGTACGGTAATTATAATTCTGGTGGTTCATCATAAAACGATTAGATGAGAAACAGGACTGAACCTCAGACCTTAAAGTGATTTTGCTCTGAGGAACACAACAAACACAACGTTCTTACTGCTTAAAAAAAGAGAGCTAAACATCTGGGAATGAAAAGTAGAACCTGGATGAGGTTGCGATGATGTTCACCATCAAAACACTATTGTTTTTGAATATCTTTGATAAAAAGCGAGTTGGTATAACGTTGGATAAACGACCCAAACACTACGTAACTGTAACCGTTATCTGGAGCTTTGATGCTGATTAACATCCACTCGCTGAGCTCATCCACGCTCCCTTAAGTTTCTAACAGGGGTTGAAATTCCGATCAGAGATTGGGACCCAACAGCTTCCCACACACAGAGTGTGTATCCCATGTCACGCAGCTCTTAATGCTGTAACGTCGTCTCTCCGTCTCATTTTAATCCAGAAATATTACCAAGAGGTGAAGCTTAGCTCCCAAATTACTCTACTGTAATACATTTACAGAGATCCACAGCATGACCCTTAGCTCGACATTATCCCGTCATCGTGTAGTCTGTCGTTTCGAATTTTGTCATTCCTAATTCTAAGTTCAAAAACAACCTGAGACCATCATTGTCCTGATGTCCTTAACACTAACCAAACTAACGTTACTGCAACGATCTGACGACCAAATGTTGGGCTGCTAGGACGCTAATTACTAGCGATGGGGGAAATAGTTTCAGTGATGTATCACCATTCTTTCCAGTGGCAACACATGCATCACCACACTGACTTTTTTTGTTTTCAATAAACTTTTTATTAACATGTTTGCACTTAAGTTTAAAATGTTTAGCAGTTCCTCTATAATCCTACAGGTGGAGCTCTCTACAGTGTGCAGCAGTAACAGCAGAGTGTCCTGTGTATCAGACGCAAATTTTGTTGAGTTTGTTTTAGAATTGTAACAAAAACTGAAAAAAAAAAATCTATCAAATCGGGAAATTAATAAAATCGTGATATTTACAGAATCGCGATGCCGATCGAGTCGGTACTAAGGTAGTGTGTTGTATGTAATATCATACGCGGAGGTGACTGGTGATTCCCGGCCCTACTAATTACTGCATCAGTTTCACCACCACAGATCTGCGCCCCCTAAAGTACTGTTTACAAACAGCATCTCACTCTTTATATGCATATTCACGGTGTGAATCCAGATCAAAATGTTCATTATAATAATTTATAATAATTTGCCCAGTACTGAGATCACAATTATTTATCACGATTTATTGATTTTAGCAACACAAATATTTTTATTGCCCTGTCACATAAATATAATCCTGCTTTCACACCCATGTTTTGTTACATTCATGCTAATGTACACATCTGCACATCAAAATAAAATGATGACACTAGAATAATACAAAAATCTACAAATACAAATAATATTCACGTGAGAATTTTATTATTATCATTATTCTTATTAGCATCACATCCATCCATCCAGAAACCTCTGTAGTCCAACTGGGGCCCGTGGTGATCATTGTATTTATTCCCATGGTAGGACCTCCAGTCAACACTCACACACTCATTCACACACTTCGGGCAATTTGGGAACGGCAATTAGCCCAATCTGCATGTCTTTGGAGGAAACCGAAGTACCTGGAGGAAACCCATCAATCACGGAGAGAGCATGAACACAGACCCCAAGACAGGAATGGAACCCAGACCATGGAGGTGCAACGTGACAGTGCTAACCACCTTGCGGCCATTATTAGCAATATAATAACAACTGCGTCCCAAATGGCTGCATTTTCTTTCCCTGAATGCCCAGTGTTGCGTTAATGATAGGGCATAAACAGGGGCGTGGTCATTTCCCCGCCAGAGACCAGACGATCAGCTGATCAGGTGAACGTCATAACAGCTGCTGTGAGTTCTCTGCTCTGTACACGTATAAGTACAGCCGCCATTTAGACACGCTTAACAGGAAGGTGTCAGGTTCGACGTCCGACACTGGACCTCATGTACGTCCGGATGGTGATGATGACACGTGGAAAGCTCGGGGGGAAAACGAACAGAGGAAGTTTATTTGACACAGCGATGGCTCGGTGGTGGAGGACACGGACTGCTGATCTAGTCTCAACACTGACACACACACTCACTCACTCACTCACACACACACACACACACACACACACACACACACACTAGCAGACACGGAGAGCAGGTTCTGATTTAACAGCAGCTTAATCCAATCTGTTGTCAAATTAACTGTGCTGTTCTGAACCTCAGGAGCAGCTCATTAGTTCTCTCTCTCTCTCTCTCTCTCTCTCTCTCTTTCTCACTCTGTCCTGCTGCATCGTCTCCTAAACACTGCTATTCTATGCATC
>JAQQZT010000023.1:40990585-41005669 GCA_030068275.1 Clarias platycephalus | reverse complement strand
GTGTGTGTGTGTGTGTGTGTGTGTGTGTGTGTGTGTGTATGTGTGTGTGTGTGTGTGTGTGTGTGTGTGTGTGTGTGGGTGGGTTAGGAGGCGGAGGCTGGAGGCCTGATCGTATGGACCGGCTGCGCTGGTTGCAGGTTGACCTGCGTGAGAGGATGGAGGTGATCGCCGTGGCGACACAGGGGGCTTCAAGCAGCTCTGACTGGGTGACGGGATACACACTGCTGTACAGTGACACAGGGAGAGACTGGAAACAGTACAGACACGAGGACTACGCTGGCGTGAGTCACTTCCTGCACCTCAGTGCATGTAGACATGAAAACAAACAAACAGATATATAGATAGATGTAAAAAAAAAAAATAATAATAATAATAATAATGAAAAATACGTGATCAAATAATCCTGATCACCCTAAAACAGTCCTAATCATTTTAAATAATCCTGATTCATTTAAATATTCACAATTTCATTAAATAATTCTGATCTCCTCAAACATTCCTGATCATTTCAAATAATCCTTAATCTAATTCCCAACCAATCCAGATCACAGAATTAATTTTAAATTTAAATAACTGCTATATGGGAATAAATATAAACAGATCTTTTGTGCAGTGTGAACATTATGATATTAAACAGGATTGATGTTCAGTCCTGTGGCTACGCTGACGGGCGTCTCGGTCTCTGCAGAGGTGAAACCCTCACTCAGCAGTTCAGCTAGATTTACTCCATCACTTCTTCCTCTATCTTTTTCTTTTGCTTTCTCCTTTCCCTCATCTTATTTTGACAACTCTGAAATCGATCGGGGGTCGCTGGAGCCAGAGGTTGCTTTGCCTCCACGTTCAGAGGAAAAACAAACGGGCTTCACCTTCTCTGGAATCGATAGAAGACGTTTCAGGGTTTGATCACCGGCTGGCTCGTTCCCAGCGGTGCTGACACTCAGAGAGAGAGAGAGAGAGATTTGCTTTTGTCTGTACATTCGAGAGTATTTCAGATGAGACAGAGTGAGACAGATGATCTGACTGGATTTACTCGTCATAGTTAAAGCTCTGTCGTCTTTTTTTGTCGCGTCTCTGCTGGAGACGTCGAGACACTAATTGCTTCAGCAGCGACACTTTCTCTGGGAACAAAACTCTTTGAAGGTGTCGAGCTCTTAATTGGACTGGGACTGAAAAGCACCAGGACATTTTTGGAGAGAGTAAAGAGCTTCTTAACTTCACTTAGCTCGGAGGATTTCCTCAGGCTACGCTAACAGCCAGCTCCTATGCTAGCATGCAGTCAGCCATGTAACGCTCTGGGGCAAGAGCTTCCTGTTGGCCGTATGTGTGTGTGTGTGTGTGTGTGTGTTACTGTATATTTACATTAATACCAAAGAACCAAAGAAGTGACACATCGTTTCAGTTTTTTTCTTGACACGTTTTTTAAATGTGCAGCTAAACTGCAGAGCATCCTATATTTAATGATAGAACGACAATAAAAAGGTGCACTGATAAAGAAATATCATAATAATTATAATAATAATTAATATTATTATAATAATATTATTATCATAAATAATAATAATAATAATAATAATAATAAACAAAAAATATTCTGGAACTTCTCTTCTGCTTAGCACTCTGTGGGATGTTAACTAGCATTTCAGAAGACTGAAGAAACTTAAAGGTTAAATAAGGATTATTATGATTAGATTTGGGTGATTAACTGATCCTGATCACTAGAACTTTTAATAGTTTTTTGGGTTTAGCATTATAAAACTTATAAACTTATAAAATCAGCTTGGACAGTGGTGAGAGACACACGGTTCTTAAAGAGATTCCAGAGAATTTTTTTTCAATCATCAGTAAAATTTGCATGAAAATATTAAACTATTATGGAATATGAAGAAAAACAAATCTGACTCTAATTTCTACCCAGGATTTGGGAATTATTGTGGCAATAATATTTATAGTAGCTTTCGAGTAAAGTGGTCAGAAGTGGTAAATTAAATTATTCTCAAATTTTAGTGGGAATTAGATATTTTTGCCCAAGACAGAAGAAGGGAATTACAGTTTTTCCAAGTTGGAAAGTAGGAATTTATGTTGTTGTTTTTTTCTTGTCTCAAATAAAAAAAATTTTTTGTCACCTACACAATCATACACAGTATGATACGCAGTGAAATGCTTACATGACTGTTTGTGACCTTGAAAAGGAAAAAAAATACGTATAAAATCTACTATTTTTGTTACAATAAAATAGAATAAAATAAAGTATTAATTAGAAATATGTAAGGTACGTGAAATGTAATGTAAGTATAAATAAAGAGTGTTAAGTGTGGAATGTGGGAATGCGCAGGCAGCAGCAGTACGGTGTGGTCATGGAGTGTGAAATAGAATGATGAGCTGCAGTAATATTGCAGTAATATCTTTAAAGTGCAGTAGTGCAAAAGTAGTCCTTTTGTATGTAGACCTGTGCAAATGTTCAGTGGTTGGTTTGGTGTGTTTCAACATCTGTGTGAAAGTGTGAAGGAAACATAAATCCAATCAGTTAAGTTCTATGTAGAGTTCTGGTTGAGAGTCCTTATAGCCTGCGGGAAAAACTCCTCCTCAATCTCTCTGATATGGCATTCAGGGAGTGGAAGCGCTTTCCTGACTGTAACAGAGAAAACAGTCCAATGCTGGGGTGGCTGAGGTCCTTCATGATCTTCCTGGCCATGGTCTAGCATCGCTTGCTTTACTGTAGATTGAGTGCAGGTCAGGGAGCTCGGTACGGATGGTGCGCTCGGTCGCTGATCGCACCACCCTCTGTAGAGATCGTCTGTCCTGCATGATCCTGCAGTCTAGGCCTCTGAAACATCTGAGGTGGTAGAGACGCTGCTGGGCCTTTTTCACCATGGTGTTGATGTGACAGGACCATGACAGATCTTGCATGATGTGAACACCAAGGTATCAGAAGCTGTCCACTCTCTCCACAGGGCTCTCACTGATGACGGGGGTCTGGTAGTTCCTCTCCTGCTTTGTACTGAAGTCCACTATCAACTCCTTTGTCTTGATGACATTCAGGAGGAGGTTGTTCATCTGGCACCAGTTCACCAAATTCCTAATCTCCTCCAGGCAGGCCGTCTCATTGATGTCAGAGATCAGGCCCACCATGACGGTGTCATCAGCAAACCTGATGATCGTGGTGGAGTTGATAGTGGCTATGCAGTCAATGAGTACAGCAGGGGGCTCAGAACACAACCCTGGGGAGCTCCAGTGCTGAGGGTGAGGGAGATTGAGACATGTCTGCTCATCCTGGTCTGCTAGTTAGGAAATTGAAGATCCACTGACTCAGAGATGAGTGCCAGTTGCTTCAGCTTGGTGGTACTGTAACTGTGGAGGGAATTATAGTATTAAATGCTGAACTGTTGTCGACAAAGAGCATTTTAACATAATTTCTAGTGTCCAGGTGGGTGAGTGATGTACCGTATGAAGGAGGTGTGAAATGGCATCATCAGTTGAGCAGTTTGAACAGTATGCAAACAATAGTGGATCCAGTGTGTCGGGTAGTGAAGAAATGATGGAGTCTCTGACCAGCCATTCAAAGCACTTCATCACTACTGAAATCAGGGCTACAGGGTCGTCGTCGTTGAGGGAAGCAGGATGGGGTTTCTTTGGGACAGGAACAGTGATGGACTCTTTAAAGGGATTAGCGATTAGGATAAGGAGAGGTTGAATATTTCTGTGAACACCGGTGCTAGCTGGTCTGCGCAGGCTCTGAGGACTCAACCTGAGATGCCATCTGGTCCTGTTGCTTTCCTGTTGTTCACTTTCCTGAAGGCTCTCCTCACATCTTGTTTGAAGATGATGAACGCGTTTCCAGTGTTGGCATTCTTTTCCTGTCTGAAGCTACAGTAATAGCATTAGCATTAGCATCGTTATCTGCAACCTCAAAGCGAGCATAGAAGGTGTTCAGCTCGTCTGCCAGTGACACATCCGCGTTCGTCATACCGGATGTTGGTTCTTTATAATCAGTTATTGTCCTTAGTCCCTACCACAGGCTCCTAGAGTCACTCCGTTGGAGCTGTGATTCTAGGTTCCTTCTGTAGCACTGCTTCGCCTCCTTCACCACTTTCCGACTGAGGACAACAAGATGCAAATTGTACAATTTCCCATTTGAAATGTGGGAATGATGTTTCTCTATTTCTCGTTATGACATATCTCCCATCATACTACACCTCCTGTAAAGCCTGTTTTTATGTTATCCTTCCTTTTTTTCACTCAGGTTTTCTCAGGAAACAGTGATGCAGATGGCATGGTCCATCACAGACTGCCGCACTCGGTACGGACGCGTTTCCTGCGCTTTCTTCCTCAGACCTGGAGCGCTGAGGGGTGGATCGGCCTGCGGGTGGAGGTGTACGGCTGCTCCTACAGTGAGTGCAGGATTTACACACCTGCAGCCTTCAGACGACCTCAGACACACACACACACACACACACACACACACACACACACACACACACACACACACACACACACTCAGATCTCAAGGAAGAAAAAGTGAACAGATGAAACAGATGAGTTTTTATTCACATCCACAAATTAAACCCGTACAGGACGAGTGTGATGTGAACTCATACCCACCGGGGACTTTCTTCCTCCACCGCTTTAGGACGTAGACTGACACACATCCGGAAAACAAAAGGAAATCAATCGCTCATCTCCAAAGACCTGAACGATCCCGGTCATCTCCGAGCTGAATTATTTATCACAGTCTCCTTGCTTTGTTTACGTCCTCCATACAGTAGCAGCTGCCCATTTCAAACACACACAGTCAGCAATAAAGTACATTTCCAGTACAGGTGCAGATCTCTAAGAATTTAGAACGAGATTGTTAAAAACCTACCGTACCTCATTCTACAAATTGAATATGTTCTGGAGGCGAGTTTTTAATGTGAAAGTTCATATTGTGAAACTATATTCATATTGTGATACTATGCACGAGTGAAAGTGTCCAACATGAAAGTGGCTCGCTTTTCTTTTTGCTGACACATAGTGCTAAATCTTACACAAAATACAAAATCCCTACAAAATAATATGTAAACTCACTTTGCTTGGCTTTCCACTGACGCAAGCAAGCTTTGAACAGGCTTGGTTCAGTCACTCGTATGCCAAAAATTAGGCAAATTTCTTGCGAATTTTAAAATAAGTTTTCTATTATTAGCAGTCTCTACGCTATCATCACAGCAGTTATGTGCTTCCCTATTGTCTCTAAATGAAGTGTAATTTATTAGCAATGAGCATGCGAGCTGGATTGTTGCACGCTAGCTGCTTTTCCATGTTAACTTGACAAAAGTTTGTTTTACCAAACACTTCCTAGGTCTCCTTATGCTAGTTATTTCCATTAATCTCTAAATGATTTATGGTGCATTTTATAAGCAGTTAGCGTGCTAGCTGAATCGTTGCATGCTACTGTAGCTGATATTCTGTGCCCTGACACTGATGTTGTTATTATCAGTCTCCATGCTAATTGTGTATACTGTGTAACTTTCATAAATAAAGTACTATAAATTAGTAAACTTACTGTAAAGAAGTTTATCGTATTAGCAGCTTGCTGCATGCAAGCTGTTTTTCTGTGCCCACATTCATATATTGTTATTAGCAGTCTCCATGCTAGCATGACTAATTTCTGATACTTGCTAGTACTCTATATGCTTAATTAGCAATTAACATGCTAGCTGTGCTGTTCTATGATAACTTCGTTTCCATGCTAGCTTGAAGTATTTTGTTATAGAAAACTTGACAGAACTATTTATGCTGGCTGTTTTCCTCTATTATTAAAATATTTTATACACAATTTGTTTTCTAGCTGTGTCGTCTTACTTCGTGGCTCTGAGGCAAGCTAGGATTTGTACATTCTTAAGTTATTAGCATATCTTCATGCTAGCTGACAACCCTCCCACTCATACACACCCTTTTAATCTGGTTTATTAGCATTTTCTATTTATTTCTGTAAGCCTTCTGTAAGCTAATTATAACTCAATTTGTTAGCACAGCATGAGCAGGAAGCTAGGCGTGGTCTGTGGTTTGTGGTTTCCTGAAGATCTCCTTCTAATTGATTCATATTAGCCACACATATGCTAGCCTTCTCCCCACAAGTGTATCATTAGCATCTTTAGGCTAAACTGTGTTTTGCTCAAAGTCATTTGTATTAGCAGTTATCGCTTCTCATGTTGCCCAAGTTTTTGGTATCCTGCTAGCTGAACCTGAGATGTATTTGTGGTGTGTGTGTGTGTGTGTGTGTGTGTTGATTTTGACCTCTGGCATGTGGCTACCAAGGATGAGGAGAAAGCGGCTGTAAGAAGCGCAGCTCAGTTTACCGCAAAGATTAAACACGATAAGCCACACAAGCAGACCACAGTGTGTGTGTGTGTGTGTGTGTGTGTGTGAGAGAGAGAGAGAGAAACTATTCAATAGTGCGGCTGAGAGTGTGGCTTGCTAGCTTTATCACACTAATAAATCAACACAAAGTCTGTGGGTTTCTAATAAGTGAGGTTTAGAGGAAGGTGAGGTTTAGAGAAACCTGTGTGTGTGTGTGTGTGTGTCTTACAGACAGTGCTGGTGTGTGTGAATAAAACAGGAGCAGTTGTTGCGTGTGTGTCCATTGATTCCTGTTGCACATGTGGTCTGATGGTTTGTCAGGTTCTCCTCACATCATCAGCTCCTACCTGCAGTGGCTGTAGTTCCTGCATACATGAAAGAACATCTCATCAGCATGGTTTCACCTTCTCCTGTCATATTTGAGCTCTCATTAAATATCTACAGATATGTTAGGAGGGGAAAAAAATCATTGCTGGTGTCTCAAGTGAGAGTATGCAGGCTAGCGCAGTTAACTCACGCTGCTAATCTAGTCTGAGAATGAAGCCGAGCATGTAACACCTAAACCACGCAGCTGATAGGATGTGCAAAATTACTATTGTTTATCCTTAGAAAAAAACGCTGGACAGGCCAGGTGTACAACAAGAGGAAACAAGAGACACGCCCAGTACAAGTGAAGTGGTAGACACAACCACAACAAGTGAAACAGTAGACACGCCCACTACAAGTGAAAAGGTGGACATGTCCACTATAAGTCAACCTTTTAGACACACCCACTGTGAGGCGTGACTCATCACATGCTAGGTCATACATAGATTTACTTGAGGTCAGTTACTCCCAGGGAGATTCTGCCTATTTCTAACCAGCCAGCCAGGAAATCTAATTGAGACATTTCTGAACTGTGTGTGTGAGTGTGTTTATAATAAATCACCCCAGCACACTGTTGTATTTACCCCACTGAGAATATTTACCCGATGCTGACACACACTGACTGATTTCTATTTTCAGTGTGTCTGTCAAGGCCGTCCTGTGTGTGTGTGTGTGTGTGTGTGTGTGTGTGTGTGTGTGTGTGTGTGTGTGTGTGTGTGTGTGTGTGTGTGTGTCTCCTCTAGAGGTGCAGATTGAATTTGGTCTGGAGTGGAGAAAAACAGAAAGTGACAGATCGTCCTCTTTCTCTCCCAGAGGAGTGAATTGAAGCAGACAGACACGGTGCTGCTGTCTCGTTCTCTAGGGTTCTCTGTCCGGTTCTGCACAGACCTGAAACCTGCATGTAACCACAGCTATGAACTGTCTGATCCATATACTGTAACATATGGAATCTTGAGATTAGGATTTTTTTCTCTGATTTCTAGCTGCAGAACCTGCCCATATCTTGCTGCATTAATACCTTTTTAATACCTTTAGATTTGATTCTGCTTTTATGGCATCTTTATATTTGGATTAGATTCTACTCCTCTAGTATCTTCATATTTAGATTAGATTCTGCCCCTTTAGCAATTGTGGCATTTAAGGAAGCGCAGCGCAGATTATTCGGTGCTCTACAGCCCAGTGCGTTTTCTCTTGCTCATGATTTATGTGTGTATCGACCTTGTTTTCTCGTTCACGTCTATCGTCTATCGCTTTGGATTTGTTTGACCTGGCCCTGACTGCTGCATGGATTTTGACCCATGCTTCGTCTTCCCGATTCCATCATGTATGCTGCTCTTGGATTGATCGTCTCCTCTCCCCGCCTTTGATCACGCTCTGCGCGGTACAGATGTAAAAACACTAAAACAGTCTGCTCTTGGGTCCTGTCCTGTTTCACGTCCCCTGACAGCTTCTCTATCATCTTTATATTTAGATTCAATTCTGCTTCTCCAGCATATTTATGTTTAGATTAGATTTTGCTCCTCTATCATCTTTATATTTAAATTAGATTCTGTTCATATAGCTTATTTATATTTAGATTAGATTCTGCTTCTATAGCATCTTTATATTTGGATTAGATTCATAATCTAAAATAAAAAATTATATTTAGATTAGATGCTGATTTAATATCATCTTTATATTTGGGTTAGATGCTGATTTAATATTATTTTTCATTTTTACTTTATATGGTCCTGATCCATCTGCTTTTATAGCATCTTTATATTTGGATTAGATTCTGTTAATCTAGAATATATTTTGCATATACACCTGTAGCATCTGTATATTCAGATTAGATTCTGCCCCTTTAGCATCTCTATATTTGATATTATATATTCTTCTTTTATAAAATCTTTATATTTAGATTAGATTCTGCTCCTCTAGCATATTTATATTTGGATTAGATTCTGTTTATCTAGCATATTTATATTAAGATTAGATTCTGCTTCTATAGCATCTTTATTTTTAGATTAGATTCTGCTTCTATAGCATCTTTATTTTTAGATTAGATTCTGTTTTTAGCATCCTTATATTTGGATTAATTTCTGCTTCTCTAGCATCTATAAATTTAGAATATATTCTGCTCCTTGATATTTGATATTAGATTCTGCTCCTGTAGCATCTTTATTTTTGGATTAGATTCTGCTCCTATAGCACATATGCTTGGAGTCAATTTATGCTTGGATTAGATTTAAAGCTTTATCAGATTTAAGTTTGGATTAGATTCTGGTTCTTAAATAGCTTACTGTCTAGATTGGATTCTGATTTATTAATCTTAGTTCTAGATCAGATTCAAACTAAAGAGCTCTATGCGTAAATTAGGCCCTGTCCCTTAATTAACTGTGTGCCCAGATTGGATTTAGCTTTAATGGTTTATGCCTATAAAGAACCAAGAACTTGGATTTTAGGGAGTATAATCTGGCTCTGTGTTGTTCCTTAGAGTCGGATATTGCTGATTTCGATAGCAGAAGTGCCCTGCTGTATCGGTTCAATCAGAAGTCCATGAGCACGGTGAAGGATGTCATCTCTCTGCAGTTTAAGAGTGTGAGATCGGACGGCGTCCTGGTCCACAGCGAGGGTCAAAGAGGAGATTACATCACGCTGGAGCTTCAGCGTGGCCGTCTGGTCTTACACATCAACCTGGGTGAGTCCTGAGAGCTCCAGCACTGCAAGCAGCCAAATCAGAGTCTGTGTGAGAACAATGTTTTAAGTTACAGCAAGCTTTAAAGGAAAAAGTTAATTGTTAGGGAAATAAAATTAATTTTTTAATCATCATTTATTTTATATCTCATGAAACAGTGAAATAAGAACATGATGAGAATTAGTTCAGTGGTTTAATGTGATATCCAGCAGACACACGTGTTCTCTCTAACAGACCATCGGTTGTATTCTTCTTCTCATTTCATCCCATCTTTGTTCATCTCTCTAGGCATTTCCTCACATCTTCTCTTGCACTCGTTCTCTGCCAGGAGCTCGGTTTCTCCGCTGTGAGCTCGGCAGGCAGCTGTGAAATATCTCTTCTTGTCATTTTTTCCGCTCTTCAAACCTCTCGTCTCTCTCTCTCTCCTTATTCCTTTGTAATCTTCCCCTCCACTGAATCTTAACCCCCAGCCATCACATTTTAACAGCAGAGGTCACACAAGGTCACAAAAATTCATTTTTTTTTTTGGTTACTCCACAGTACTCCTGAATTATGGATTCTGATTGGTCAAAATGTGTTTATTAGTTCCCTAAAACAACAAATACTTATGAATCACAGCCATATTAAACTTTTTTCAATATTAAGTTTTATTGTCATAAAAACCAAATAAAGCCCCCATTAGTTTCAAACTGAAGTGTAATGGGGGTGATTACTTAAGTACAGTATATTCTTTCCAACATTTTCACTTGTATTCATCTATCACTGTAGATGACGCTAAAGCGCATCCCAGTACCGCTCCTGTCTCGATCTCTCTGGGAAGTCTCCTGGATGATCAGCACTGGCACTCTGTCCTGATCGAGCGCTTTAACAAGCAGATCAACTTCACGGTCGACCGCATGACACGCCATGTCCGTTACGGGGGAATAGGGGACTCGCTGGAAGTCGACTATGAAGTGAGCGTTATTTTATTAACTAACTTTTAGGTAGAGCACATTTTGACATGATTGAGGCATCTCTAACACTTGGTATGGAACACTTGGTTGAGGTTGAGCTAAAAAAAAAAATTAACATAAAAAAATCCTCTAGCTAACACTGCAACTTTAAATAGGATGCCTTTTTCAATTGCTCTGTGGTGTTCCATAAGAAATGATCCAAAGCACAAAAACTTTGCATTGATATGACATTATACTTACATTGATACGTTTACCATGAAGTGACATTTCAACCATTTGGAATGTGAAAGATATTAAGATACCAGATTAAAAAAAAAAAAAAAAAGATTTGAAAGGCAAATTGGGCAAAAACAAATTAAGTAAAGTGTATTTAAATCTCAACATTAACTCGATACTTCTTAAAAGAAATGTATTTATAAATTTAGCAATTATTTGTGCATTGACTGTTAGAAAATTTTGCGATTTTCATTTCTCCTTGTTGATCAAATAATAGCTAACTAACTATCTGATACTAACTAAACTTTTTACAAATTGTTTAGGAAAATTCCTGAACTAGACGATTTATTGAAAACTTACCAAGATGTTTTTTTTTTCTTTGCAAGACCATGTTCTGATGGGGTGTAGGTATTAGCATAGCTAGTTAGCTTGAAGCTGTATACTACTGTGTGAACGATTAAACAATTGGCACAGCCAGGAATATAAAGAGTGGAGTAATCTTCATATTAAAATTTAAACATCTAAAAATCTGTTTATTTTACGTTTTCTTAACGTTCTGAATTTTTTATTGCCCGTTTTGTTCGTATCTTCTTGGTTTCACAAAGCTCAGTATTGGCGGTGTTCCTTTGCCTGGAAAACCAGGAACATTCCTGCGCAAGAACTTCCATGGTTGTTTGGAAAACCTCTACTATAATGGAGTGAACATCATCGACCTGGCCAAACGCAAGAAACCACAGATCTATAGTGTGGTGAGCAATTTTATAATCCATTTATTTACTGATGAAATTTCATTTCCTGTTTCCTCTGTAGTGAACTTCCTGTTCTCTGATAAATCACAGTGAGATGATTTGCTTTGTAGTGGTAGAGCCAGTAATTCTTAACATGTGCAGAAATCCTTAAAAATGGGCAGATCACGAGGTGTCTGATCAGAGTGGCTTTTGATCTGATGAGACTTTCCTGAGATGGCGATTACGGAGGGTTTTTACTCAGTGTGAGTAATGGACGACTCTCTCAGGGGTTTTTAAACTCCAATTAGCAGGAGGAAACGGAGTCTTGTGCCACAGCCGAGAGGGAGAGAGAGAAAGATGACAGATCAGACAGAAATGTTGCATGACTGAAAGATTCTAAAAACCTTCTGTGAGTATGTCTGTGCTTTTTTGGTTGTCATTTCTCTAAACTGATAAAAAAAAAAAAGAGAGAGGTGATAACTAACATGAATCTTTAACTATTTTAATATGTTTTATATGCTTTATTGAATATCTTTATTCATGAAAATGAATCGTTTGGTTTGCAGCTATAACAGCTTGCACTTTACCTGTTTCTGTGTGAATTCATGTCCATTCATTCAGTCGAACGTCAGGCACTGATGTTGGATGAAAAGGCCTGGCTCACAATCTCCGTTCCAGTTCATCCCAAAGGTGCTTGATGGGGTTGAGGTCAGGGCTCTGTGTTTGGGCCGGTCGAGTTCTTCCACACCGCACTTATCAAACCCTGTCTTTATACAGTAGTCCTTGTTTTGTGCACTGGGTCACGTTGGAATAGAAAAGGGCCTTCAACAAACTGTTGCCATAGCATAGCATTGTCCAAGATGTCCTGGTATGCTGAAGCATTAAAACTATCCTTCACTGGGGATAAATAATTAACAGGTTTGGAGAAATACTTTTGTCCATATAGTGTATACAGCTCACTGTTCAATGAAATAAACATTTATTTAAAGAAAGTGACAACACATCAAAATAACAATAAAGATTTAGTGTATGCGCAGCTTAAATAATGCAAAACAAGAAGCAACAAGTCCTTGTTAATTTTTAAACAATATGGTGCTGATGTTTTAACATTCAGAAATCAGTATTTGGTGGAATAACCCTGATTTGCAATTGCCACTCTTTGTGCAAATCTTCCAGCAGCTCAGCTTTGTTTGATGGATTCTGACCATCCATCTTATTCTTGATCACATTCCTGAGGTTTTCAGTGGGGTTCAAATCTGGAGATTGGGCGGGCCATGCAAGGGTCTTGATCCTGCAGTCTTAAATCCATCCACACCTTGACTGACCTGGCAGTGTGGCATGGAGCATCATCATGGAGCATGTAGATTTTAATTTATGCGTCCTTCAAAAAGTCACATCGGCCTGATTCCAGCCTTGCTGAAGCGCGCCCAGATCTCCTCCACATTTCACAGGTGGTGCAAGATGCTGTGGCTTGTAGGTCTCTTCAGGTGTCTGTCTAAACATAAGGCGACCAGGTGTTGACCAAAGCAGAAGACTGTACTCATCAAACAAGCTTACTCCAGTTCGCTTAAGTTCCTGTCATCTTTTACAAACCTCAGCCCGGCTCTTCTGTGCTTCTCATCTCATCGAGGGCTTTTTTCTTTTTACCTCTGAGGCTGATTCGAACCATCCTCGCTATGCGCTTCACTCCAACTTCAGTTTGCCTCTGTGCTTGAAGTCACAATTTCAACTTCTCAATGTCATTTGTTCGATGTCATCCTACGGTTGCCGTGAGTGACATTCGAACAAGTTTCCGCTCATCCCTGTCAGCACAGATTGGTGTTCGCCCTCAGCCAGTGTTCGCCCTCCTTGACCTTGTCCTTTTGTACTGCCTTCTTTGATTTTTTTAAGGATGAAAGCAACCTGGTGCTTGCTGTATCCCTGTAAACCCTTCTTTTCCTCATTTAAAACTTTTCTTTTCAACTTCGTGGCATGGTCGGTGGTTATTTTTAAAATGCCAATTACTTTGAAGTGCAAGCACTGTTTTTTTTTGCCATCCTGCTGGTCACCCTCGCAGAGGAGAGTGATGATCCCAGCAGTGTTTTTTTTATACTTTTGCTCATTAAATGTGATTTGATTCAGGTAATCACATAATTATTTCCTCATAAAGCACAATTAAGTATGATCGTGCTGGAATTCAGCAGATGCTGGCATGGAACAGTTGACGTACATTACATATATAGAGATGCTGATTTAAGAAAAAAAATAGCATAGGACTCTCTTTTTTTTTTAGCTGTATACAGTATGTAAAGTGGTGATGGAAAGTTTTCAGATCCTCTCAAGTTTTCTACATTGTGTTATGTTTCACACTCACCTTTCTTCATGATTCTATACTCAATACGCAAAGAAAAAACAAAGAAAAATCTATAAGTATTTACACCCATCACTCAGTACTTGGTTAAATCTCCTACAGCACCACTGATAGCCTGGAGTCTGCTTTTGAATGATGCTACAAGCTAGGCACAGATTTCTTCTAGAAGTTTCTTTTCCGAATCATTCAAGCTCTACCGAGGGTTGAACACCAGATGCACAGCCATTTTCAGGTCTCTCCAGGGTTGGGTCCAGGTCAGGACTCCGGGTCGCTCCAGTACTTTCACAGTTGTTCTGAAGCCACTGCTGTGTTGTCTTGGCAGTGTGCTTTGGGCCGTTTGGGCTTGTTGAATTGCAAACCATCGACCCAGCCTGAGATCCTAAACACTCTGGAAAACATTTGCACTCACGATACCTCTTTATTTTATTTGCATCAATTTCCCCTTTATACTGACTAATCTTCCAGTCACAGAAACACACCCTCATAGTATAAGAGCTGTATAGAGCTTTTAACAATAGGCATTGTCGCAAATCAGCTTAACCGAATCAGAAACACATAGGAAATGTGTATGAAATATGTAAGAAAATAAAGTAAATAAAGTATAAATAAAAATGATCAGATGGTTCCTGATAAGCGAGCCGAGGGCGTGCTAAGGGACAAACTCCCCAGAGATGGAGATAGGAAGAAACCTTGAGAGGAACCAGACTCAACAGAGAACCCATCCTCATCTGGGAGATAACAGATAGCAGGGATTGATCTGCTGTCATACTGTGTGTTAGGAGGCTGGAAGTTCAGTTTAACAGGAGATTTGTTTTAGTTAATATGAAGTCCAGTTTGTTATTGGAGACTTGGGTACAAACCTGTAGGAAATTCCAGTCCTGAACTATTGAGTGACTTCAGTCACGAGTCCTCAGAGAACAGCTGTGTGTTTCAGTCGAGTCCAGAACCAATGCTGGTTCCACTCCAATGATGCTGCACCACCATGTCTGACTGTAGGGATGGGTTTAACAAGGCGATGTGCAGTGCCTGAATTCCTGATTTCAAATAGTTAAATCTTTGTGTCTACTGTCAGATCTTACATAGACAGGTGCGTGCCTTTTCTAATTATGTCCAATGAAGTCAGTTAGTTACAGATGGACTCTAGTCAAGGTTTAGAAACATCTCAAGGACCACTGATATTAGCAGGATGGACCAGAGCACAACTGCAAGTTTCAGAACAAAGGGTTTGATTACTTGTGTCAAGTCTGTATTTTTTCCAAATGTGTGTTATTGCTGTTCCTAACATGTGTATGTTCTTTATTATACACTAAGGGAGTAAAAACCTTTGGACCCAATTATGCCATGTTGATTACTGTAACTCTCATTATGAACAGTTTCTCTGATTCGTGTTCTTGTGTGTGTGTGTGTGTGTGTGTGTGTGTGTGTGTGTGTGTGTGTGTGTGTGTGTGTGTGTGTGTG
>JAQQZT010000023.1:40958148-40974576 GCA_030068275.1 Clarias platycephalus | reverse complement strand
GCCCTTGTCGTTTTATTTGAGGTGCCTCCTTTTAATATGGACCATTTTGCTATATTAGACATTAATCTTCTTGTTTTCAAAATTCTTGTAATACAGCGACGTAGGGACAGAAAAAATCGTTGCCGCTACTGGGTTCACCCTCTGACTGCACAACGTCGGATTTAAGGGCGTTTTTTTTGTGGTTTATGAAGAAATGCGAAAATTTCCGCACAAGTTTTTCATTTACTGTCGGATGTCAGTTTATAGCATATAGGATCATGGGATATATCCGGTCCTCCGAAGCGTAAAATAAACGTGAAGAAAACGCAGTAGAAGCGTTTTCCTTGCGTTCGTTGGGATTTGAACGCCAAGAAAAAGCTGCATGCAATGTTTTTTTAACGTATAAACGGACAAATGCATGTCACCAAAGCCCATGTGAACACTCTCATTGACTCCTATGTGCAGAAAAGCCTCGGCGCTTGATCCGCGCTCACCGGACGCTACAAACGCCAGAAAAACGCGTATGAACAAGGCCTAACTCACAGCCTTTCATTAAATCCTCCTGAATTTATTTAACACAAATCAATCACTTAAACATGGTGTGTGTGTGTGTGTGTGTGTGTGTGTGTGTGTTGTCTATCATAACTACATCAACTCCATTATCCACACCTTTTTTATTCTTTTATTTATTATAGCTTTAACTTAGTTTTAACTTTTAAAAATGCAAAAAAAAACTTCATAAAAAAAATAAAATTAATAATAATAATATATACAGTGTATATATATATTAATATAATAGAAATTATTATTTTTTTAATGAATACTGAAATCTTGGCGTCCCTGTGGGCCTCAGGTCGAATGGGCGTGGCCGAGGAGGTGCTCCAGGCCGGATCTCGAGGTTTCATTGGCTGCCTCTCGTCGGTCCAGTTCAACCACCTCGCTCCTTTAAAGGCTGCCATTTTGAATCGAGGAAGCTCGTTGGTGAGCGTGCTCGGGAACCTGGTGGAGTCGAACTGCGGAGAGCTGGCCGATAGAGCAGCCTCGCACTCACTGTCAGGTAAGAGCTGTGAGGAATAGTGGGCGGGGCTTTGCATGAGTGGAGTGGGTGGAGCTTAGCATCAATCTCATCTAGCATGTGTCTTTGAGTTCATGTATGCAAATGAGAGCAGCTCTTGTGTGGGTGTGGCTCGGAGACCATATATGGGAATGTGGGTGTGGCTTTGAGAAGCATTAGCTTTATATGCTTAGATACTTTCTCTTTCCTCTCCTCCTCTCAGACCACACAGATGCAAAGAAGCGAGGGAAGGAGCGTCTGAAGAACTCGGTGCCAAGCGACTCGGCCATGATCGGAGGTAACCATCATCCACCATCGCCGCTACCACCAACGGATGCAACCACCGTATCCCATCATCCTCCCACTTTATCTCCCTGATTTCTCTGCAATGTTTTTGCCTTTTTTATTTTTCCTGTCACTCTACCTGCCTTACATTCTCTCCGTCTCCACTATCTGTTTTCCTGTCTATGTGTTTATGTGTTTGTGTGTGTGTGTGTGTGTGTGTGTGTGTGTGTGTGTGTGTGTGTGTGTGTGTGTGCAGGTTTGATCGCAGCGTTGCTCCTGGTTATGCTGTGCATTGTGGCTGTGATGATGCATTTCCTGTTGCGTTTTCGGCGCGAACGTTCCCATCAGCCCAAAGAGAAGGACCCACGTGCTCAACCGGAGCTCACGGACAGCAGGAAGGAGTACTTCATATGACCCTTAAACGACCCCTTGGTCAAGTGACCCTAAATCACCCATGCCATTAGGGAGGGGGGCAGAAGAGCTGCTGGTGTGCCTGATCCTCGTCCTCTTCCTCCATAAGCTAAAACTTATTTTGTGCCCTCCATAAGCTTGAGTGTGGGAAATAGGACACGACCGAGCAACACAGCACCAAGCCAAGTAATACAACCTTTGACCTTTGGTCTCGTGAACCCCTTCCTAAGGTTAGGGAGGAGAGCAGAGACTCGACTCAGATCAGGACACACCCAGTGCTCGTGATCCTCGCTGCCTTCTTCCCTTCCATTCCAGTCAGGGCTGATTGAGTGGAATGGGACACGCCAAGGAGGACGGAGTAGGCGGCTGCTGTAGCAAGCAACACAGGAGCAAGTTATATGACCTTCGAACTTTAACCTTTTTAAATGGTCTCTGAAGCACGAATTGCTTCAGTGGAGGTGACATCAAGGAGGCTAAGGTGACTTTAGACCTCTGACCCCAGTTAGAAGTGAACTCAAAACATCGGTGAGAAATACACAAACGTATACACATACACTAATGGAACATTTCTGTAAGGGCACTTTCACACTACGGGCTGAAGCATGGCTACCGGTACACTTGACCCCAAAGTTTGTTGTGTGTGTGTGTAGTGTGTGTGTAATATGAACAGTCCGTTTTGTCCGGGGTTTGGACCAACGTACTGTGCTCGAGTCCACTTGAAAAGATGCTCTTGGTCACTGTAAGGTGTACTCACACACAAATAAAATCGAATATGAAAGCCCACTGTATCAGAACAGGGATGTGGACCCCTGTTTAGGACACGACCGCATCAGTGCCATCTGTCTCCTACAAAATCTGTGTGCATGAAGCACGCGCTGATCTCACGGCCAGAGCTGATAGCAGCTACTGTAGGCACACGAGAGCTCTTGACATTTTTCTATCAATTCAATTCGATGTAACATTAGTCGTAGTGGAAAAGTCGACTTCCCAGTTCTCTTCTTCTCTTTTGTTTAAAACCAACTAGGCGCATACTGCTACCTGCTGTATCGGAGAGTCTAAATATGCACGTGTAATGGAGTACAGATAATAATAATAATAATAATAATAATGTGAACTCCGGGCAGCAGGGGAAGGGAAGGCACGGTACGAATCAATCGTGCCTAATGTGAAAGAGCCTGAATGCAGAGGAAAGAGCAGAGACGTTCAGTTTAAGTCAATCACATCGCTCCTTATACTTGAGTCATTACGTTAATGAGAGCATTAATCAAAGAATTATTGAGAGTAGTGTTAATCAGAGTATTATTCAGAGTACTAATGAGAGTATTAATCCGATTATTTATGAGAGTATTAACGAGAGTACCGACAGTATTTATGACAGTATTAAGAAGAGATTTTTATTTATGAGAGTATTAATGATAGTGTTATGAGATTATTGATGAGAGTATTATTAGAGTATTAATGAGAATATTATTAGAGGGATTTAATCGAAGCACTGTGAAAAGTGTGCAGTTTCTTTTAAACTCATTTATCTCATTTAGTTTTCATAAAGACATCCACAGGGGAGGAGGAGAGGACTTACTGTAGCTGGTTGGTTGTATTAGTCGTATCGCATCACAATTTTCATCACATGAAAAAAAAAATCTAAAAATTTAGGGGATTCATTTTAGTTTCATTGCCTGGTCATCCGTCAGTCACATGACCATCTTACTGTCATGTGGTGTGCGCTGTAAATGATTCAATATTTTTTGTCAGTTTCAAGAACATGAATATGTATTCAGATCCTTATATGGACAGTTTGCTATATTTTTGTGTCTCCTGAAACATCTTACTTTATTGTTTCATTTTTGAACATGAGCTCTAGGGGAACTCTGTCAATGTGAAGATGATGAGAGGATACGAGTGGACTGAAGGTTTGAGCAGTTGCTCAGTCACACGTCATTTCTGTTCCATGGTGAGATCAAGTCCGATGCAGAAGTGGCAAAATATGCAGTTCCTTGAATGACCACTAAAAGCTGGCTCTAATAGTGAGTCAATCTCGATAGAGCCTCAACTTTACAACAGAAATACTGTAAACATGTTTACAGCCTGGTACAAAAGAAAAAATTGGTCTCCATAGCTAGATTTTCCATTTGTGATTAACGGTGTAGGGGTGAACTTTAATGTAACTCATTAGTTACAAGTATATTAAGCTGTAAAAATATTGGCTGTGGCTGATCTGAGTGACAGCTGCATTGCCCATTTGCACATTTATAGATTACCTGCGGTGTAGACGGAGTCACCTCCTGCCGACATGGCGGCAACCAGAGCTCATACAGCACATTAAAACCACTCTTCAGAAAACCTCTGGGTGGCGTCACCGGGGGGTTTGTGCAGCTTTTATACAGAGTGAGATTCATGTGGTCTGAGAGCAGATTTATCACCTCCGCAATTCCATCACTGACAACTGTTCATCGCGTCTGTAACATATTACACCACAGCACCTCCTCAAGCAATGAGAAGCAAAAATTTTATATTACTTCTTATTGCTTCTTAATAACAGTGTCCCACTTTCATTATAGCAGCTAGAAACGCCCGTCCCCTCACCAGCCACTCCTTATTCTCTCATCAATTAATATGAGGATTTTGTTTATGAGGAAAATATGAGGAAAACTCCACAATTTCTTTTGATTGTGTAAAGCTGCTTTGCGACTGTTGTTAAAAGCGCTATACAAATAAAACTGAATTGAATTGATTGAAAATCGCAGATCGTCATGCTACTGAGAGATCGCAAAGTAGCGTAAACTGAAGTTCCAGTTTTACCTCTGACTGTTACAAAGCTCTGGAACATCTCCTTACTTATGTGAGGCGTGCGCTGTACACGGCCGCATGAGAGAGATATTACTATAAAAAGATTAATGTATTTGACCCAGCACATTAACGTGAACCTGTGATTCACAGCCGAAGAGCTGAAATGAATTAACTGATCAGCACCCAGAACTCGATGTGAATAACGTGAAGACTTCCTGATTCAGCTCAGCTCCCATGAGTCTGTACGTAGATCCGAATCGGCGTCTTGTCTCTTTTCTCTCCTCATGCTGACGCCGATGCCAAGGCGCGTCAGATGTGTATCCAGCTGTGATCTGCACAGATGTCAGCGCGTGACAGCACGGAAATGACAAACCTGCTCTCGGAGCGCCTGGAGATCAAAAGCGGTTTCTGATTCAGCAACACATCCATCTCCACATGGATAAACATCAGACAGGTTGGATTTCAAACCAGCAGGGTTTGTTTGTTTGTTTGTTTGTTTGTTTGTTTGTTTGTTTGTTTTTGTTGTAGTTTCAGGGCTGAAGACGTCGAACGCATCATGCCAGTTTAGAGAACTGAAATATGAGAGTGCAGGGGGAAAGTTTAACATAAAACATACAAAATACAGCAAAGTTGTTGTTGTGTGTTGTGTTAATGAATAAATTTGAGTATCACTTAAAAAACAGACAATGGCATACCCCCAAAAAAACTGCACAATAGATATAGCAAAATCTTATAATTTATATCAATACATGCTTTTGCATCTGAGACCCAGTCTGTGACTTTCAGACTAAAAGATCATGTGTTTGTTTAAGGTGTAAAAATACCAAATAAATACCATCCTGTTTTAAAAAAGAGATATAAGGGTACCAATACTTTTCCCCTTAACCAAAAAAAAAATCATGATTCCCAAAACACACACAAACCAAAAAGCACATGTACCCCAAAAACAGGCACCCAAACTCATTGGCTCTTATAGTTTGTTATGTAATAAGACTTCAGTGTGTCGACAGCATGTGGTGGCAGCGACTCCCTTGGAGCAATCTGGATTGTTGTGACATGACCCAATTTGACTGTCACAGATATAGATGATGTAATCACATTCTCTTGTGAGATGTTTAGCTGCAAAGCTTAAACTGACTAACTATGAGAATTTTTTTTTTTCCAGTGGAAATTATTTTCCCTATTTATATGCAAATTAGGTTTGTCACAATAAAACGATTGGTGCTGGGGAACAACAAAGTGCGAGATAGAGATAAACCAGCCACGGCCACTAGCTAGCAATATTAGCATTCACAAATTTATTAGGGATTCTTAAAAGGGAGATTAAGTGTTAACTCCACCCCTTACTACAACCCTAACCAAGGAACAAGATAAACAATGCAGAACAGGGATTAGAGTTTCTTTGGTTTCTTTGGATAGTTAAAGAATCTAAGAAGGGGTTAGAATCGCTACTCTTGATCTTTTTATTTGTCCTGAGCAAATCCCATCCCTAAAACTCTGTGCAGGTCATGAAATATTCCTGACTAGCTGGCTAACGAGGCAGATGGGGACAAATTTTAAAGACACTTAAGCGGTAGCGTTGCTAATCCTCTCCTCTCGGCTACAGCAGCTCGTCTCGTTTGGCTCTCCTGCTAATCGCAAACTGAACAAGCCTATTTTTAGAAGTGCATTTAATCCAATGAATGTGGCTTTGAGCACACACACACATACACACTGTGTATAATGTGTTAAAATAAATAAGGTATTTATTTTCTGCCTGTTTTCTATGGCTAGAGTTGTACAGCTGTATTGTACATAATGGTTTATTTATTACCAATAAAGCGAAACATTTGTACAAGCTTGTGTCCTATGTTTGTGTCTCTGGCAAGGACCGGGGTTAAAGCTAGCCACTATCTTTAGGCTATAACTAGCGATAGCTTGCGAATAGTAAGATATTTAATTCTCAAAAATTATTGCAGTCCTGTGCTAAAATCGCAGAACAGCTGTTTTGCTAAACGTGAGAAGTTCAGCGTAAAGCTTTCACTGGAGAATTTAAAGTTTAGCTCCTAGCAGATTTTGTGAATTAGCATAAACAGCAGTCTGGAAATTTAGCAAGTTTTACAGTAGTAGTGTCACTAAAGGCAGTGAAAACGTAAATAAACGAAAATAGACAGCCAGTGGATTATTACTGTACATGCCTCGTTCTGGAAGCAAATGATGGAAATATAAAGCAAAGCGTAGATTTGAATTTTGCTTTCTTTAACACAATTAGCTGGATAGCCTGTGCAGTAGCCTGTGTGTGGAATCACCAGAAGTGGAAGAAAGTCATTATTTATCAAGTCTCAAGTAAGTCTCAAGTGTATGTAAATGAAAGCAGTTTTTTTGTCAGTGTCATTCCATTTAGTGTGTGTATTGTACAGATTGAACATATGATGCATTACTTTTTTTGTGTGACAAATAAATTGCCTGTCAGACTTTAGCAAACTGCAGTATTGTTCACGGTGTAGTCTGTGGCTCTTAAAACACAAAGCATTTTTACCCTTATTTTGCATTCCAATGTTTTAATGAATATATATATAGGATTTTGCAATATAGAGTGACAAGCTTTTTTTTTTTGGCAGGAACTGAATTTTAATTCATTTTAATTAACTATAAACACATGACTGAGCAAAACATTTTAAAATGAGTCACATGGGCAAAAAAATAGCACAGATACGCATGATCACTTGTTTTAATGGTTGTTTTCAGTTGTTTCTCTGACCGAAATAATCATAATTCAACAATTTTGTTAGTTACACATTTACCTGTAAATTTACACATTTTAAAAGTAATGATCGACCGGTGCTGTGCTTCTGGCACGATAACAAGGAATCGTTACTGTGCGCCAAATGAACCTGTTTCCTCTGGCCACCAAAGCTAATGGGCCACTGGAGGCCGCTATGAAAAGTATTCACCATACATTAAAAGAAATGTTTTCACTTTGCTGTACGCGTTATTTTAAATATTATTTTATGTGGCATAATTTTTTATCTTGAGAACGATATCACGTTGAAACCTTAAAGTCTAAGTACTGTAATGTCTAAAGTAATTTCTTTTAAAGTCAAAGTGGAGTTACAAGTCTTCCATAATTCAATCGAGTTGAGTCTAATGTCATCTTAGTCAGCTTGGTCACTGGATTCCAAATCATGTGGATCGAGTGCACACCACCGGTAAGCGCACACATTTTTAAATTGTATGTGTGAAACTAGAAATGTATGTTTTTTAAGAAAGTTCCATGAGTGCAGTCTGTCCAGCCCACTAGCCCAAGAGATTATCATACTGCGAGAATATTTTTCATCAGCAGGGATACTTGTCTGTCTTTCTCATCCTCACTCACTCTCTATGCCTCTGTTTCATTCTCAGACTTTCTGTCTCAACACCACCACCCCCACCTCCCTCTCTCTCATTTTCGGTCTCACCCGGTCCTTCTCCGCCTCTCTGGCTCTCTCTCTCCATCTCTCCTCATTTATCTCTTGTTTTAGCCCCCTTAAAGCAACTGAACCCAAACGATGCATCAGTCAGGAACGTCAGCATTTTTCCGGCAGGTTCTAGATCACCTGCACTTTTTATATGGCAGAACCGTGATGGATTAAGCCGTAAAGTAGGACGAAGGGAATAAACGTGTCGTGTTGCCCCAACATTGTCTGTGTAAATTCTACATCAACACCATCAGAACATAATCTCTCCTCATCAGCGCAGTGAGGATGGATGTGGGGGATGCTGATGTACACAGAGCTGGAACCGACCCACCCCTCCCATCACACACACACACACACACACACACGCACACACACCTCCAGACCACAGAGACATCAGGAAAGGTCATGCAGCTCTCAGTGTAGATTTATAAACCTCAGCCATTTTATCACACTTTCACTTGTACGTTTTGACAACCGGCAGGTTAAAGACACACAAAACATCTTGTGTAGACATTTTGTGTTTTTTTCTGTATTGAATAAGATTAAAGTAAAAAAAATAAATAAATAAAAACATCAGGTGGACAGAGGTGCCAATACTTTCATCAATACAAATATGTCTATATTAAATAATTACTGATTTGTCACAAGGGTGCCAATACTTTAATAGCAATACTGTATATATGAACATGTCTGAGATGACCTGGTGCAGGAAAGAGAGAGAGAGAGAGAGAGAGAGAGAGAGCATGACCTGACCCCAGTGATGGAGCAACATGGCACTACAGTATACTGTATGACTAAAAATCATCTCTCCCTCTCTCTCTCTCTCTCTCTCTCTCTCTCACACACACACACACATACACACACACACACAATAAATTGGACACAGGGCATAAAACCCCCAGCATAATTAAATATACAAAATAATAAATATGCAATTTGAAATTTCAAAAGTATTGGCACTCAGCATGTTTAAGAATGTTTGTGTGCGATTTTTAACATATAAGAACTGTAAAGTCTCTTTATTACATGCTGTCACTCTCTCAGCATAAAACGCTTCTGAATCTAAGCAACCAGCTGAAAGACTGAACAGCGCTTAGGCACCGACCTTTTGTCTGCACAATTATCTGTCAAAATTATCGGCCCCCTACGTTTTACAAAGCTGTCGGATGCAGATTTGTCGTGCGCCATGCTGATTCGAAAGCCAGACGCCTTTGTTACTGTTAGTCACGTTCCCATCACAACTTTTAAGCACTTGACACATAATGTTGGATCATAAGTCATGGGGAAAAAAATGTTTAGATGATGTGTTTTGTCGAGGCATCCCTCAGGGTTCTGTACTCCGCCGTGTCAGTCTTTAATAGTCAAAGAATGACAAACACAAATTTTTTATTCAATACTGTTAAATTACTGATTAAAAAAAGAGCTAAAGCAGAGTATAAAAAGAAATCTTTCTTGTACAGCGAACAAAAAAATACATTTTACAGATTGGCGGCATTTGGAAGGCGCAGATGTTCCAAAGGATTTGTCTCAGACACAGCGTGGAGTTTAGAGTACGTCTTCCGTAATGAGGCTGACTGTGGCGCGGGGCCGAGCGCAAGGCATCTCGGCACTCATTCTCCACGCACCTGGATGTGTGTCAGTGATTTGTCCTTTTTGCACAGAATCCGCTGTCAGAAACAGGCAGAGTGAGTCACGGCGCAGCAGCGGAGCAGCAGATGGTGGCCTTTCACTCGACTGAATCAGGGAATTTGCAGCGCTAATTAGCGTTAGTCAGCACACTCAATAAGACGTCTCAGGAGACCAAAACAGCCTCCGTTTCCTCTTTCTGCCAGAGAGCACCACGTCACGGCGCTGCTTCAAACCCTATTTGTGTGTCATGAATCTAATGATGACTTTTGTTTATTTTAAAGAAACAGAAAAGCAAAAAAATAATAATCATAATAATAATAATAATAATTGCTGCATTACACCAGATGCAGCGCTGTGGAGTTCTGGATTGTGATTGATGAGTTGATTTATTTACATTTATGTTATTTGGCAGACACATTTTTTAAGAATGATATTTTTTTTAATCTCATTATACATCTGAACAGGTGAGGGTTAAGGGCCTTGCTTGAGGACCCTACCTGGGGATCATGGAAGACCTTCTGAACTGTAGTGCCTTAACCACTGAGCTACCCCAATTCAGAAGATACATTTACAGCATTTGGCAGACACTTTTATCCAGAACAACTTGCATTTTTATCACATTACACATCTGAGCAGGTGAACGTAAAGGGCCTCGCTCAAGGGTCAAACCGTGGCAACTTGGTCATTGTGGGGTTTGAACCTGGTGCCCTTTAATTAGTTGTCACCTTAACGACTGAGATTCCCTGGCCCACACATCTGTTTTCTGTACGTTGAGTCGTCCTCATCGTTTCCATAGCAACCGTCAGTTCGTTGGGACGTGATGCGGTGAAGGGAAGATGTAATGGAATTATAAAAGGAGAAAATTGATGATGTGTGGCATCAGAGGAATAAAACACTGATATACGCTCCACTTCGCTCATACCTCCATCTAGTTTATTTTGACCTCATCTCACACACACACATACACACACACACGCTAGGATCGTAATAGAGCGAGCGACTGAGTGAGAGTAAGAGAGCCGGCTGAAATGAGGGAGGATGGAATAAGCCATTGAGCATCCATCACTCCTAATGAGGACTCGGCCAGGTGCGGCGTGCGGCACAACTGGGACTCCGTCCCGCCACATCTGGATTGATAGGTGGGTTTTTATATATATATATATATATATATATATATATATATATATATATATATACGGCAGAGAAATCCTCTGAGGAATTTAGTCATTCCCGTGTCTCCAATTCAGCAGAGCTTTATCAGCACTAATAAAGAAAAATTACCACGTTAACGGAAGCAGCATCAACAATAATAATGTCCCGGATTCAGCAAATATCTACACACACACACACACACACACACACACACACACACACAGACAGAGAACTGGTAAAAACTTCCCGGACACATCATATTTGTGCATTTTTGCTTAAAATCAATAAAAATCGTCCAAATGAACCAGACGCAGGTCTAACGCTCCATCGCTCTAGAGTTAAACACTTTTTTAAGTGCTCATTATTTAAAACTTTTCCCCCTTGGGGTTCTTAGCTCTTTTTTCTTAACTTGTTCTGATATTCATACACTGTATACAACTCTACGTAGAAACTGTAAGAACTTAATTGTTTCCATAGTAACAGCTCGGATACCGACTTGTACCATAAAACAGATTTAAAAAAATCATTAATATTGTGTTAAATTTTTTTGTAGCCCTTAAAGCTCAGAGCATTTTAGCCATTCATTGTGTTGTTGTATTTTTAATAAACATATATAGTGCTCAGAATTGTGCAGTACAAGAGTGACATATCAATTTTTTTTTCGGCACAACCTAGGCAATATGAAACATGATGAAGCAAAAGAAAAATACATTTGAAATAAATAGCAGAGATAAACATGATTATATGTTTTCATTTTAGTTTTCGGTTGTTTCTTTGACCAAATAATAATAATAAAATGCTCAACTTTTAGAGTTCTACATTCCCATATTCTGGAAATGTTCACATTTTAAAATTAATGATAGATATCCGGTTACAGTTAATGTTCGTTAGTTCCTGTTCTCACTTAGCTGGAAGTTAGTTTCTCCTACAGTTTCAGTCTCCAGTGTTTAATTAAACACAACATAAAACCTTCAGCACATACAGTGTGACTAATCAACACTGTGTCTTGTGCATCTTATGAGCTTGTCTGTGATTTACCCTGATGATTCTGGTGTTTTGCACTGCCATTAATCCATTATGCATTTTTGCACTAGCCCCGCCCACTTGTTTACAGTTTCTGCCTGATCAAGTGTTCTGTTCATTAGCACACACATTACTGCGCTACTGTATTTTACCCCCCGCCTCCCTACTGTAATCTGAGAAACTCGCAACAGTCACAACACTGGAAGACGGAAGCACCGTTACACGACATTACGCTTGTGTATCTTCACTTTGACGATTACTTTCGAGGTGTATTTTCGAGCCAAAATAATAACAGAAAAATCACGCGTATCATAACGTGTCATATCATGTCATAACCTCATATGCTGTGCAAATATGTGACTCCTTCTGGAATTTTGTGGCGTTTGCTAGCGTTAGCATTAACTCATTCTGTGCTTCTATTGCAGATGAGATGATACTCTGGAATACGCTGTGCTTTACACTTAATAAAATGACGTGCAGGTAACATTAACTAATACTGACATTTCATGTTTTCTGATTAATAACTAACTAACTGTTCCAGGGTCGTCTTGGTTTATTGGTTATTTAGGCAGTCTGGATAATCTGACTTTTTCTACTTTAAAAGTGATACAGAACCACACACACACACACACACACACACACACACACACAATTCTATGTCTTTTGCAGTGAGTTTGAAAAATTATGGTGAGAAGCAGAACATCTAGTGGTTTAAAAAGACAACACTACTGGCAAAAAGTCATCTCTTGGCAGTGTGTGTGTGTGTGTGTGTGTGTGTGTGTGTGTGTGTGTGTGTGTGTGTGTGTGTGGTTTTCTCCACTGAGAAGTGAATCCATAGCCATTAGTGACGTATTTTATCTCCTTTCATGCAAAGTGCTGTAACTGTGGATAGAAATAATAAAAGTGCTCAGGCTAAGCCGCGTTCGCTAATTGAGGAATACAGCACGCTAAATTAGCGACATTGTTCTGACTTTACTGGCAGGTTGAAGAGATTTTGGATTTATTCATCTGTCAGTGCAGAAACAGGAAAGCTAACCACTAGCCAAGATAATTGCTAATGCTATTAGTGCTACATTAGCAGCGGAAAAAATTTAAACCTTTTAAAACATTTTGAGTCCTGAGTTCCAGTTTTTTGTTAGATAATGCTTCAGTCCCCTTCAATCAACTAGTTCTGAACCAGCTGATTTCAGAAGAACAATTTACCCAGAATGCACTGTAAAAAGCTACAGAAAACAGCAAAGGAAGCTTATGGTATTGTGCTTATGGTATTTCATAGCACTGGGTCTGTACTGTAGGTGTTCTAAGGCGTTTGGTGAAGTTAATAAAAGTGCAACAGTTTCTGAAAACTGAGGATGAGAAAGTGTTAAAAATTAAATGCTGGGTTATTTTTCAACGGATTGGACATTCATTTATTCCAAGGGTGTACAAACTTTTGCATCCCATCTAATGACTATGGAATAAAATCCTCATTACCCATCAGTCAAAGCCACCGTGTTAGTTCTTTTCCTATATTATTTTTATTCCTGCAGCTAAAATTAAATCAGTGCCGGTGTGATAAAAAACCCTGAACGGCGGCGAGTTAGATGTCTGTATTTTCTGCCACCTGGATGGGTTTAAAAAGCTAAACGTGTGAGACGGAGCAGAAGCGCTGGATAATAAAGCGTGTAATCGGGCTGAGCAATCTGCTGCTGATGCTCCTTCTTCAGCCGGGCATGAGGAGCGCAACGAGCTCCAAATTAAATACTACATATGCTCACCTCTACTGAGGTCACAATATCTGGAGGAACTTATAGATGAGACAAAAAAGAAAAAGATTACAGTGGAGAAGACGTCTGCTGCCTCATTAGTAGCATAACTGCAGAAGGAAAGAACTGTTATGTGTTTAAAACACATCACTAATCTGTCTGGGGGAGGAAGGGGGGGGGGGTATTAATTTTTTATTTTTTTTAATAAAAATTTAAGAATCATTATAAATATCAGAAAAACTGAGACGAAATGTTTATGCTTAATCATAATGCTTAATGTGTGTTGGTGTTTAGTGATAAGAATTGGTGTGTGTTGGTGTTTAATGATTGGTACTGGTGTGTGTTGGTGTTTGGTGATAGGTACTGGTGTGTGTTGGTGTTTAGTGATAAGAACGGGTGTGTGTTGGTGTTTAGTGATAGGTACTGGTGTGTGTTGGTGTTTAGTGATAGGTACTGGTGTGTGTTGGTGTTTAGTGATAAGAACTGGTGTGTGTTGGTGTTTAGTGATAAGAATTGGTGTGTGTTGGTGTTTAATGATAGGTACTGGTGTGTGTTGGTGTTTAGTGATAGGTACTGGTGTGTGTTGGTATATAGTGATAAGAACTGGTGTGTGTTGGTGTTTAGTGATAAGAATTGGTGTGTGTTGGTGTTTAATGATAGGTACTGGTGTGTGTTGGTGTTTAGTGATAAGAACGGATGTGTGTTGGTGTTTAGTGATAGGTACTGGTGTGTGTTGGTGTTTAGTGATAAGAACAGGTGTGTGTTGGTGTATAATGATAGGTACTGGTGTGTGTTTGAGTTTAATGATGGCACTGAAGGCTTTTTTTTCACATTCTTTACCACTCAGGAAGTATTTTTTAAACATGTGTATGCTACACACACACACACACACACACACACCACACACAAAGAGAAGTTTCTATTTTAGATTTGAAGTGTGTTTGTTCTTTCTTTAGGAGCTTGGTCCTGTGGGTTTTTATTTCCTGGCACAGCATGCCATGCTAACTAACCTCAATACATCTGTGTTAATTTGCACTGCGACATGCTTGGAGAAGCTTGTGAAAGCTCTCACTGCAGCCCTAAACTCGAGCATTTCTACAGCGATCTTGACATTTCCTGTCTGTCTCTGCCGCTCTCTGAGACATGAGCTGACGGGAACGTGTCTTAGAAACCCATTATGGAGAAAGCCGTGCTTCCTGGCAGTGCTGTTTTTTCCCACTCGGAGCTGATAGAGGAGCTCAGACGTCCCACATGATGAGACTGCGCCGAGAGTATGAGAGATTATCAGCCAGAAGTAAAGGCGTGCATGCGTGGTGGCATTAACCCAGGCCGCTGCCGCCTCGCTGAGATACGCCTCGGCTGTTCTGACTGTTGCAAGAGCTACTTTGTGGTAGAGAAGCCATAGGGAAATCAAAATATTATTTTAAATGAATAATAAGGTAGAGAGGTTTGACTCTATATACAGGATGAAATGGTCTAGATGATGAGTGAGAGAGTGAGAGTCGGAGCGTCCAACCTGCACACAAAACACACAAGTTAAAGGTCACATGTTATACTCTTTTTCTCAACTTAACATCAATCTCAGACGTTTCCCAAATGAAGTGCCTGAGATTCCCCACTGAAGACTTTTTTTTTACTGGGGATCTAGATTTTCCCCCTACTATGACCTCCTATCCCAGCCCCGCCTTCTCCATGTTCCAATCACAAGAGACACAGAGATCAAAACAGGACCTCTTATAGTGTGGATAACAAATGCTCAAGCCTTTAACATAGCAACACTTACAGTTTCAGAATCTGTCATGAGATAGATCATGACCATTTGGAAGCAGACCACCATTAAGCTTGAGTTAAGGATAAACAATAAAAGCATGATTTAAAGTTTCTGGAACCTCATGCATATCAATGCAATAAATACAATTTAAAAATGTACTTTTAGAGATTCTGACACTTGCCTTGAAAGGAAAGCTGAAAGGTATATTTATGCTGCATGAGATAGCATCTTAGACACCATTGTCTTGTTTTTTCCCCCCTCAAATGTATTCCCGTGTTTTCACGCTTTGTGGATTTCCTTTTGCCAGAGGACTCTTATGTTGACTTCTATGTTGTTATATTCATTACTTGATAATTTTGCACTAACTATTTTAATCCTTGCTGCTACTTGTGGAACGTTTACTGTTTACTGTTTCTCCTCCCACTACCTCAACTCATTACCTCATCACCACAGAGTATTGTAATGTCATGTTTGTCACACTGTCACTTTGTCGCTCTTGTTTGCACATTTGCACGTGCACTTTATGATGTCTCTTACAGTATGTATAAAAACGTAGACAGTTCCCAGCTAGCCAGCTAATTAGGTTTCTTAGTTAGCTAGTTAGTTTTCTGTTAATTTATTTTGTACATTTATGTTACATGTAGCTTCTTGGTCCTGGAGCAACGTTGTATAGTTTCACTGTGTACTAACTGTGTATGGTGAAGTGACAATAAAGCCTACTTGACTTGACTTGTTCTGGACTTCAGTTCCCAGAATGCATTTCACCAGTCACATGTTCTTAAATTCATTCACCTGCGCCTAGTTATGTTTGATTAGTCAATTTATTTTGAGGTTGACCCTTGACTTGTGTTGATTATCCTCTTCTCTTTAGTCTTAGTATTAGCCGTAAGCTGAGCTGCAGCCATAGTTCTTATGTTTTCTCATAATTTCATGTTGGATCTTTATAACGTTAAGACTTGCATCCTGCTTCGCCGTAGTTCGTGAAAGTCGTGAAAGATTGCATGACTTTAATCTTTTTTTTGTTGGTGTTTATATGGATATAATTGAAAATGTTAATAAAGATAATTGTGGGAACATGCCCCACTAAACATTGGACGTCGGATAGACGTGCAGATCATGTCTATATTGGGTCCGTCGGTCCATGACCAATTCTGG
>JAQQZT010000023.1:40879127-40898013 GCA_030068275.1 Clarias platycephalus | reverse complement strand
TGTCTGTGTGTGTGTGTGTGTGTGTGTGTGTGTGTGTGTGTGTGTGTGTGTGTGTGTGTGTGTGTGTGTGTGTGCTTCCTGGCTGGTGGCTGGATAAACAGTGTGAGAGGAGACAACGCCTCAGGTGAAGATTCAGAGGCCTGACTCGTACAGCCGCAGAGTGCAGACACCCTTTTAAGCACGTCTGCTAATCACACACAGACAGACACACACAGACACAGAGACACACACACACGCACGTGCGGTTGGGTGTTCTAGGGCAGGTGAGTGAAATTTACTAAGGCCTAAGGGCACATACACTTGCTATCAGCTGAGCCGATCAGACAGACGCTGTGTGTTGGCTGGTCAGGTCCAACCCAGAACACTTTAATCAGATTAGATCAAGGGTTGAGTTCACACTACACACACACACACACACAGCTATAAGAAAAAAATATAAAAAGAACATCTGCAACAGTATTCATACAGCATATTAAAATTTATTTGTTGAGAGACTTGTAACATTCCATTTTTTTTTTATCTTGCTGAATTATAGTTTATTAATTCATGATGTATTGGTTGTGCTCATAAAGACATGATGTCTAAGTCTGACAGAACACAGTGTTCCCTCATTCCCCCTCTCTGTCTGTCTCTTTTATTCATTTCCATGTATCCCTATTTATCTTGTCTGCAATTGGATTGATCTCTTACTCTAAATCAAGTCTATCACATTCGTAGATAGTCTAAATTCCCGCTAAACCTTAATAGCAGGTGTCAGGTGGATGCTAGCTAAACGTATCGCTAACTAGCTAAGCTTAGGATACGCGGTGGGAAACTTTTAATCCCTGTAAAATACATGGCACAGAGACATGTGCAAGGAATTATAGCACTTTATTTTGTCATACCACTGTTGCTATAGAAGCAAGCACGTATAATAAAAAATCTTGCAATTAGAAACAGTTCCTAAAGAACTTCCTGTTCACTTCCTGTTCCTGTCACTTCTGTGCCGTTGTAAAACGTTTAAAAATCGTAAAATCGGCGCAATATTCTACTCATAATTTACTTTTTAATCAGTATCGGATTATTCAACTCATTATGCCGCTTATATCTTAATATCCAAAGCGATGCAACTGTCACTACTGTAAAATAAGTATTGGTATGCACCAGTGGAAAGGGACCATCATTGGATCATTAAAAGGAAAAAAAGGCTAATTACTTTTGGCGTTATAGGGAATTTTTTTGTCACATGCTAAACATCACACGATACCAGACACACTCAAAAATCACAAATCAAATCAAACCTGATTCAAGGTGATCTGCTTTGAGTTTGTACTTAGGTCATGTGGTTCATGTAGCTAAAAAAAAGTTACTTATCTCCACATCTCCACATCAAATTTCTGGTTAGATGGAGATAGTGATCTCCTTAAAAATGAATAAATAAATACATAAAAAATACCAAGACCTAGGCATTTGCCATTCTCGGTGGTTGAAGTCACCCCCAAGTCGTTACTTTATGAGTTTGAGTGAAGTTCACCAAATAAGGACTTTGAATCAATTTCAATGCAGCCAAAAAGACAGTGCTGTTATCTGACAGAGTTTCCTTTTCCAGTCCAGCGAGCTGCGACAGTATGCCATTGTGTTCATGTGATGTTTCAGAGCACGGCCTGCTTTACTCCGATTTAACCAGTTAGTATGACTTCATTTAGACTATGGATTTAAATGGAATCGCTTCAACTACAAGTGATCTGTAGTTTATCCAAAATAAAGCAATAATAACTTATGAGAAGAGTTATACATGAAACGATTTTAAACCAGAACGTGACTGGACCTCGATCCAAACTGACAAAGCAGGAGTAAACAGTGTGGAGTGATGAGGGATTAAGCTGCACGGCGCTGACAGCGCCGCTTATTCTGGGGCCAGATCTGGAAGTTTCTAGTGAACGAGCTGGAAATTGCCATATTCCAGTTTGGAGTGAATTTTCTCTGTTCCTGCCGTGGCACGCCTGACTGACCGGCCAGGACAACGTCTCCTTTCCCCTGGCAGAGCGACTGGAAGAAATTTCTCAGGAGCTGTAAATGCAAACGCTGTACGCAGTACGACCTGCTTATTGTTTATAAGCATTATTATCATTTTGTTTCTTGCCTTTTTAAAGAGCACAGACTTTACTGATCAGACTACAGTCGTTAATACAACACAATGAATATCTGTTCAGTGATAACACGGTACTCGTATTTAATTCAGCACTTTTGTTAAGGCAATACAGAAGGTTACAGTAATATTTTATTAAATACTGTACATCTTTAAAATAACACTTCAAAACACTGCGGCTTCATTAAACTGTACAAGTTAGTAACAAAACTATATTTATTTATTAATTAAAATATATTTTATTATTAAACTGCAGGATACAATAAAGTTATTATGGGTTAAATAAACATTAACATTACGTTCATTTAACATTAAATTTGGTGATCATTTCAGCAAGTAGGTGATAAGGTGGTGGTGGACAATGTGTTTACACACTGATAGTGTGTGTAAAGTTCACATTACAAGAACCTTATTAAACACACATGTACACTCAACACTACAAGATTTTATTATATAATAAACACTTTGTGAATTTTTGTATAAATCCTTATAGGATTGTGAATTAAATTTTCTGTTTGTTTTTTTTCCAGTGAAAGACACTGTTGGTTTTACACTGCTACTTTAGTTTAAATAAAACGTTTGTGTGGTAATAAACACTGCAGCGTTTCCTTGATTAAACATGATAATCAAACACTTTTATTTGTATTGTTGTGGTTGTTGTTTATTAAACACTTGCATGTAATCTAAACACTATAAAATTTTATTAAAATACAACATGACAATTACCACTCACAGGTAAATTAAACACTGCAGCTTTTGTTATGAAACAATTTAAATAATAATGAAAGATGATACAGTTGTTTTACTTAAACACATTACGCAATAATTAAACACCCAAAAATATAATTAAATACTATGTTGATCAAACACCATATATATAATTAAACACACCATGGTAATACAGACATTTTTAAATATATGTTTTAATGAAACATTCTACATGTCAGTATGATGGCATAAAATGTAATTAAATAAACATGAGAATTAACACTCTTGTTAGTATTTTCCAACTTATTATTTAAACAGTACACGTTAATTGAGGATTGTACATTTTTATTTCAACACTAGTAATGTTATTGTTGTAGTTGTTGTTTATTAAACATTTACATGTAATACAAACACTATAAAATACTAATAAGCACTAATATGTTAATAAAGACTGTACGTTTTTAGTGAAACTTTCTACATGTCAGTATACACCTATACCATGTTATTAAATAAACATGTGAAAATTAACCCCTAAAACCCAAGCAACACACTGATACATGCCGGCAACGCAGCACAGGTCAATGATGATTAAAAGTATGTGCTTATTTGGAAGCCTGGCCGGTGTGTGTTAACATGGAGGCTTCAAATGTGTCTCAAACTGTGTATTTGTGTACTCATCATTACTTTTATAAGGTGTAAAATTTTATTACTAACGGAATATGGGAATGATGTCGAAAAAAATTTAGAATTCTGATAATGAGCATATTATTATTTCTTTATTTTTGGCATAGAAACAACAGAAAACAACAATAAAAAACACATGAGCATGTGTTCTTTGCCTAGGTGACCCATTTATTTTTTTGCTCAGTCCTGTTTGTGTAGTTGCTTAAAATGAATAAAATTCAGATCATCATATTGCCTATTTTGTGTTGAATTAAGAATACATTTACTGCCGTCTATTTCTCCTCCAACTACCTCAACTCATTACCTCATTATCACAAAATATTGAAATGTCATATTGTCCCGTTTTCACGTTGTTACTCTTGTTTGCACATTTGCATGTGCACACTGTTCATTTAAAATGTCAATTTGTCTTGTCTCCACTAGCCAGCTAATTAGGATTCTAAGTTAACTAGTTAGTTTTTAGTTAATTTATGCTGTAAATTTATGTTGTCTTGTCAATCTCCCTTGTCTCAGCTAGTCAGCTAATTAGGTTACTTAGTTAGCTAGTTAGTTTTTGTTAAATTATGTTGTTAATTTCTGTTGTACGTATCAACTTGGTCCTGGAGGAACATTGTTTCGTTTCACTGCGTACTGAACTGTATATGGTTGAAATGACAATTAAAAACACCTACTTGACTTGATGTCACTCTTTACTGCACAATCCTGGGCCCTATATATATATGTTTATTAAAAAAAAAAAAAAAAACAGCAAAACAAATAATAGCTAAATGCTTTGAACTTTGAGGGCTTAATTAACACTCCTGTTATTATTAGTATTATTTTTCTTTCATTATTATACTTTAAACACTGCATGTTAACACTGACATGAACATGAAAAAAAAAAAGTTTGTAGTTAACTACAGCGCCTCAGTGAGCCTGTCCTCGTTTGACGGTCCACCTTAAGAGCTCGATTTCCTGAAACCGGCTCCAGCCAATGGCGTTGCTCTAAAACCTCCCCTCGGCGCTGGAGATTGGTCAGACCGGTGTTGTCCGCGAGCTGTTTTACGATTGGTCCGGAGCGTGTTTCTGTGACCGGCGCTGATTGGTCGGCGACCCGCGCGCTGCCTCCGCCCCCGGTGGGGAAGAGTTCAGCAGAGCAGAGAGTGACAGCTCGCGAAAAAACACGCAGACACGCGCGCGCGCAGGAAAGGAAGGAGGAAAAGTTTGGCCGCGCTCGCGCCATTACCGTCCGCGAGCGCTTCTTTACTGTTCTGGGGTTAAACTTTGGATGTGAAAACTCGGTGTCTGTCGATTTTAACCGACTCTGTACCGAGGCTCTGTGCTCGTTCCTGTCGGTGTCGCGGACTGAACACGGAGGAAACCTGCCGTGCGTGCGTGTGCGCGCGTGCGTCTGTACTTTATTAACCCGGAGACACACACATACACACACACTGGAGCGCGGTATGAACACTCACACCATGCTGGCCGGCGGCGGGACGTACGCAAGCAAGAAGCGGAAGAAGCCGGTTCAGAAAATGTGAGTCATGTTTCTCTTAGTTACTTTATTATTTTTGGAGAAGGAAAAAAAGTCAGGAACGTTAGACGCGAATGATATGCGCGCGCACACGCACAATGTACCACGCGCGGCCCAACCGCCGACTCGGTGATGCTGATCAGTGCGCGCTTATAACGCGCTTATTAACATTCAGAGCGCGGCGGCCGTGCTACAGGTGTTTATGTTGCATCAGCGGCACCGCGCGTGCGTGTGTGCGCAATAAATGAGTGCGTAATATAAGCTCGTTCCTATAATTTCAGATATTCAAAAATAATAAACAATAATAATAATAACACATCGGGTCTGAGACACACACACACTCGCACATATAAAACGTAAATACATACATATGTATATAGATATATAGATGCTTGGTTTACACACTTGCCTGTTTTTGTTTTAGTTTTCTTTGCTACTTCTATGCGACATCACATGCAGTGTTACACCCCCACCCCTCCTCTCTCTCACACACACACACCTCCGTGTTGTGTGTGTCATGCAGTTATCAGTGTGCAGGCCGCTGCACGTCCCAATCTCAAATCACTCTGCATTTTCTAGTTTAGATCCAAAATTAAAGTAACTTTGTTAGCTTGTTTGTTCTGGTGCAACTTTTAACAGAAAAGTGTGTGTGTGTGTGTGTGTGTGTGTGTGTGTGTACGCTTAGTATTTGAAGTTGTTTGGGTGTGTGTGTGTGTGTGTGTGAGTGAGACTTACTCAGTCATCATGGTATCACAAGTACAGCGGGGAAAAAACTGAATTATATGTGTTTACTTTTCAAACACACACACACACACACACACACACACACACAGACAGGGTGAGAGCGGCTCTTCACAAAGCGCTTCCTGATCCAGTCCTGAGTTCAAAGTTACAGTGATTAAAAAAAACAAATTGCTTATATTTACACCCCCTGTTTGCAGAGTTGTGCTTTTTGTTTCGGTTTGTTTCTGTTTGGGTTTTCTCCTACAGTAAGTTGGAGTGTGTGTGTGTGGCGCTCCTGAATAACTCTTCCCCTCAGGCAGAGCTGAGCTCTCTTTTCCTTTTCCCCTCCTCTTCCTCCACCCGCCCCGGACTGAACTCCTCCGGTCCACCTTAACATCCGGGTCAGCTCTGTGTTACAGCGAGCGCTTTCTGGGGCACGTCCAAAATCAACTACTACCGCAGAGAGCAGGACGGAGAGGGCAGGATGCCATAAAAGTAAAAAAATAAATAAATAAATCCCATGGCGCTTATGTGTCCTGTCGCTGTTAACGTTACCCGGTGTCCGGTGCAGTCCCATTCCTCAGTGCGGGAGTGTGCGAGTTTAGGGGTTGTGAGGGTGGTGGTGGTGAGGGGGTGTGTATGGGGGTTTAGGACGGAGCCGCTGCATTAATCATAATCGAGGCTCGCGCACAGCTCTCACGCGATGCTCGCGCGAGGGAGGGGGGGTGCTCGGGATCCGAGGATGTTATTGTAATCCGATAGGCTCGCGCTCTCTCCCTTTTTCCTTTTTTCCTTCTTTTTTTCTTCTTTTTTTTTTTACACACTCCCCTTTATGAGAACACGGGTTTTTTGTCTTTTCCCCTCGTTCCCCCCGCCTCCCCCTCCTGCTCGAATTAACATATTTCTAAGTCACGCAAGCTTACACAACGGCGGGGAAACTGGCGAGAAAACTCCGTCTCTCTCTTTTTCCACTGCGTGTAATAACCTGTGTGTGTGTGTGTGTTGAGTTTAAAACTCACAGCACAAAAACGTTTCACTTACTGATCTGACTGAGTAAAGGAAAAAAGAAAAACTATATATTGTACAGTTTTAATTCAAATCTGTTGCGTCATGCTAAGCTAACACGGCGCCATTTTAACAACATCCGGGTAACTGTTCACTTTGAAACGGTGCAGTGAGGTAAAAAATTACACTAGAAAAAACTATAAATAAACACGTATGATGAATATGGGGGGAGGGGTTGTTATTTTTTATATTAGAGGTTAAAACAAATAATAATAAAGTGATTATTTATTTAAAAAAAAATTATAGGTCTGTCTGAGGGATGCACATAAATTCATTAAAATCTGGACTTTAATTAGTATTAATTACCAGTTAATGTTTGTGATGGATGTGGGTTTAAGAGACATCAAAAGAAAACATATAGTTTATGTGGAATAGACTATATATAAAAATACAAATGTAAAAATTTTTTGCCTTAAGTATCGAAGTTTTGCAAGAAATTTGCCTGGTCATACAACGCATTTTCGGCATACGAATGAGCGAACCTTACTGAAACAACCGCCGACTAGGTTGTGCGCTCGTCCGGGAGCTGATCAAAACTGGGTTACATCAGTGAAAAGCCAAACGAAGAGATTTTTTCTAATCTTATTTCAAAATTTTTCGCCTTTTTTCCTATTTGTTTTTGCAAGATTTAGTAAAGATTTAGCACCATGGATCCCAAGAAAGTTAGCAAAGATGGGTTCAGTCAATGAATTCGATGAAGATGTATCCAAAGAATTTTTATTTTCATCACTTTATTCAATAACAGAGTCAATTGTTGACTGATGTGTGTCAGGTTTCAATTTCTATTTTGGTGGCATGATGGTAACTGAGGAAGTAAACAAAAACAAATCGTTTGTATGGAGCAATTTAATTGGTTGTAGACTGTGAGTTTGACCAATCAAATATACTGTTACATTTCATCAGCCTAAAACCACAGGACAGCAGAGAACTGGTTACGTTGTGTTACTGCCAGCTGTGTTTTATTTCACAAATTCATGGGTAAAATATGCAGGACACATAAAAAATTATCATTGATATTAATAATAGTAATAATAATAACAATAATTAAGAAGCAGCAGGAATTTCCTGAGTTTAAAAAAACAAATTGTTGATATTGTTGCCTAGCAACCAGGTCACCCATTGAAGCAAGCGATGTTGGCCGAATCCCAGATGTTTTCCTGGTCTCCAGAGTGTCTAGGCAGGATGATGCGTTGATGATGTCATCCCCTATTCACCGTGTGCATACGGGAAGCCTTTATCTTCACCATCTTTATAATTACTGGACTGAAAAAATGCCAAACGCTAAAGCGCCGTATCGCGTAGAGCGTGAAAGAGGGTCTAGATGTCAGGTTTGTCTCTGTCCACGCTGTCAGGGAGTCACAAGCACGATAGACAGGGGATGTTGAAATGTGTAGTGCATCCCTTAATATAGTGCAATAGGTACTTTACGTCTAGTGTTTGTGAGATGCTCTGACACAACTGAGCGAGCTCATTACCAACCTACAGACAGGTGAAATTACATTCATCCATCATGCAGACATTTTCATTATACAACGTGAAATTATATTACATACAGTATATATTTTATTATATACACATATGTTTTATTATATGACGTGACAGGTGAGCTTGAACACACAAGCATCAGGAAACACCAGTTGGAGTGAAATGCAGAACCAAACACAATTCATAATCACAATCAAAACCTGAGATGAACAATCAGTCGTCCTCGCTGCGCTTCATTCTGGACCGAGGTCATCTGAGGAGGAATCTTTGAGCTGACTCAAGTGATTCAACTCACAACTTGTTTATTATTGAACCTGATCCTAAAGTAACTCTTCCATTCAAAATAGAGTTTAATTGACTTAAATTCTCCAAACACTTATTCAATTCTATTTTGATTCACTGATTCAGAGTTATTTGAGAAATCTTCAGAAGATATTTATAACTGTATATATATAACCAAAGAGGGATGTTTTGAACACACATTACATAGTTATTATTACATGTTATAATGCATTCATAAGCTCATCGATATTAAAATGCACACTGTGTTAGAGCTGTTGTTATTACCCATTACAAGTTGCTATCATGACGCGTTACAAGTCGTGTTCAGAGCATAACACTCCTACGTTATGACAGTACAGAATGGTATATAATGTGCTACGAGTGTGACTTATAATCCATTCCTTCAGCAGTGAATATGTTAATAATTAAGTGTCTACGGGTAATAACACTCCGGACTCAAGGACATCTTTCCTGTCTCTGCTCACAGGTGTGTGTGTGTGTGTGTGTGTGTGTGTGTGTGTGTGTGTGTGTGTGTGTGTGTGTGTGTGTGTGGACGCTTAAGTGAGCCGCGCAGGGCGTCGGGTTCTCCGAGTCTCACACAAAGAGCGCATTCAGCTAGTGTGTAATACGACTCTGGCTTCACACACACACACACACACTGTTTACCTCTCTGTTTTACTGTATTTCTCTTTCTCTGTTCTTCTCTCCCTCTCTCTGTTTATCTCTCTTTTAACCTCTCTCTCTCACACACACTTTGTGTCTTTCTCTCTTTCCATCCCTCTGTTTATTTAGTCCTCTTTTTTTCTGTCGCTCCCCATTTCTCACTCTTTTAATCTCTTTCTTGCGTTTTTTTCTTTAACTCTCTTTCTCTATTTCTCACCCTTTTTTTCTCTGCCCTTTCCATTCCTTTAGTTTTTTTCTCTGTACATACTGTATATATTTCTTCTCTCCTTCTCTTTCTCTCTTTCCTTATATGTTTTGTTCTCTCCTGCTGTTTTATCAGGACTCTCGTCACTCTTTCACATAAAGAAATAAAATCCCTCTTTAACCAGAAACCCCGGACGGATGAATGAACACAGAGAGAGCTGTGTGACGCTTTGAGTGGGCGGAGCCAGTGTGTTTGTGTGTGTGTGTGTTGGGGGGGAAGAAAAGTCTAAGGGACATGCCGTTAGAGAAAAATAATAAACTTCAGGGTGGTCTCACTCTCTGTCTGTCTCTCTCTCTCACACACTCATACACACACACACACACACACACACACACACACACACACACACACATGGTGATTCACACCAGAATGCCATAGTGGAAGCCAGCCTTGGGATTATTGCACTTTTTTCTGTGCGCGCATTGTCTGAGATCAAAACCAGATGTGTGTGTGTGAGTTCAGCAGGGTTATCAGAGACGAACACGTCAATCCAGTGGACGTCACCGAATGAAACAGCCAAGAGATCTGCTTTTATTTATATTTTTTCCCATGGCCCTGTGTGTGTAATAAACAGCAAAGCATCATGGGTAATGATGGGTAAGATGCAGTACGCTCCCTGCACTCAGAACTCTTGACGAGTTTGAAAGAAACCATCTGAGAACATGGTTGCTAGGCAACCGGGAAACACCGGTTATGTGCTAGTGTGGACCAACAAGGAACCATCAATCACAAAACACACATACACACACACACACTCTCACAGGGTCAGGTGTTCAAGAAGGTTCCAGTTGTTATACTGTCACACACACACACACACACACACACACTAGCACACAGGGAGTTGAGTGTTCTAGAGGGTTCCAGTTATTGTGCTGCAACACACATACAAACACACACATATGTATAGTGTGTGTGTGTGTGTGTGGAGTGTATAGTATGTGTAGTGTGTGTGGAGTGTATAGTGTGTGTGGAGTGAGGTGTGTATAGTGTGTGTGGAGTGTATAGTATGTGTAGTGTGTGTGGAGTGTATAGTGTATGTGTGTGGAGTGAGATGTGTATAGTGTGTGTGTGGAGTGTACAGTGTGAGTGAATCAGGGTGACAGGGTGAGCTGTGTGTGTGTGTGTGTGTGTGTGTGTGAGCGAGCGCCTCCTGTACACTGACTTTTTATTCCTCTCTGGTAAACAGTGTTTCAGTGATGATGTGTTTTTTCTCCTCGACCTGAGCTGACCTACACCGAGCTCCTCTCCGTCTCGCCGGCCCTCTGTTCTTTCTCTCTGTTGTTTTTTGTTTCAGCTGAGGTCACATTCGCCTCATTCTTTATTTCTGGGAAAGCGTAATTAGGGTCTGGCGGCGGTCGCGAGGCGAGGCGGAGATTCCTCAGAGGAGACGGCCATTTTCTTTCTCTCTGTGTGTTTTTTTGGATGACAGTGATTCCAGTAAAGTCCTGGCCCAGACCTGGATAATGACTTTTATTACAGCAGAGTGATAACGTGCCAGCTAACCTAGTGCTCGCCAAGCTAGCGCTCGCTAAAACCTTCCAAACACACACACACACACACACACTGTTAAACTGTTTGTCAGAGAAAAGGTTCTCCTGTCTGGCTAAAACAATGCTCATTAAAATGTTTTCCTGCTAATTAGCCCTGTGGCGCTAGCTGTAGGTTCTTCCTGTGGTTTGTGTGAGACGGTCATGAGAGAGCGAGTTTCTTGTTAGGTTAGAGTTCGTTAGCAATGTCCTCCTGCCTCCCTAACAACACAGTTACAGGAAAATAACCATATCCTGTTCCTCATCCTGTTCTCTGTACTGTTACCTGTACTGTTACCTGTGCTGTTCTCTCTGCTGTTCCTCATCCTGGTCCCTGTACTATTTTTCCGTACTGTTCCCTCTGCTGTTCCCTGTACTGTTCACTCTGCTGTCCTGTACTGTTTTCTATACTGTTCCCTCTGCTGTTCTGTACTGTTCTCTGTACTGTTCCTCGTGCTGTTCCGTGTACTGTTCTGTACTGTTCACTGTACTGTTCACTGTACTGTTCTCTGTGCTGTTCCCTCTGCTGTTCTCGCTACTGTTCTGTATTGTTCTCTGTGCTGTTCCCTGTACTGGTCTCTGTACTGTTTTGTACTGTTCTCTGTGCTGTTCCCTGTACTGTTCTCTGTACAGTGTGATTAATAGTTAAGGCCATGAGACTGGACAGTACCTCGTGGTGAAGATGTTTCTTTCTGACGCGGAGCGAAGTGCTGAAAACTTTCAGTGTTTCCTATAACCGGCGCCGCCGGTGATTTATGATTAAATGTTTCTCGAGATTGTGTAATGATGTAATGGGGATAAACTAATTACACACACACACACACACGCGAGTGTTACGTCGCCTCCATCCACGTGTTTTAGATGTTAAACCTCAACGCATTATTATCGATCTGCTGAACAGCCAATCACATGTCAGGGGCGGGGTTTACAGATGGTTGCTCTGATTAGTCCTGTAGACTTTGGTTAACACACACACATAAAACCCTCAGGGCAGCAGCGCTGATGAACCTGAGCGCCGTGCGAGAGTGTGAACTGCAGTCTCATTAACGAGTCCTGGGAACGGACTGATGGACAGAATGTCTCTCTCTTCGTCTCTTCCCTCTGTGTGTCTGTCACTTCGCTTGTCCTCAAACGCGCTCCCTGAAACAGGAAATGAGGTCACGGTGCAGACCTTCTCACAGATTCAAACACACAGGGATGCTGAAGACATTCCTCAGATCTCTCTGTCTGTCTGTCTCGACCCGTCTCACCCCGTCTTTATTTTTAGGCTTTTTTTTTTTTTTTTTTAACTAAAACAAAACCCCAAACAGCTCCTAATTGTCTTCAGACGTTTCTCTCTATTTTTTTCTATTTCGGTTACTCCCTCACCCTCTCTCCCCTTCCACTCGCTTCCACCTCTCTTCTCTTTCCATCTCTCGCATTCTCTCTCGCCCCTCTACTCCCCCCTCCCTCTCTCTCTCTCTCTCTCTCTCTCTCTCTCTCTCTTTTAAATCGTATCACCAGGATCGCTCTGAAACACTCTCCCCCTTATTTTTTCTCTCCTCTCTCTTTTTCTTCCTCTCTCTCTCTTCTTGTCTGTATTTTTTCTACTTCTCTTACTCTCCTCCTCCTTTTTCTCACTCAACCTCTCTTTTTTCCTATTTTTGTATTTTCTCCTATTTGTTTTTTATCCTTTCTCCCCCCTTCTTCCTCTTTCCCTCTCTCCCCCCTCTCTTTTTCCTTTTTCTCCTTCTTCTTCTTCTTCTTTCCCTCCACCCCTCTCTCCTGTAGTCTCTCATATTTGAGAGTTTTCTGCAGTGGAGCTGTAGATCAGAGATAAATCGTAGCGCAGGAGGGGCGGAGTCGGCCCGTGTTTAGTTCAAAGTTGTTTATTACAATACTTTACTTTTAATGCAGAAAAGGAATCAACATAAAAGTTTTTTTCCTTAAATACCATCTGCTCTCTTTCCCCGTCTGGGCGAGTGTTTTAGTTCATGCTAACATCTTTTGATATGTGTGTCTATTCAAATACAGGTTTTATCTGTACATCAGTCACAATTCTCCCTTTCAATTATATCTTTACGGTTCATACATCGGAGGACCAAAAACCAGAAAAGTTCTCTCTGTCTGTCTGTCCAGCCAGATTTTGTCTTAGCATCACACAAAACTGTCCGTACAGAATTTACTGAATCTTCTGCAGTCCTTAGATCTCTGCCTGAAGTTTAATCTGCACCATCAGTGAAATCTAAATGTTGAGTAAAAGTGATGTTATGAACAGTTATGTGTGGGATTTAATAATCTACTTTAAAATAATCTACTAATGCGCTACTGTCTCAATGTAAACAAACACCTGCTTTTGTTATTAGCGGCTAGCGCCTCATGAGTGAGTTTAGACATGCTAACTATTCGACGTTAACGGTGTTATCTTTGCATTCCTGATCCAGACCGAAGCCTCCTCCGCCCGAAGGATCCAAGTCGAACCCATCGAAGCGGCACAGGGATCGGCTGAACATGGAGCTGGACAAACTGACCAGTCTGCTGCCCTTCGCCGAGGACGTGCGCTCGCGACTGGACAAGCTGTCTGTGCTCAGGCTCAGTGTCGGATACCTGAAGGTCAAGAGTTTCTTCAACGGTAGGTCAATCGTCCAAAATCGTCCGAGACGAAAACGGCTGCCGTTATCAGCGCGGTCCTGCTGTCCGAGGTGTGGAAATCTCACACTGCACGGAGAGTCTTACTCGACTCGTCCTGTTAGCTGAGGCTGCAGCGGACACGTGTTTCTAAAACACTCTCACACATAGACACACACACACGCTCATGGCAGTGGGTTTGCACGGTCGGGTACATCCCAAAGCCAATCAGAACACACCGTACTGCTCTCAGCCAATCAGAACACACCGTACTGCTCTCAGCCAATCAGAACACACTGTACCGCTTGGCAGACAGAGAGACAGACAGACTGATAGATTATATAAACTATATAAATATTAGACGGAGCCAGACTGATAGATTGACAGACAGAAGTACAAACAGATAATTAAAAAGAGAGACAGAAAGACAGACAGATATAGACAGACGGATGAACAGACAGTTATCCGTCTGTGCCACACACATATGACCCTCAGAGAGCTATGTGCTGTATGTCAGGAATGCTGTGTGTGTGTGTGTGTGTGTGTGTGTGTGTGTGTGTGTGTGTGGTTATAGCCCATATCATAGAGCGCTATAGGATTATCCTCTCTCTCTCTCTCTCTCTCTTTCTCTCTCTCTCCGGTGGAGGTGAAGACTGCAGCCTCACGCTTCCTCTCATTGTTCTCTCCCAAAATATCAACAGACAGACAGACAGTTTCACATCAGCAAGAGAGACAGACAGGGGAAGGGGAGGAAGGTGAAAGGTGAGAGAACGGAAAGAAAACGCACACACGCAGGGAGAGAGAGCGAGAGAGTAGCTAATGAAAAGCGGACACACACACACACTGTGTCATGTTTTAATTGCCTTTTGAGACTCACACATTTAGTACATAGCCTCTAGGGGTAAAGTCTGAGGTGTGTGTGTGTGTGTGTTTGCAGTCCTGCCCTGGTAACCGCCGGTGTGAAGCAGGTCTTGTGTACACAAGGTGCTGGCAAGGTCTTGTTGCCATGGCGATGGTGTGGCAGAGCTCTTTGTGTGTGTGTGTGTGTGTGTGTGTGTGTGTGTGTGTGTGATGATGATGTGGAGGCCACGTGCACTCAGTATTCACTTGTCAGCTTTTATATCAATAACTGAACAGTTACGTTTTTAATAGTTGTGAGGGATGAAGTAGCGCCCCCTGTGTGTGACACTCGGGCAGTAATGCAGCTCTACCACTGTGGCACCTCAGTTACCACACACACACACACACACACACACACACACACCAGCATGATGTGGCGAGATCTGATTAGCCGTGTGATTAGACGGCGTGACATCACTAGTGTGTGTGCGTGTGCGTGCCCGGGGCCGGGTCTGTCTGAGGGTCAGTGCTGTAGGAGAAAAAAGGGGGGAAAAAGCACAAATTATAAAATTAAAAGTGAAGTAAAGTGTGTGTGTGTGTGTTGATGCAGAAGTCTCTGTCTGAGAAAGAGCCTGAGGTTCAGTCCCACGCTCCACTGCACAAACACTGCATTGTGCCCAGCTCCCAGCATGCACCGGGGCAGCGACAGTGCGGAAATCTGTGTCACATGGACGCTGCTGATAAAAACACACACACACACACACTGGACTTAACCTTTACAGTTAATTAAGTTGTTTTCTCGTTTTTTGGTAAACTGAGCCTGAAAGTACGGGGGGTTCATAAATAATGGAACAACCACTTGATCAGCAGGTGCATGGGCAGGTGTGTCCTGTTCCCTCGCTACACCTGGATTAACCAATACAATAAAAACCCTGGAGGTGGTTCTGAGTGTTACATTTGAATTTGGTGGCTGTTCACTCCAACTCTCATCATGAGGTCAGAAGTGTCTGTGCAAGTGAAGGAGGAAATCGTTAAGCTGAAAACAAATTAATTAAATCAACCCATTAGAGAGAGAGAGATCTAAAACATTTAGAAACATTTTTAAAAAGAAGGAATTTACTTCCAAAGTTCAGCAACAGCAAAAGGCCTGTAACACCACTGAGACACCCAAATGGGAGGGACGCAGAACTGAAGAAAAACTCGGTCCATGGTGAAGAAGAACGCTTTTACAGCATCTAGCCAAGCCAGGAGCACACCTGAAGAGGGAGGTGTGTCATCGTGAGATACCGCTGTTCCACCCAGGCAGTTTCAGAGCCAGCTCGGGGCCGGTGCCTCACGTCAGACAGGCAGAACACTGGCCCTCAGACTGTTCTAGCTGATGGGCTGGAACAAAGAACCGCTTCCGTACAGGGTTTGTAATTATGTTAGTTTGTTCCAGTATTTAAGAGCCACACCATGTGTGTGTATGAACATGACTGTATTTTCCTGAATGGTTTAATCCACACTTTTTCACACATGCACACTTTCAAATATTTTCTTTTCTAAACAAATTCTTTTTCATTTTTGTGAAGCTGCTTTGAGACAATGACGATTGTTAAAAGCGCTATATAAATAAAATTGAATTGAATTGAATTGAACTTTTGTCAAACTCCTTCAATTAAAGCTGAAAGTGTTGACTTCATTCACATAAGTGTTTCATCTACGTCTGGTGCCGTGTGTTGGGGTGTGTGTGTGTGTGTGTGTGTGTGTGTATAACACACACCAACACAGAGGCTCAGATCTTACTCAGATCTGGACCTCATTTAACCTCCAGAGTGATATGTGTGTGTGTGTGTGTGTGTGTGTGTGTGTGTGTCCGTGTCAGGAGAGTCATGACGTTGCAGCTTGGAGATACTGAGTGTGTGTGTGTACACACATTAATCCCGGACTAACGGTACACACACGTTAATCTCCTCATTCCATCGACAAAATCACATCCAATTGAGAAAGAGGAAAATTTGGGGAATTCTGTATTTCTGTACACACACACATACACACACACACGGGAGAGACCCTCATAGCGTGCAGTAATGCGTCATAACCTCAAGCATGCTACACACTCGTGCACACACACACACACACATGCATACAGTATAAACACACATGATTTGACCTGAGATAGAGAGAGAGACACAGAGAGAGAGAGAGACAGAGAGAGAGAGAAGTAGAAAGTGGTTTCTGTAGCGAGTCCTGATGCTCTTCAGTTTCTGAAACAGATCTTTAATCTCTCTCTATTTTATCTCTCTTTTATTGCAGACGGATGATTTTTCACTAGTGTGCTGTCAAATCTTCAGACCAGAGTGTGTTCTAATTATCGGTGTGTGTGTGTGTGAACGCAGGTAAGGAGTGTGGTTTCCTATCTGCAGGAATGACATCATCACCTCATAAATAATGGCATTTAGAGAGACAACGTATGTGTGAGTGTGTGGGTTTCGGTGTCTTTGTGTGTGGGGGGGGGGGTTAATGTGTGCAGGTCACTGGAAGTTTTTAAGATCCATTGAACACACACACTTTTTTATACACACAGTTGTACAGATACACACACACACCGTCTCTCTCTCTCTCTCTCTCTCTGTCTCTCCCTGGGCCTGTATCTCTACCTCTAATCACCCCTCCTCCTGTGTCTCTGGGTCTACATCTCTCCCTCTGGAACCTCTCTCCGTCTGTCTCTCTCTCTCTGTCTGTCTCTCCGTCTGTCTCTCTCTGGGCCTGTTCCCACATGAGCGGCTACATGTGTGTTTTGACTGGGGAGCCAGTTGTTGTTAGCTGCCTCTGGATGATGATGATATCATCACCACACACACACACTCTCACTGATGTTCGGGCTGTACCAGCAGTGCCCTACTCCCACGTACTCCGACGCTCGTGCCGTACCGCCCTACCTTCACGCACTTTGGTGTAGTGAGATGAGGTTTGGGACGCGGCCCAAGCCTGTCCATGTCTCCCAGTGTATATTTAAGGCGAATGTCATCGGGAAGAGTTTTACCACTCATTCCTGAGTAACTGTGTAATCTCACACACACACACACACACACACACTGTAAAGACTGTCAGTTAAAAACTGTGGTTATGTTGTGAACACGCGTTACCTCACACACAACAAGACACATGACGGGTGGGGGGGGGGGGGTGGTGGACACGCCACTGAGAGACAGGAGGATAGAAATAATAGAAAGAAATAAGGGCAGGAAGAAAGGAGTAGTTAGAAAATGAGAGAGAAAAACAGAATAAGAGCAATCGGAGGGTAAAGTGATGAGAGAGAGAGAGATTGAGAGAGAGAGAACATGACACACTCGCCTCGACTCTGAAAATAAACAGTGAGCTCACAGACAGACACACACACACTCACATAATTACCCCTGTGTGTGTGTGTGTGTGTGTGTGTGTGAGACAAAACACAGAAGCAGGCAGAGACAGTAAAATGGCCGTCATGAGTCTCTCCAAGGACCTGCTCATAGCACCGGCTCCTCACAACACGTTTATTAATCATTCAGTTAACTGTCTGTCTCTCACTGTCTGTCTCACTGAGTGTTTCAACAGTCTGTCTCACTCTGTGTCTTTCTAACTGTCTCACTCTGTCTCAACAGTCTGTCTCGCTCTGTCTGTCTCACTCTGTCTGTCTCTCACAGTCTGTCTCGCTCTGTCTGTCTCTAACTGTCTGTCTCTCACTGTCTGTCTCGCTCCGTTTGTCTCTCACTGTCTGTCTCGCTCTGTCTGTTTCTCACTGTCTGTCTCGCTCCGTCTGACTCTGTCTCTCACTGACAGTCTGTCTCATTCTGTGTCTCTATGACTGTTTCACTCTGTCTCAACAGTTTGTCTCCATCTGTCTGTGTCTCAGTGTTTGTCTCTCACTCTGTCTGTCTCTCTCTCACTCTGTTTCAACAGTCTGTCTCACTTTGTCTGTCTCTGACTGTTTGTCTCAACAGTCTGTTTCTGACTGTCTCCATCTGTCTGTCTCACGATTTGTCTCATCAGTCTGTCTTTCTCTGACTGCCTGTTTCAACAGTCTGTCTCACTCTGTCTGTCTCTCACTCTGTTTCTCATGTTTTCTGACTGTATGTCTCTCACTGTCTGTCTCTCTGTCTGTCTCAGTCTGTTTGTCCCCCACTTTCTCACCTTTTCTCATTCTGTCTGTCACTCTCTCTCTCTCTCTCTCTCTCACCGGTCTCACTCTGTCTGCCTCTCTCACTTTTCATCTTTCTGTCTTTGTCTCTTCCTCATAGTCACTTTCTTTCTTTCACACTGTAACTGTCTTTTTCTTTCTCTGTTAGTCAGTCTCTCAATCTGTCTTAGTCTCTCTCCCTGCCAGTTTTCTTCTCATGGTGTCATATTTTTCTTTAGGTGTTGTTTTGTCTGCC
>JAQQZT010000023.1:40871627-40876627 GCA_030068275.1 Clarias platycephalus | reverse complement strand
TGTTCGCCATCTAACAACGACACACTCAAATGTTTACCATCACACACACACCAATGTTCACCATCAAACAACGACACACTCCAACATTCACCATCAAACACACACCAATGTTCACCATCAAACAACACACACCAATGTTCACCATCAAACAACGACACACACCAATGTTCACCATCAAACGACACACACCAATGTTCACCATCAAACAATGACACACACCAATGTTCACCATCAAACACACACCAATGTTCACCATCAAATCACACACACCAATTTTCACCATCAAACAACGACACACTCCAACGTTCACCATCAAACAACGACACACTCCAACGTTCACCATCAAACACACACCAATGTTCACCATCAAACGACACACACCAATGTTCACCATCAAAAGACACACACCAATGTTCACCATCAAACAATGACACACCAATGTTCACCATCAAACACTAATGTTCACCATCAAACAACGACACACTCCAATGTTCACCATCAAACACACCAATGTTCACCATCAAATGACACACCAATGTTCACCATCAAACACACACCAATGTTCACCATCAAACAACGACACACTCCAATGTTCACCATCAAACACACACCAATGTTCACCATCAAACACACCAATGTTCACCATCAAACGACACACACCAATGTTCACCATCAAACAACACTCACCAATGTTCACCATCAAACAACGACACTCACCAATGTTCACCATCAAACACACCAATGTTCACCATCAAACACACACCAATGTTCACCATCAAACAACGACACACACTAAAGATTCACCATCAAACACCAGATTTGTTTCACAAAAAATAACACTCTCAACCATGAAACACCAGCAAAAACAGTGTTCACCATCAACCACCAGCACACACCACCACGCTCACACCTACAGAATACCACACTCCAACCCACATATTCACCAACACCCTGGATCCAGACACCAGCGCTGTGCAGTAAACACTAGTCTTCAACAGTGAACACCCACACCTACACACACACACACCTCAGTAGTCACACTGAGGGAGTAAGTGTGTATGATAGGCAGGGCTATAAATACTCGTATGCTCTTCTGAGTAAACACTTGACACTTTCTGCGGTGGTTAACGGTAATTTCTGTTCTGTGTGAGAGGAGACAGTGAGTAAGATCAGCTTCCTGTTCAGCGCTTTTGACAGACAGACAGACCGACACACATACACACATCAGTATTTTTATCATCACACCGTCGCAGTCTTTCTCTCCATCCGGTTATTAATCATCGTTTCCAGGCAGCTCCTCTCAGCACGAGGAACAACACCAACCCCTGTGCCAGGACCCACACCAATCACATCCATGCGTCGATTTAATCAGCGAAGAAAAAAAAACTCATATGTAAATGTAGTGTGTGTGTATCTAAACACACTGCATGTGAGGTGGCATCGAGGCTGTTAATAATTACTAGAAAAAAAATATTTAATTGATATTCAGTGAAATATAATTATATTGCAAAAAACTGAAAAATAGAATAAAATCTAATTTGAAAAATTTAGGCAAAAGGACAACCACCAGCATTCATCCCTGAGATGTTAAAGCTTATTATTTACCAAATTTAATGTTACTTAAAGAAATAAAGCAAAACACTGTACGAAATTGAAGCACATCAAAATGGGAACTACTTTAGATAAGTATAGAATTTATCATTTAGAGACTACAGTCTGATCATTGCTCCTGTGTACTGAGAAATCTTTCTACCTTGATGCTATCCAAGTTCCAGTTCAGGCAACATGCAGAATCAAACATGGTATTTAGAGAGCAGTATTTTTAAAATCTTAATAATCCTAATAGAATGAATGAATCCTAATAGTTTGTTAGAATTGTGTTTCTAGAACCTTTCAAATAAACGCAAACACACGTGTGCTGTGTTAACATTAACAATGAATACATTTTCTGAAAATACGACAGATTTAGCAGAAAGTACTAATTCTACCTAAATTTTTAAATACTTACCAAATAGTCTAGTGTAATTTTGTAAGATTATTATATTCTTTTTTTTTTTTACGGTTTATGAGCCGTCGGTGCAATAGCGCCACTTACTGGACTGGATGAGCAGAAGGAAAAGTTAGCACTTTGTTTCAGACATGACATTTTAAATATTAACAACAAAAGTTACACAGGATTGTGATGTTCATTAGATACGTTTAGAAGTTTTGCATAATTAAAAAATAAAACTGAACAATTAAAAGTAATTATAACAGTAATTGAAACTCATAATATTCAGAAATGGAATGTTATTGACAGTCTACCCATAATGCACTGCTCCTCACGACCACAGCTTTTATTTAATACCTTCCTGTACACATTTAGGCCGGCTTCCTGTACACCACCTATCTCTTACTAACGTATATAAACACAGAAACGTGTTCATGTGAGTGAGTATGTGTATGAACTCAGTGTGTACAGTGTGTGTGCGTGTGTGTGTGGTGTTTTAACGTTTTTTGTGTGTGTGAGTGAGAGTGAGTGTGAGGGAGAAGTGCTCTGGCTTTGGGGTTCAGTGAATATGGTGTAAAAGCAACCAGCAAACCCCAAACCAAAACCTAACCTCAGGCCACTGCACACACACACACACACACACACACACAGACACATCATAATCAGGGATTGAGTCTGTGACACGTGTTATTTGCATGCAGTCTGAGACAATGTGTGTGTGTGTGTGTGTGTGTGTGTGTGTGTTGTACTTACACAGACACTCTTTACTCTGTTGTTGGTAAGGGTTAACCGATCTCGGTGTAGGTGTGTGTGTGTGTGTGTGTGTGTGTGTGTGCAGCGAGTTACACAACTGGGCCATTGTTGCAGCGCGGGCCTGTGGGTGCAGCTTTCTGACGAGTCTGATCGACTTTTATCTAAAGCGCGAGTATGTAAACAGGAAGAACGAGAGAGAGAGAGAGAGAGAAGGGACAGACAGAAAAGGAAAGATACAGAAAGGGAGAGATACACACAGGCAGAAAGCGAGAGAGAGAGCGAATAATGAGCAGTCTAAAGAAGGAATAAAGAAACCTGAAGGCAACAGCGCCGCCCTGCAGACTGAGAGTGGTACTGCAGCCTGCACTCTGTATATCTCTCTCTCTCCCTCTACCCCAGACCCCCGCTCCCCCTCACTCCCCCCTTTCTCTTTTGTACTTTTTTTTTCTTGATGAAAATAAAATATAAACGGTTTTCACTTTCTGTCTGTTTCTCAAACACCCTTGTGACATGTCAGTGCTGATCACACACACACACACACACACACACACACACACACAGTAGCCATGATGACGAGGGGAGATAGCGCTCCACGCTCCATCACTCTCTCTCTCTCTCCCTTACATTCCTGTGGCCACATGATCACGGCGCAGTGTAAATCTCACGCCTGCTGGCGTAACCAACGCATGGACCTCTAAACTCAGGGTTTAGCCACGCCCACTTTTGTTATTTGCGTCGATCAGAACGTATAAGAGACTGCGATCAATTTTATTTTTCATATCAGCACAGTGATGGTTTTTTTATTTACTGTTTCCTGAGCAATCATTCTACAATCTATGGTGTGTGTGTGTGTGTGTGTGTGTGTGTCAGTGTAACACGAAGCTCCAGATGTGTGTCTTTGGATTCATGTTTCAGTTTTTAAATCACTGACTTCCTTGTTCCGTGTTCACCTTCCTTTCCTTGCTCACCCCCACCCGTGTGTGTGTGTGTGTGTGTGTATGGGTGTGTGTATTCCCACAATGTTGTACATGCTTCCCTTTAATATCTTTCAATCAAACAAAAACACTCATTCACACACACACACACACACACACACACACACACACACACACACACACACACACACTGTGACCTCGCAGTGACCTGGATATAAAAGGTGTGTTTAGGTCAGGATGCACACTACAAAGGTAGATGCAAACATGCGAGTCCGTGCACACATGTACACACACACATGGGTATGGGTTGTTATACTGTGTGTGTTATTAGTTATAATTACGTTAATAGTGTCATGTCTGTAACTCAGCTGGACGAGGAACAGAACACTAAATCCCACTGTACAAAAAAAATGAACTGGAACATGGCGCCCCCTAGTGTGAGTGCCAGGAAGCAGAACTTTTCAGTAGATTTTGAAGTTGTTGTGTGTAACATGTGGTGTGTATTAGGGACAGCAATCAGCTCTTGATACAATTTTATCCCGATACCGCGGTGCTGATTTGATTTGTACTGCGATTCCGATATAGATCTGTGTGCATGGAGTTTGCATGTTCTGCCCGTGCTTGGTGGGTTTCCCACGGGTACTCAGATTTCCTCCCACAGTCCAAAGATACGCTGTGTTACGTTGTTGATCAGTGTAGTGTGTGGGGGTTGTGTTATGTTGTTGATCCGTGTGTGGGGGTTGTGTTATGTTGTTGATTGTTGTGTATGGGTTGTTTTACGTTGTTTTACGTTGTGTATGGGTTGTGTTATGTTGTTGATCAGTGTGTGGGGGTTGTGTTATGTTGTTGATCAGTGTGTGGGGGTTGTGCTACGTTGTTGATTGTTGTGTATGTCTTGTGTTATGTTGTTGATCAGTGTGTGGGGTTTGTGTTACGTTGTTGATCAATGTGTGGGGGTTGTGTTACGTTGTTGATCAGTGTGTGGGGGTTGGGTTATGTTGTTGATCAGTGTGTGGGGGTTGTGTTATGTTGTTGATCCGTGTGTGGGGGTTGTGTTATGTTGTTGATCCGTGTGTGGGGGTTGTGCTACGTTGTTGATCAGTGTGTGGGGGTTGTGTTATGTTGTTGATCGTTGTGTATGGGTTGTTTTACGTTGTTGATCGTTGTGTATGGGTTGTGTTATGTTGTTGATCAGTGTGTGGGGGTTGTGTTACGTTGTTGATTGTTGTGTATGTCTTGTGTTACGTTGTTGATCAGTGTGTGGGGTTTGTGTTACGTTGTTGATCAATGTGTGGGGGTTGTGTTACGTTGTTGATCAGTGT
>JAQQZT010000023.1:40848341-40864756 GCA_030068275.1 Clarias platycephalus | reverse complement strand
ACGAGCACTGATTCAGTATAATCACCCACATCAGATTCCTGTCCTGTCTCTCTCACACACACACACACACTCTCTCACAGACACACACACACATCCACACACTCTCACACACACATGCCGTGGCTCGTCTCTCTGTGTGTGTCGTGTTGGTGTAAAATGATAATTACTCCCTCAGCATTATGACTGACTGCAGGGTAAACCTACCACACACACATTCTCTCACACACACACACACACACACACACACTCATACACACTAAAAGACACACATATAAAGAGGTGTCTCTTTCTGTCCCGGCGGCTCGTCTCTGTCCCTCACAGGTCAAAGGTCAGGTCTGTGTATGTGAGGAGAGATATCTCTGATCAGACACGAGGTTCTGGAACTTTAACAAGCATTTTGAAAGCACATGATAAATTGTGTGTGTGTGTGTGTGTGTGTGTGTGTGTGTGTGTGTGTGTGTGTGCAAGAGAGAGAGAAGTGGTAGATTAAGCCGATCACCACAGAGATATAATACACCACAAGGATGTGACAGCAAGAAGGTCATTCACATAACCCACACACACACACTCTCTCTCTCACACACACACACAGGTTTTGAGGTTGACACAAAGACCATCAAGTCTCATCATTCCTCCTCACCACCACAAGTCCAGACCTGCTGAGAGAGAGAGAGGAACATGTGTCTGGTGTTCCTGGGTGTGTGTGGAGGGGGCAGTGAAAGTTTTGGCACACACACACACACACACACACAGCAGCAGCAGCATGAAACAGCATGACGTGTGTTCTTAACCCATCACACACACAGGTCCAAGAGTTTCTGACTGGACAAAGTCTCCAGTTTCCATTTTTAGTTGTTTTTGTGTTTGTTTTGGTTTGTCTTTTTATTTATCTTGTGTTTGTGGTTGTGTTTATCTACTATGTACTGTATTGTCTACTGAAAAAGAGGTGAACTGTATGATGTCATGACCACATCACTATCTTCATCAGGAGAGAAGAGTGTAACGTTATGAAGCCTTAAACGACCTTTCGCTCTTTCTATGTCTCCCACACCTCGCACACACACACACACACACACACACACACACACACACACCCTGAGTGTGTTACTTAAAATGAACCTAAGACGGAACAAAGTATAAATCATCAGCATGAGAGTATCTCATACTTCTCCCTCTGTACTCTCACTTCTGCCTTCAGTGTGTGTGCGTGTGTGTGTGCGTGTGTGTGTGGTCATGCATCTTATAACTTGTTGTCACAAACTATTGATATTTATGTCAGAAGAGAGTTTGAAAATGAGGACTAGGGCTTAGTGACTAGGGATTAGTGTGTAAGGATTAAAGGTTAGGGATGAGAGGTTAGAGGTTTATTGGTTAATGGTTAGGGGTTATGCAGCGTTAGTGGTTAAGGTTTTAGTGGTTAGTGTTTAGGGGTATGGGATTAGGGTTTAGTGGTTAATTTGTAGGATGTTGTGTTATGAATTCAGGTTTAGGGATTAGGGTCTAGTGAGATTAAAGGACCAGGGTAAGGGACTGGGTTACGGGGTTAGGGTTTGAGGGTTAGGGATTAGGGATATGAATTGGGATTATAATGGTTATGGAATAGGGATTGGGGTTACGGGTTAGGGATTATGGATTATGAATTGGTTTTTAGTCATTTGAGGTTGAGATTAGGATTAGAGGTTAGTGACTGTATGAGAGTATCGGTTAGGGTTTAGGGGTTAAAGGATGGATTAGAATTAAGGATTAGAGGTTAGAGAATGAGGTTAGGGATTATGGCCATTTTCCTGTGTTGATGCACAAGCCAATGGAGAGAACTACAAAGGTCATCTACCCTGGCTGTGTGGAATCCTGGATTCTGATTGGTTGAATTCAGAGTTCACGTTTCTGATCATCTGAACAAAATAATTCACACACATATACTTTCTTTCTTACACACACACACACACACACACACAAACACAGAGCATTAACACTTTCCCCGTGTTTCTGTTTGCATTGTTTAGCCACAATGAGGAAGACGGTGGGCGGAGCTAACGGCTGGCCCACGGGGACTCTGGGAGGAAACGGACAGAAGGTCAGCAGTCTGGACGGAGTGAGCTTCTCCGAGGGGGAGTTACTGCTGCAGGTACACACACACACACAAACACTCCGATCCATCAATGCCATCTTACTTTATCTGTCACGAACCCAATCCATACGAGTGGGTGGAGCTAGAACAGGTGCAGGGCTGTGATTGGTCAGAGGTTGTTGTCCGTCTGTCTCTGTCTCTCAGTTCGGTTATTTCTTCAACAGATTTACAAACACCTTGATAAATAATAGCCCTCTGCCTTACACACACACACACACACACGAGAACATATCCACAAACACATACACATTCTCACGCGCAACTACTCACATTCTCACACACGCTTATATTCTCACACACATACATACACACACACACACGCTCATACACACACACTCACACTGTGATATCCTTTGGTGCTTTTCTCATGTGTTATTGTTCATAACGGTGTGTGTGTGTGTTTCAGGCTCTGCACGGCTTCGTGATGGTTATAACAGCTGAAGGTTATGTGTTCTACTCCTCGCCTACCATAATGGACTACCTGGGCTTTCATCAGGTCAGAACACACAGATACACTTCTGTACAACCGAAATGAACTGACGAGTGTGTGTGTGTGTGTGTGTGTGTGTGTGTGTGTGTGTGTGTGTGAATCAGAGGCACATCTCTTGTCAGTGACAGGTTGTGAAAGCATGGTGTGTTTTTTAACTGCTTGCAACACAGTCATGTGTGTGTGTGTGACAGCGTAAGTGTATGTGAGTATGTGTATGAGGAATCTGTTCTGCGTTCAAAACACAGACCCTCTACAACTTACTGATGGAGAACCAGAAAGACCAGTCTGAGAGAGAGAGAGAGAGAGAGAGACAGGTAGCGAGAGGTGGGGGGGCAGGGGGAGAGAGAGAGAGACAGGTGTGATATACAGTTATGCACAAAGTTCATTTCAGTTGAAGTTTTATGAATCTAACACTTGCATGCGCACACACACACACACACCTTCATGTCATTCTTTAACAATCCAGTCGGACTCGCTCGCTGTGGCTTTACTGTTCTCATTCACAAGTAGTTTATATTATACACATGCTGCACACACACATACTTTAAAAACCAGAGACGCCGTTGTTGTTGTCATTGTTGTTGTTATAGAAGTCTTGTGCCCGGTCAGCAGGAGGCTGTGACACACACACACACACACCCTGACTTACAGAAGAGGAAGTGCTGCAGCGCAAAACAAAAACAACTCTCACACTCTCTGTAGTGTTTATCCTGTACAGGGAGTCGATCCCGGGTGACTCAGGCCACGAGGCAGGGGACTCCCGGACACCATCGCAGGGCACGCATACACACACACACACTACGGGCAATTTGGGAGGAAACCGGAGAACCCTGAGGAAACCCACTAAGCACGGGGGAGAACATGCAAACCTCATGCACACAGAGACGGGAATCGAACCTAGACCCTGGAGGTGTGAGGTGACGGTGCTAGCCACTACACCACCGCACCGGCCGCAAAATTAAATCAATTATTTAAAACATTTATACTATTAAGGCAAAGACAAAAACCTCATAAAAATTATAAACGTCTCCAAAAAAATATATACTGAAGAACGTCTCAGTGCGGTAAGACGATATGAGAGGAGATCTCTTACAGTATCACACACACACGCACGCAAGATAAAAAATTATAATAAAGAAAAATTTAATACAATTATAAATCAAACATGTAATCTAAAATAACACTGGCTGTATTAATGAACGGGAAGAGGACAGGACGGTCTCCAAAACACAGAAAATAGTGAATAGGCAATAGAGTGGAGCACTGGGGAGAGAGACAGGGGAGAGAAGTGAGACAGACATGAGAGAGTCGAGACAGCTGAGGGGGAGAAGTGAGACAGGAGAGAGATGTGAGACAGGAGAGAGATGTGAGAGGGAGAAGTGAGACAGGAGAGAGATGTGAGACAGGGCAGACAGACGTGAGAGAGTCGAGACAGGTGAGGGGGAGAAGTGAGACAGGAGAGAGATGTGAGACAGGGGAGAGAGACAGGGGAGACAGACATGAGAGAGTCGAGACAGGTGAGAGGGAGAAGTGAGACAGGGGAGACAGACATGAGAGAGTCGAGACAGGTGAGAGGGAGAAGTGAGACAGGGGAGACAGACGTGAGAGAGTCGAGACAGGTGAGAGGGAGAAGTGAGACGGATAGCGCGCGAGACAGCTGAGGACATGAGAAAGTGAGAAAGGTGAAACTGTGTCACTCTGACTTACCACTAGAGGGAGCAGGTGCATTACAGATTAACTTGAAGCTGTGGAGATTATTTACTGACCATAAAAACATTAAGCATTAAACTATGGTGCTCTGTATGTGTGTGTGTTTGTGATGATTTTATTATTTTTTTTCCAGTTTTATCTGCACTTGAGATATTTGGCTCTTTATGTTTCTCTAACGTGTATGTGTGTGTGTGTGTGTGTGTGTAGTCGGATGTTGTGCACCAGAGTGTGTTCGAGCTGATTCACACTGATGACCGGGCCGTGTTCAGGAGACAGCTGCACTTCGCCCTGAATCCCACACAGGGTGATCTCAGTGACGATGCTGATGGTGTGTACACACACACATCTTACTTTCTTCCACTGATTTCATCATTAATTCAGCACATGGACACTAAATTACATTACCGTAGCATTATATCCTTCACTTCTTGTTGTTACTAAATATATTGTTAAATCCAGACTCCAGCGGGGATCAGCCACACAACCCGGTCTCGTATTCCTGTCTCTCTGGGGACATTTCATTTTCCAAACCAAGATAGAAAAACATGTACGAACTTGTTTCCTGATGAATGTTGCATGGCGTTATGAGGCTCAGCCACAAGGGGGCGACAATGTGTTAAAGCACATGATAATAATCTACAGGGAGCGTTTTCGACAGATGGAGCTATTTATCAGCTCGTAGAGTATGAATACTGACAAATGGGGCCAACCAAGACACAAGTGGGTGTGGGTGTGTTTGTGTGTGTGTGTGGGTGTGTTTGCCTGTTTGGATGGGTGAGCAATTCGCGTGTCTGGCTGTTATTACTGAACATGTCTGGAATGTGTGTAGAGGAATGTGTGTGTTTGTGTGTGTGTGTGTGTGTGTGTGTGTGTGTGGGCAGGTCAACAGTTCATTCACGTGCACAAATAAACATCTTAAGACCCGTGACATGATCAGCGTCGTAGTGCGTTCACATTTAGAATTCTGCGTTTGTTTTTTATCCAGCATGACTTACACACAGGAAATAGCTGAGCTGGGGTTGGAACACACAACCTTCTGGTCACAGACAAAGGACTTTAAGAGCCAAATAAACCCCAGCTAATAGGATATTTTCATTTAAAAACACAAAGTTTATATTGTGTGTGATGTTTCTCTGCAGGCCTCCAGAAGAAGAGCGAAATCACCAACGCCATCGTAAATTATAACCCTCAGCAGCTACCACCAGAGAACTCGTCCTTTCTGGAGAGGAGCTTCTGCTGCCGCTTCCGCTGCCTCCTTGACAACTCCTCTGGGTTCCTGGTAAACACACACACACACACCTTCATGCATACACAAATCCACCATTACGAACAAAACGTGACCTTGGCCGTGCTTCTTTCCTCGCCCCAGGCGCTGAACTTTCACGGACGGCTGAAGTATCTTCACGGCCAAAACAAAATGGCGGAGGATGGCAGTATGGCGCATCCTCAGCTGTCTCTGTTTGTCATAGCGACGCCCCTTCAACCTCCCGCCATCTTGGAAATTCGGAGCAAGACGCTTCTCTTCCAGACCAAACACAAGCTGGACTTTACACCTATGGGCATTGACACCAGGCAATTAAAACTTGATTCTTCTCCTGGTGTAGTAATATACCACTGTGTGAACAGCAGGGGGAGCTCCTGTATCCTTCCAGTACAATATGTTGACAATGGGGAGATATTGCATCCTTTTAATATAATATTAATTTAGCAGGGTCGGGGGAGGGGGGCCTTGTGCCCTTGCATCTTTTTGATGTGGCATTGTGACATAAAGTGGAGCTCTTAGATCCTTCTCATACAGTATGTACCCAGCAGGGGTAGCTCTTGCATCCTTTTAATATGACATTTTGACAGCAGGGGGAGCTCGTGCATCTTTTTAATGCAGTAGATTGATAAGGGGGGGTGATGTTGCACTGTAAAAATACAGTTATATGGACAGCAGGGGGAGCACAGGTAGTCCCCGATTTACGCACATTCGAAATACAGACCGCGCTTCAATCACGGAAATATCTCACGTGTATTGTACAAGAAAAGGACCTGCAGTGCACCAGATACCAATATTTACAATTATATACAATATTTTCAGTGTGTAAGTGAATGTATAACAAGTCCAGTATATTGTATGTGCATGTGTGTGTGCGGAGAAATGAGTCGACCTCACTGTTTCAATGAATCAGTTCGTGAGCACGATGATAGAAAATGTCTGTCCTGTAAAGCTGTCCTGAATGAATAATCCTAATTTTGGGAAAATCCTCAATGAGTTCACAGTCCGAAACAGCTCTGAGACAAAATATTGTCCGTGATTCCCCTCGCGGTTTAAAGACGCAGAGACAACATTTACATTTCATTGAAATTCATTTCCTTAGGCGTGATTATGATTTTTGGCCACATGATGGCAGTGTGGGGAAAGGGGACAGAGATTTAGTCACATGGATTGGTTTACTTTACATTGTATATTCATGTCAAAGGTGTATAAGACTGGGGAACAAATCGGACTTACGATCATGCTTCCGGAACGTAAGTCGTTCGTAAGTCAGGGACTACCTGTATTTGGACAACATCGAGAGTTCCTGCAGAGATGTAATATAGCAACCAAGTTGAGGAGTACTAGTCGAGTTAATTTGTAAAGTCTTGTAATAACATTGTGTGTTTGTCTTCCTTCACGTAGGGGGAAGGTGGTGCTGGGGTACAACGAGATCGAGCTGTGTATGAGAGGTTCTGGGTACCAGTTCATCCACGCTGCAGATATGATGTACTGTGCCGACAACCACATCAGAAGTGAGTTACAGCACGAGCAAACCGATCACAGATCCATCGCGTGAAGTTTTTACCAACTTACCTAGAAATAGCTACTTTTAAGCTACTTCATGTAATCGCAGTGGCAGGAACTGAAGAAACCAAAGCCATCTAGTATCTGATGAATTTTCTTGATGCTTATTTCTTTTTTCATTCTCCAGTGATTAAAACTGGCGAGAGTGGTTTCACAGTCTTCCGGCTCCTGACGAAGTCTGGAACATGGGTCTGGGTCCAGGCCAACGCCCGGCTCGTCTACAAGGGCGGACGCCCGGACTTTATCGTGGCACGACAAAGAGCTTTAATGTGAGACTCGAACAGATCAGAGAGTGGTTTTGATTTAAAGTGTTTTTCTCTGTTCCTGTCCTTACCTCTCTCTTGCACTTCTCCTTCCCAGTAATGAAGAAGGGGAAGAGCATCTTCGGCAGAGAAAGCTGCAGCTGCCTTTCAGCTTTGCCACTGGAGAAGCTGTCCTATACGAGACCACCCCTTCTCCGGACATGACTAACATCTCTACCCAAATCAAAGGGGGTAAGATCAGCAGACCCGCCGTGCTGCCTCCAAGCTCACTGCTGAGCTCCATGCTGAAGCAGGATGAATCCGTCTACCGGACAGACAGCGATCCCAACTCTCAGTCCTGCCTGGAAAAGGCATTCCAGGACAGCCACGCCCTTCTCACCGTCCCTGGAAATCCCTGGGTGGCAGCAGAAAAGAGCTCCGTGGGCATCAAGGAGGAATCGGCAGCGCAGGAGATGATGGACAGCTTGCATCAGATCATCAGGGACAGCAGCATGTGCGGTAACTTGGATGACCTGAACATCAACCAGGAGGAGCTGAAGGAATGGGAGAATGCGCTTCTGCGAATAAACACCATGACCAGCATCGAGCTCCCCGTCGAGCTCAACGACATCATGGCCAACGATATCTTCTCGTATGTGGAGGACGTGCTGTTGAAGGAGTGCAGCACCGACATGAACGAACAACTTCCCGAGTGTTTGTCAGAGCTGCAGCTGCAAGGAGACCTCAACGAGCTCTTAGGCATTTCAGACAGTCTTGAAACAGGTAGTCCAGGACAAGGAATGATGAAACTCGCTCACATCACTCCGGAGATAGAACAGGCAAATTCTGTGGAACCGTTTGTCGAGCTGTGTGAAAGTATGATTTTTGATACTTCACCTCCCAGGCAGCAGAACCAGTCCAGGCTGGTGCAGCAGACAGCAGCAAGCCATCGCAGCCAAGCAGAGATCGGACTCCCCGGACAGAATCACATCCACAGCGGAACCATGCTGTTGCCCAACCTTCAGAACCAAGCGCAGCATGTGAGCTTCCACAACCATAATCCTGTCCCGTTCAATCAATCGGTCCAGCCGAGCAGTCAGTGGACGGGGCCCCAGATCTCCGGCAGCAAGAATATTTCACTTCCACAAAACATTCTGTTGAACCCTGCACCGAGTGCCTGCCTCAAGGGGCAGTTTCCTCTCAGCAATCAGAGCGTGGACAATCAGAGACGTGCAGCGTGGCCGCAATCCCAGCCCTCGGTTCAACATCCAACATTACACAACGTAGTTCCAAAAGTTGCCACCGTCCAAAATATCTCAGATGGCCATCGTCACGTCCAGTCGGTTCCACTCACGAGGTTAATGCAGCAGCCCCATGCTCAACCTGAAGTGATCGGTAATACAGTTTATGGCCAGCAAGGGGAGCATGTTGTGCACCCATCAAATCCTGTGTTTGGGCAGCAGACGACTAATCCAGTTTACGCCCAGCAGAGGGAGCACTTGCACCCGGCAAACGTTGCATTTGGGGAGCAGGGGAAACTCATGGAGGCGGCGAACACAGTTTACAACCAGCAGGGGGAGCTGTTGAACAGTGTGAATCTTGCCCCCATTAGCAGTTGCATGTTCGAGAGAGCCCCCATTACCAGCGTATGCTTCTCACCTGGACAGGACGTGGCGTTTTCGAAGACAACAGAGTTCCTGCCGCAGAACCCCGTGCAGGGCACATACATCTTTCAGAACAGCCCCGCCGAGTGCATACTGAACAACGGCTTGACGCCGGACAGCGCCTGCCACCTGCAGCAGCAGTTCCTCACCCGCAACAGCCAGACGCAGGTAACGTAAAAAAGTCTCGCTAAAAAGTCTGTTTCTGCCGCTCGACCATCACCGGTCACGTGATTCGTCTGATTTGTCTCCTACAGATCACCAACCATCCAGTCAAGGAGAACGGACCGTTCCAGTTCGCCCCAGTGACGGGCGGGACGCCGTGCTTCACCAACCACACCCAGAGCGAAAGTTTTTAGGAAAGAAAAGTTCCTGTCCAGCGCAGCTATCTTTTGTTAACGGAAGGAGGGACGTCCCCGTGACGAGTGAAGACCCCGCAGACGCTTCTTCGTAATCAGACTCTCCCTTATGTCTAATCGCAGCTGAAATACGTAGCATGAGATTGAAGGCGGAGGGGCTGGACTGGTCGTGGTAGTGCTGTCTGACAGACTACATGTGAAACCCTGCACGCCTGCTCACGCTCACACACTCGTCTATCCGATGCTTTGTTTTGTTTGTTTTATTTGTTCGCTCGCTCACTCCCGGCGCAAAGTTGTTCAGAAGGACAGAAAAATGGGAAAGAAATTTTCTTAGTGCGTTTCTATGTGGTTTCCCTGCAAGAGCGTGAGTAGAGTGTGTGTGAGTGTGTGTGTGTTTGTGTGTGTTTGTGTGTGTTGAGAGGAGCTGCTCAGAGCTCGGTTATGAAGTATGCAGTAGGAAAGATTAAAGCTTTTCTTTGCAAAGATGAAATTCTGGGGGGGGGGGAGGGGGAGCCATTTTAAAGACACAGTTGTTTTTTTTTTCTATTTATTTAGAAAGAGTAGAGTTATGGAAAAAAAAAAAAAGGGAAAAGCCTCTTAGTGCTCACTTGTTCCCTTTTGGATTTCTCTTGGTGCACTTAAGAAGGTGAGATCAACACCTGTAAAAATGGCCGATTGTAAAAAACAAAATGTGTTAAAGCGTAAAAAGACAAAAAAAGACTGAAAAAAGACAGATCTTGTCCTGCATCCAAAGACGTAGCACTATGATAGAATTCAGACATAGTCATTAGGCGTGGTGTTATTTACAGGACTCCCTCAGTGCTCCAGATCTGTGTGTGTGTGTGTGTGTGCTAGAGTACATGGGGGCAAAACTACTGCCTGACTGACCGCTAAAGCTGAAGCATCCTTGTCTGTCCAGCTTTTCTTCCTGTTTTTTATTTTATTTTAATATTTGTTGGGGAATGCCCCATCCCCAAATTAATCACCCAGTTACCAATGACACTATGAGCACTTGTTTAATTCGGGAGAAACACCTCGCCTGACACGACATGCAGATTTTATAACTGGACTTTTTTTTTTTTTAAATCAGAAACACCAAAGAACCGCAAAAACACGTAACCAGGATTTTCATCACACGCTGAAATCTTCATCGCAGTATCGTATTATTATTATAATTTTTTATTATTATGCCATAATCATGACTTCACGTATATACACATAAAATATATGCCTTCTGCTTTTGTTCGTTTTTGCTTTAAATATGCAATTTTTTTATATTTCGTTCTGTTTGTTTAATCGAATGTCATTGAGCCATTTTTTCGTGTCTGCTTGTATTGATAATCATAATCGCGTAAGTGCTAGCGCGCTGACTTCCTGTTAATCGGACGAGCTAGCCAGTTAGCACCTTTTCTTCGAGAGCTGGTGCGGCGTGATACGTGTTAAACCTGCAAACGCACAGAAGTCAGGCCGAAAGCCAGCCGTCGACGTTTCTTCTCTCTTTGCTCTCTTTATTTCGCATACTTCCTGTTTCCCCGCGTCCCTGCTGCTGAGCCGTCCTACGTGCCTTATTCTTATCGACACTTTAGCCTTTCCATATGACTGTATGTTATTAATATAGCATTACGAGCGTGCACGTTACAGAACCGTACCGGCTAGAAACGCTTTCATATATCAATATCAGGGACATGTGACTGATGACATACCTGGAGCGCTTTGCTTATCTTATTCGCTAGTCGCTAGTCTTGATTGTTAGTTTTACACAGAGGTGGCGTGAGATGCCAGTCGAGTCCATCTGCAGGACAGTTTGACGGTCTTACCCGCAGTCCTGTTCTGTTCTCTCAGCATCTTGAAGTGGACAAGGGATTACATCGGAAAGTTTTCTCTAGGAAAGAAATTTATCAGCGATCTTACGCTAGGTTGATGTGCGCGATATACGGCTAATAAATATTTATTAAATAATAAATTTTTAAAAAGTCGAGACCTAAACGGTGACTGGTTTATCTTTGAGAAGCAAGAGCTCCTTCATACCACAGATTCCATCCTTCCTGACCAAAGTCTCACTCGTCCTCCAAATTTACTAGCTAGGTGTCTAATCCCTGGCATGTTGGTTTAGATTTAACGTCTGATGAAAAGAGAGAAATTGTTTAATGTCACACGGGCACTTTAGGTCCGATCTGTTTCTAACCACACTGCAGACTGCCCCCTGGCGTAGCGAGACATTTTGGATTGTAAGATGAGATGATCCAGTGACTGAGATCTGATTGTACTGGGGTTGATCAGACTGCATTGGTGAGCTGATCTTGGATTAGTCGTTGTTGTCGGCGGCTGCAAAGGTGACCTATAAGGGTTCAAACCGGTAATCAGGAAAGCTGAATTCTACTGTATGGTCATCTCGTGAAGATAAAACTACAGTGATTGGAATTCTGTGCAACGAAGGCTAGATTGGAGATCGGATTTTCCTGCAGACATTGATGGCATAAGGATCAGAAGACCTTGAGGACTTGGTGTGGAGCTGATCTTCTGTCGGATTAGTTTTTTTAAAAATCTGAAGATTCAATCGGTATGTAGACTGTAAGGTGATATTCAGAAATGTGTAAAAAAAAGAATCAGGTATTTCATTAGATAGATTTGCCTGCAGAGATTATAGAGAGATCAGATCTCTGCAGAGAAGATGATGAGATCAGTGTGGTGATATCAGATCTCCCTGCAGAAAGTTAGGTGAGATCAGATCTCTTCGTGTGAGATTGGATCTCTTCACAGAGAAGGTGGGGAGATCAGATCTTCCTGCAGAGAGGGTGGTGAGATCAGAAATCCCTACAGTGAGAAGGTGGTGTGATCAGACCTCCCTACAGAGAAAAGGTGGTGAGATCAGACCTCTCACCACCAGTGTGGTGAGATCACATATCAGATCTCCCTGCACTGAGTTTGAATCTTGCTGTAGACGGGAGACAGGAGCAGATCGCCTACATCAGGTAAATGTGGAGTGACGTGTAGGGAGTCACATTTTGTGCCCCTGTGAAGTGCGTAGTCTTGGTCTGTCCCTCCAGTGCATGTTCTTGATTGGACTGAGGACATGTCCGAGTCGCCAGCAGAGGGCAGCGAGAGCGAGCAGCCTGGAGTTTGGTTTCCACTAGTGTTGTTCAGAGCCGTACAGTTCAAGGGACGTAAGCTTTCAGAAACTCTCTCTGCTTTACTTTTCCCACTTTAATCTTCTGTAATTCCTCTGGTGTGCTGTTGATAACGGCAGTAACAGAGCAGGTGAAAGCTGGATGCAAAAATCTGGGTTTCCTGGAAATCTCAACCAACCATCAGATGCCTTATTGATATTTCACCCCAAAAAATATTTTGCTATAAATATGAATTTTTATATATATTTTTTAATCTAAGAATCCAAATGAGCGACGTTAGGGAACAACTGACAGATGCGTGAATTGATTGACAGGCGAAGGGTGTGTTTTTAGGCTGGTTGTAATATTGTAGGGTTCCACCGCACCTTGTTCGATTGTATAGCATTGTATAAATAATATTTATTTTTAAACCACAGTGTGCAACTTTAGGCTCTGGAATGAGGACTTAATCTAACAAAATGGCTAGCTAGGTCTCGCGTGTAAGGATTAGCTTCTGATTCTTATTCCAGTGACATTATCTCAGTGCAACACCCGCTAGCTAGATATATGTAAAACACACACACAGAAAATCTTATGTTGTGTAGATATCCAGCGTGTACGAGGTGACGTGCCTGACATCTCCGCCGTCTCATGCACGAGTCTGATGCACTTGTTTATATCCAGTGCCAAGACACTGTGAAAATAAAAGGTTTAGATGTGAACACAGCCGCCAAAAACACCCTCGCCTGGATGTCGACGTAGCGTCTGAGGAAAAAAATTATACTTAAACAAAGAGCGCAATTTCTTTTCGTGTTAGAGGAATAATTGAAGCACTTGCTATTTCTGATGCTTTCCAGTGATTACATTCATCTGTCTCTTCTGAAACGCAGTATCAGTTTATGATTTATCTTTTTATTATTATTGTTATTAGCGTTGTACGTCATTTTGTCGTCTTTGTTGCTCTTCACACGCGTTTTTTTGTTTGTGGTCACAAATATACTATATACAATATTTTGTAAAGTTCCCTGCACACCTTGTACAATTTGTATACCTTTCTTTTTTTTGCCAATGAAATGGTAGTTTTTGTTTTTTTTGTTTCGTTTTTTGTATTAGCAGATGTCTTACGTGTTTGCTGTGCCTATCAACATTTACGCCTTTATATTATTACAAGCGTTTATCGTTCTTATTATTAGCGCTCCTTTTTTTCTAACGAGAGTGCTGATGTTCAGTAGTCTTGATCATACTGAAATAAAAAGCCATGAAATAAAAGATTGCAGACAAAACCTTTTTCTGACCTGATCATTATAAAATACTAAAACACATACACGTATACACACACTCACATACACACAGAGTTGGGTGTAAACAATTCCCTTATTAATTTTTTTCAAAAGTAATTGAACGACTGAATTGATGAGCAGTCTGATGGTCAGTTGCGGCATTTTCATTACAAGTCCTGAATGTGTATCTAGGGTTTGTTCAATACTGTATGCAGTCCAAGGAGGTGTTTGTGCAGGTGACAGAGGCTGTTGTTAGGCTGAAAACAAAACAGATCTCTCAGACAGGGAGAGAGAGAGCAGAAACTTAAGGTGGCCAAATCATATATGTTCTTAAAATTGAGGAATTCACCAGTGAACTGAGAAGATATCTAAAGTGGAGGACCACCGAACACTTGGTGAAGAGAAACTACAACATCCAGCCAAGGCAGAAACTCTGGTGGAGGTAGGAACAGGATCACCTGCTCAGTTCTGACAGAAGATGAACTTCCACCAGAATGACTAGAAAAGTAGAACATAGAGAAGGAAAAGAAGGGCTCATGTTTAAAAGCATATCACATCATTATCAGACCTGGTGGGGGCAGAGTTATGGCATGGGTGTGTGTGTGTGTGTGGAGGGGGTAGTGTGTGACTGTCAACTGATGATGCCACTGCTACAGAACTGATAGTGCCTCACTGGGCTCTATCCCCCCTGGTGGGGGCAGAGTTATGGCATGGGTGTGTGTGTGTGTGTGTGTGTGCGCGGAGGGGGTAGTGTGTGACTGTCAACTGATGATGCCACTGCTACAGAACTGATAGTGCCTCACTGGGCTCAAATGCACTGAGTACAGATGGATAACGTCCCAAAACGTAGTGTGAAAGCGACCCAGGGGGGAAAAAAAACTGCAATGTTCTTAAAGAGCAGAGTCAATTTACGTGACCTCAACCCACCTGAGCAGAGAAGCAGAAATACCCACAAACTGTCTTGGAATCTCAGGTTCCACCGCGTCCCAAAGCCGCTCTACTGGAGTGAGATCAGGTGAGTGTGGAGGCTGCATGAGTACAGTGACCTCACCGTCATGTTCAGTTAAACAGTGTGAGATGATTTTAGCATTGTGACGCGTTATCCTGTGCTCATAAAGGGATGACCACAGTCAGGAACAATACTCAGGTAGGCTGTGGTGTTTAAACCATGATCAATTGGTACTAAGGGGCTGAAAGTGTATCGAGAAACAGTATCTCCCCCACACCATCACACCACCAGGACCAGTCTGAATCACTGATACACAACAGGATGGATCCATGCTTTCATGATGTTTCCAACAAATTCACGTCACAACTGATATTGAGACTCTGACATTTTTCTGATCTTCTGCTGTCTGATGTTGGTGAGCCCATGTGACCGGTAGCCTCAGGTTCTTATTCTTATCTGACAGGTGCGACACACGGTGTTGTCTTCTGCTGCTATAGCACATACTGTATGCTTCAAGGTTCCACATGTTGTGTGTTCAGAGACGCTCTTCAGCAGACCTCGGATGTAACAAGATGTTATTTGAGTTCCTGTTGCCTGTAGCTCGAACCAGTCCCTTCATTGTCCTCTGATCTTTGACTTAAACAAGTCATTTTCCCCCAGAAAATTGCTCTCACATCATTTTCTGTAAACCCAAGGAATTGGGAAATACTCCAACCGGCCCATCTGGCACCAACAACCACACCATGCTCAGGGTCACTTAAATCATCTTTCTTCTCCATTCTGAAGCTCGGTTTGAACTTCAACAGATCTTGTCATAACCGTATCTACACTGAGTTGTTACCTGTTATTTGTTTGGTCGATTAGGTATTTGCCTAATACATACCTAATGTACTAATTGGATGGTGAGTGTACGATGTATTTAATCACAGTGATGTCATACCTCAAGTTGAAGTAATCGTTGTTGTTTTTTTTGGCTGCTCCGTCGAGGGGTCGCCACAGTGGACCATCCAATTACACACAATTGGCACAAATGTTACGTTGGACGGACTTCCTGATGGAAGTCCTTCCTCTCATTTTATCCGGGCTTGGGATCAACTGAACCCCAATAAAATAAACTAAGATTAGAAATTGTCTCTTTAACTCAAATAAAACAAGATCAAAAAACCTTTTAAAAATTATTTATTACAAGTGTACTGTGTGCAGGCCCGGATTGGCTAATCGGGAGTACCGGAAGAATTCCCGGTGGGCTGGTCCGTGTTTTGGCCGTGAGGGCCGGTGTCCCCAGCTACCTGCACTCACAGCAGTCGCACTTTTTATTTATTTATTATTATTATTATTATTTTATTTTTTTTACCATAGTCTCACTCTTTTTATTCATTATTTTACCGCAGCCCCACTCTTTTTATTTATGTTCTCACAGCCCTATAAGCAGAATGCAGCCTGCAGGTTAATGATGATGTAATTATTATTCGACTCCCCCGACAGCTCAATCAGTTGTTAAGAGATACACAAGAGATGAAAAATGGATAATAAAAACCACAAAGGTGGCACTGAAAAAGGCCAGAATTTTTTTTAAAAAAAAGAGAAAAAAGCTCTAGAAACTGACGCGGCCAAATGTACTAAGCTGAGTAAATTGTTCGTTAAAACCAGCGGAGTACAACA
>JAQQZT010000023.1:40770308-40797224 GCA_030068275.1 Clarias platycephalus | reverse complement strand
CTCCCTGTTCGGTAATCGGAGAGAGAATCACAGATGAGAAATGGAAAAAGTAGATCGGATAAAGATGATGTTTTGTCTTAAAACGACTCCAGTGTGTTAAAATTTACTTATACCACTTCAGCGCTGTTATTTCAGCCAAAGTGCAGGTGTTTGTTTACATTGAGCAAGTAGTAGCTTTATTTAAAGCAGATTATTAAATCCAAGACATAACTGTTCATAACATCGCTTTTACTCAATATTTAGATTTTAGCGCATAACACTGCGTTCTCAGTTCAGGTATTGTACACGCCCTCACATCGCACTGCTGTAGATATGTTTGCTTTAACGACCCGTGTGTGTTTGGAAACATATGAGACGAATAAGTTTAAAATTTCCCGCAGGAAGAATAAATATACAATGATCTGTCCATTTATGTTTGAAGATTCAGTTTTCATTGTTACAAAATCCTTGTGTCGCATGTTTGTTTGTATTTGGAGAGGATCTGGGCGCTTTGTAGGGGCTTCACGGTCATTTCTGTGTCTTCCACTATCTTCCACTTCTACTCTGTGTACTTAGGGAAAACAATCACATTGATTGACTCTGTTGAGTGCAGTGTATAGCCACGCCCACCGCAAGGGAAAAAGCGCTGTCCAAAAAATGCTGGCTGCATAACTTCACTTCTACTCAACATTTTGATTTAATTGATGCTGCAGATTTATCTTCAGACAATTACTGAAGGACTGGCATAAAATTTTAATTAAATTCTGTCCAGACAGTTTTGCTTCATGCTGAAACAAAATTGGCTCGACAAACATCTAGACAGATTTTTTTTCTGAGACTGGTTTCTATAGATTGTTTTCCTGCTCCAGTGATCGATAAAGTCTTTGGTTGATTTGTTGTAATGTTTCTATTTCACACACAAACAGGAAATTATTCCACTACTGTTTGAACTGCAGTGGTGTTGAATTCTGGATTCTGATTGGTCAGAAGGTGTTAACAATGCTTCTCTATAAAGATATGTTTATGTAACATAACTTCTCCAGTGTCAGCGCTTCGTGACAGTCAGAGGTGAAGTTGTACCTTTCGAAATCTTCAGGATGGAGGAGTTTATGCTTCTTTGTGATTTCCCAGTTAAACAGGTTCTTATGGGAATGATTGTTTACAGCTGCGATAACATAAGTGAGAACAGGGGCTGTTGGGCTCTTTGATGTTCTGTGGTTAATCTAAAAAAATTATTTACTCCATACGGACTCCGTCTTGACCTGACCTCGACTGCGTCTAGTCCTGATCTCGAACTCTCCACCGACATTCTTGACTACAGCCCTAAATGTGTATTGCAGATCAGGTTGGTGACATCACTCAGCATTTCTGTCCCATTTCCCCAACCTGCACCAAATCTCACCGTCACATGAGGTACCATGGCTCACGAACCATAACTGTCCAAACTATAAATGTTTATAAACTACGTACAGGCTGCAGTAGAATAATGTACAGGGTAGACAATACAATATCACTGCACATGCATAGGAACATGCACGTAGACACGTACACACCCTGAGGGTCTACAGAATATCCCATAGGACAGCCAGGACTGACATCGCCAAGGAAACCAGAGCGTCTTGGGGCGGGGCTAGAGCTTTACCATCACCCCAGATGCATTACAGAGAAATACGTTTTCTTTATCTTCCATTAATTATCTTCAGTTTCTATATTGCCATAACCAGACACCTGAGAGTTTTTTTTAAATGTAAAGAAATAATGAGATGATCACAGTACAGCTGTTTGTTTTAAGGTCATTCTCACTCATATCACACCACACATACACACACACAAATGGTGTGCTTGCTTGTGAACTATACTGTCCCTTACACACAGTATATACACCTTCCACTGAGAGATATTAATAGAAACCCCCATACAGTGTTGTCTCTCCTCCTCTGTCTCTGTCCTGATTCAGGATGTGTTTTCTCACAGCCGTGTGATCCGGAGCGGCACGGATCCACAGATCTAGCTCACGTCTGATCTGTCCTGATCGAACCCGGTGTAAAAATAGCTCCTGAGTTGCAGTGTACAGGTGCACGAGCTCCCTCTCCTGCAGAGTTCCTCATGACCTCCATCTCACAGAGGAGCTTCTGATCAGGAGCGTTTCTGCTCCATTAGTACAACCGGCACCAAATCTCAGGTTTAAATGTGGAAGAATTACAGAAGAAATATCATAAAAACAAAACAGGTTTATAAAATGTATTATTATTATTCATTATTTGGACTGGGCTAGACTAAATGAATTTACCTTCAATTATTCACCATGAACCTGAAGATGTTAAATTGATTTAACACACACACACACACACACACAGAAACAAAATGCATACAAAAGACACACACACACACACACACACACACACTCACACAGTGCCACGTATACATATACACACACACACACACACACACATATATACACACATACACACAACCACACACATAGACACATACAAAGACACAGAAATACACACACGAGCTCAGGGCTTTAAATCCCAGATAACCTTCTCAGATTATATATAAATTCGGTGTGTATATACACCAAATTTCCTATACAATAAATGATGATTTAATATATATAAACTGTTATCTGTAATGTATCTCCACTCCTCACATCACGCTTTTTTTTTTTTATCTTTTCACCTCTCGCTTTTTTTGCGTTTCCGCGTTATTGCTGAGTGACACCTGATTTAGCCAATCAGCAAATAGGAATGCAGGAAGCGCATGCGCGTGAGAGTCTGGAGCGTCCCGAGCGCCGCGGGGGCGGGGGCGGAGCCAGCCGAGCTCAGGGCTTTAAATCCCAGATAACGTGCTCAGAGTTAATACAGAGTCTCCTGATTTCCGGTCGCATTAACAGTGAATCCCGGGAGCGGGCACGAGACTTCCCGAGACATGTTGCGGTTGAGGTGCTCGGTAGCGGTAAAGGAGCTGCTCAGAACGCGCCAGAGGCGTCCGGTGTTACTGCCCGGCGGGGAGACGTCACGAGCCGCTCGCGACACGGTCGCTCCGGTGACGGGCGCGCGCGCTCTCACCGGAGGATGCCGACGGTACCTGTGCACGAGCGCCGGTCAACCGGGAAACGACAAGGATGCAGCCAACGAGAAGTGAGTGACTAATCAACCCTGCAGTGCTAGCACGCTTTAAAGAAAAGGCCGTTTATTCACACGGGGAGTTCCGTTAGCATGTCGCTAACAGTGACATCACGATGCACACGGTACAGTTATACAATACCGGTGCGTTCGGCTGTGATGAACGTTTACATCAAATCATTTATTCACTCGTAAAAAATAACTATATTATCATGCAAATTCTCACCCAGCCCTGCTACAAAGGTACAGCTAAATGTGTAAAATATGCTTATATTTTACCTCAGAAAATAAAAATAAACCTTACTATTTTAATGCCTGCGTGTTTATTCTGTTATTACAATAGTAATTTAGCGGAATCACTTTGCATAAACATGACAAATTTCCCTAAAACAAGAAATCTGCACGCTTTCGTTTAATTTGCATATGCAAATGAGCTCCACCGTCTCCGAACGGCTTGTTTAGTCACGTGACCAGAGCTCGTTGTAGTATCGGCGAGAGAATCAGAAATGAAAGAGACGAATAAAAGAAAGAGGAACAGTGAGTGTGAGACAGAGGTGTATAGCGCCTTATAACACTTAATAATCACAGTGGAGTTCACACGAGAAAACACACCAGAGTGGTAAAGGATGGCGCGAAATCACGTGATTTTAATACTCACTTCTGATGAATTAGCATAAATTAATATTCAGCAGCACTTCCGGGGTTTTTTTTTCGATTCCGCGAGTCATGCACGAGACAGGAGTGTCACAGTGGTTCCCTTTTCTCTCATTCTTTCTCTCTCTCTCTCCTACACACACACACACACACCAGTTCATCCCTGGAGAGAGAAAGAGACAGAATGTTTTCTTTCTCTGCTGAAGGTCAGTGTATCCTCTGCATCTGTATTTAGATGCTGCTGGTGTGTGTGTGTGTGTGTGTTTTACCACATACTCATTTAAAGATTTAAAGCTTCACTGACTCCCTGTGTGTGTGTGTGTGTGTGTGTGTGTGTGTGTGTGTGTGTGTGTGTGTGTTTTCTCCCTGTGATCGAGCTGCTCACTTTTGCATTTGTTCTGTAAGTATTTTTTTTGTCATATTCTGTTTTATGTTTTGTTTGTCGTCATTTTCCATTCCACGTTCGCAGCTTCTAGAATCTTTACATGTTCTAGAACATTTCTGACACGTTCCACTTAGCCACACGTGCCCTCGCTCTATAACCCCATAGCAAACGTTCAACAACAGTCACATATTCTAGAGCTCTCATGACAAGCCTTCAAGGCTCTTTCTAGAACCCGTTCAGCTGTCTGTCATTGCACAGAACCCTTCTGACACTCCTTTAACATTCTACAACAAACTAACTTGTTCTAACACGATTTCAACAAGCCTCCTGTATTCTAGAGCCTTCATTCAAACAAGCATTCCGTGCTCTTGAACAGTTTTAACAAATATACTCTATTCTCATTCTGTGTTCTAGAACCTTTCTAATGTGCTGAGTTTTCTAGAGCCCTTCAAGGATCCTGTTCGTTCTTTAATTTAGAATTCCACATTGTGGTGCCCTTCTAATTAGCATTCTGTCCTCTAACAAACGTTGTTACTCCATATTCCAACTTTTTTAGAAAGCCTATTATGGAACCTTTTCAGCAAGTATACTATGTTCTAGAGCCCCTCCTTCCAATAATCCTTGCTCTATATGCTCTAGAGCGCATATATTGAGAAATATACTGTATTTTACAGCCATTTTTAACAAGCATTCTGCGTAGAACTGCTAAGTTTTCTAGTTTTCTGGAGGCCATCAAGGATCTAGAACAAACCATATTCAATAATTAATTCTTTAATTTATAATTATGCTCTGTGGTGCTTTACTCATTCCGCTCTGTAGAACCCTTTCAACTAAAATTAAAATAAGTTGTATTTTTGTATAAAGTATTTTTTTTTGTTCTAAATTTCCACATTCTAGAGCCATTCCGACAAACATTCTTCACTCTAGAACCGGCACACACAAATGTTCTGTATTATTTCATATTCCTACGCACTGATAACAAGCCCTCTGGAACCCTTTCACTGAGCATTCAATAATCTCGAGCCCTTTGGTTAACAAGAACTCTAAAGTCTAGAGCTTTACTAACGAGCATGTGGCAGTCTAGAACCCTAGCAATGAAGATTCTGTGTTAGCTTGTGTTCTAGAGCGCTTCCAACAAGCATCCCATAATCTAGAACGCTTTTAGTAAACATCCCACATTCCGTACCCCTCCCCCTCTCCTATCCAGAGGCTACATCTCAGAGGTGTCTCCAGTGAGTCTCGAGTTCAGATGAAGCCCTGTGGGGTGTTTTAGTCATGGGGTGTGATGACATCACTGCGTTCTCCTGGTGGACAGGTTCTGCCTGTGTTCATGTATGTGCATTAACAATATCACTATGGTTGCCGCTTTCGTGAGGGACGTGTTCTTGAGAAGGTGAAGTGTGAGAACACAGAACTGAAGCTGCCCTTCAGCATGTGTGTGACAGATGTTCTCTGTGATGTGTCTCTGGATGTTTCTCCTCAGTAAAAGAAGCTTCATCCTTTTCATTCTTTCTTGTGTAATCACCCTCTTCTGCTTTCCCACAATGCATTGCAGCTCTGAGGAGGAGTGTCCTGCTTCAGAACTGTTCCTCTCCTATTCCTGCGCTCGCGCTCGTCTTCTCTCTCAGCCTCAGTGATGATGTGTGGTGCTAAAACTCTACACTGGAGCGAGCCTCTGTGAGACGTGGCGACCTCCTGTTTCTCCTCCCTCTCCTCTTCTTCCTCCCCCTCCTCCCCCTCCTGTTCCTCCCCCCCAGGGCGGGACTGTGTTAGCTAAAAGCTCTCACCCTGTCACTAGCCTGCTGTTTTCTCCTGTACATTATTACAGATCCGCCTTCGATCATCACTGACAATCTGAGAGAGAAGTTCAGAAAGTTTCACTATCACATAAAAACTGTGTGTTTTATCTTTAGAAGAAGGAAGGCAGGAATCCTACCCAGTCTGGAGGATCTGCTCTTCTACACCATCGCCGAGGGCCAAGATAAAATCCCAGCACACAAGTTTACTATGGTACACACACACACACAACCACACACATGCATGCAGTACATGCGCACATACTGTACATGATATCTGGAATCAGGGTCTTTAAGGAACAATGATTAACTGTTTCATTTTTCTGCATTTTGGAAAACGCTTCCAACATGCACCCACCATTCAAGAAACTTTCCAGTGAACACCCTGTATTCTAGAGCATTTTTACCAAGCGGCCCACATTCTAGAACTTGTTCATTGAGAATCCCACATTCTAGAACCCTTTTGATGACCACCCAGTATTCTCGAAACCTTTTAACAAACATTCAACAAGATCCCCCCAGTGACCACACAGTATTCTAGAACATTTTCAACAAGCGCCCCGCATTCTAGAGCTTTTGCAAAGAGGATCCAACTATCTCGAACTCCTCCAATGAACAACCAGGATTCTAGAACATTTTTAAAAAGCATTCAACATTATTCCACATGTATTCCACATGTATGTGCATTAACAATATCACTATGGTTGCCGCTTTCGTGAGGGACGTGTTCTTGAGAAGGTGAAGTGTGAGAACACAGAACTGAAGCTGCCCTTCAGCATGTGTGTGACAGATGTTCTCTGTGATGTGTCTCTGGATGTTTCTCCTTAGTAAAAGAAGCTTCTCGAAACCTCAGTAAAAGAAGTATTCTCGAAACCTTTTAACAAACATTCAACAAGATCCCCCCAGTGACCACACAGTATTCTAGAACATTTTCAACAAGCGCCCCGCATTCTAGAGCTTTTGCAAAGAGGATCCAACTATCTCGAACTCCTCCAATGAACAACCAGGATTCTAGAACATTTTTAAAAAGCATTCAACATTATTCCACATTCTAGAGCCCCTCCCACATAGACATCCTCTAGCTTATGCATTCTAGAACATTCTAGTACATTTTCAATAAGTGTCTCCCAATCCAAAGTGGAGACAGGATCCTAGAACTTTTCCAATGACCACCCAGTGTTCTAGAACTTTCTCAACCAGCGTCCCACATAGCAGAATTCTTCCAATGTTCATCCAGCATTCTAGAACATTTTCAACAAGCATTCATCATTAGTCTACATTCTGGAGACCCTCCCACATAAGCATCCCGCATTCCAGAACCTTCCTAGTGTCCACCCAGTATTCTAGAACATTTCCAAACAAACATGCTGCATTCTAGAACTCTTCCAATGACCATCCTGTATTCTAGAACATTTTCAACAAGCATTTAAAATTGGTCCATATTCTAGAGCCCATCCCACATTCTAGAACCCTTTCAGTAATCATTCAGCATGCTTTAATTCTTGTATTAATCTGCATTCTGGAAACTTTCTGACATGCATTTTAGGAACCAACTAAATTAATTAAATATAATTCATCTCTCTTTCTCTCTCACTCTCTCTCTCTCTATGTGTGTGTGTGTGTGTGTGTTTGTAGGCGTTAAAATCGACAGGACTGCGTACAGGAGATCCTCGTCTGAAGGAGTGTATGGAGATGCTGAAGATCACACTGAAGAACTCGTCTGATGGATCTCTGGATCGACACCACTTTAAAAAGTAACTACACTCTCACATTTCTGTGTGTGTGTGTGTGTGTGCACCCTGGTGTAATGAGTTATCCCTTTTTAATCATTGCTTTCAGCTCTCATGCCGCGTGATTGGCTGCTCCCGTGTGGGCGTGTACCCGAGCTCCTGATTAAATATTCCTCAGCGATCACGTGTGTGTGTGTGTGTGTGTGTGTGTGAGGATATATGTGAGGCTATATAAATGTGGGCTGTCTAGGATATATCCATCCAGGACTTTATGCAGTGATTAAATATAGTAGACATGTTGGATGCTGATTTCTGATTGGCTGTCAGGAATCCGGAGCAGGAAGGCTTTTTCCGTCACAGCCTGATGAATTGTTGGTATCTGAAGCTTCCTGCTTAGATCCTCCATCTGATATGTGATTCTGACAATAATGGACACTGTGATTACAGGATCCTGTGCAGTTTCCAGAGATTATAGCGTGTTATCTCCTGTTTTATGTAACGCTGCTCCTGCAGGTCAGCAAGCCGTTAGCGTGCGCGATGGAAGTGTGATCGTACTGTGTGTACAGGAACTTACACAAGGGCTGAACAGTTTGAATCACCCGTGTTTGTTAATAAAAATGTTGCATTACCTTCATCTCTCATGTTTAGGGTATTGAAACACTAATAGCCCTTTTCCACCAAACTGAACCAGGTGCTAGTTCTTGTCTGGTTCATGTTAGTGCTGGTACAGAGCCGGTTCTATAGCGAACCTCCTCAGAACTGACTTTGTTTTTCCATGGGCTAGAGAGTCTCGTTATTACGCCACTGTATACATCGGTGTACATCCCTAGTTTCTTGGCGATGCTAGCGGCAAGCGCAACAACAATAATGATACATTTCAACAATTCTTTGAGAGCAGTTCTCCTGGCTTTATCATTACTAGAAAGCATTTGATCTGCCTGTTGCGTTTTGAATCAATTTTTATTTATAGATGGCGGTCATAAACTTTTATTTGGTGGTGATAGCTCCGCCCCAGCCCCTAATCTCAACAGTTCTTTGTTCTGACCCAGCAAGGCGTCAGTGTCGCCATGGAACCGTTTTTTTTTCTGTCTAAAGACAAAGAGCAGGTTCGAAATTGAGCATCGGGTCTGAACTAGTTCCAGAACCGCCTAGATGGAAAAGGAACTGGAGCATGCTTATCTCCTCGTGTCACACGCCCTAAATCACCTACAAATTGAATATGCATTACTATGAAACAGTATAATGCGCATCCTCATATCTACAATAAAACCAGGACAAAATCACGATGAATCGTTCAGCTGCGCGGGATCGAATGTAGGCGTTTTCCTGGGTTTGCTCCGACCCCTGTGTGAGAGGCGCACTTATTCCTGAGTGTAGTATGCTGTATTATCAGTATAGTGTTGCTGTGCTGATGATGCGCGGCTATTCTGGGAGTTTCAGCACGCGGCGTAATGCAGACTTCACATGCTGAGTCACTTCCTCCTGCCTCTGTCTGATCTCTGACCAGGCTGTTGTGTATTTTAGTCCCGCTTGCTTCAGCAGATCAAAACTGAACCATAACACATCAGAAGATCATCACAAGTGTTGTGTTTTTCTCTCTGATAGAACGTAACCATGACAACAAAACAAAACTGAAACACTTAATGCTCAGTCTTTGCATATGTGCTGAATTGTGTTTTTGTTTTTTCCGTCATGTTCGTGTTTGTCTATTCAGTGTTGTGAAATACGAGTTGTTGATGTTCTGTCAGTGTTGTATTGTTGTGCAGGGTGTCCTGAAGGACTTCTTTAGAGCATTAGAGTAATTTTTATTCTTATTAACTGTGTCTGTGTGTGTAGATGTGTCCAGAGCAACATTGTGCTGCTCACGCAGGCGTTCAGGAAGAAGTTTGTGATTCCTGATTTCCAGTCGTTCACGTCACACATCGATGAGCTGTACGAGACCGCCAAGAAGCTCTCAGGAGGACAGGTGATGACAGTCTGTGTGTGTGTGTGTGTGTGTGTGTGTGTGAGAGAGTGAGATTAGGACTTCTGTTGTTTTTACAGTGTTTTTTTCATCTTGGTGATGGAGAAGAGTGTTTGTGTTCATGTTGTGGTGTTGTGCTGCAGGTGGCGGACTACATCCCCCAGCTGGCCAAGTTCAGTCCTGATTTCTGGGCCGTGTCTCTCTGTACTGTTGATGGCCAGAGGTAAGAACTGACTAAAACACTGTGTGTGTATGTGCTGTTACAGGAAAATAATAACATTAATTAATTTCCTATAACTGCTTTGTTTTCACACACCGTTAGCTTTACCTCTGGTTACACAATGTAATTACATGTTCTAATTAACACAGTTTCTCTGGTAATTAGAGATGAGAGAGAGACATTTTATTCTCTTTAGCGTCGTGATTCTTCTGTGTGGTGATTCACATATCGACTCCCAAATCGACCTTTAGAAATAATCTTTAACGTGTATGTTTGTATTCGAGGTGGTCAAATGACATATGTGCAGGCACCCCCGCATCATGTGCTGTAGGATCCATTTATTGATCTGTTTATTTTGGATTTTTTTAATTAAAGTTGAATTATAACAAAATAAATACATGAACACTCTTATATGGAATTAGGATATAAAATGGTCCATGAGGCGAATCGAATCGGCTCTTAACTTCAGAGACCTCAGAGCCGATTATACAGGGCATAGGAATATTATTATTTTTTTATACATAGGAAAAATTTGTATTTTTTCTAAGAAACAATTTATCTATATAATATGCTCTATATGGTTAGCGTTGTACATTCCATGTTTTCTGTTCAATTTTGTTGCAACCGTGCGACTGATTCCTGACCCGGCCAACAGTGTGATTTAAATCAGTGGCTCTTTTTGTCAAAGACATCTTTTTAGGGTACGTGAAATATTAAAGAAAAGAAAAAAAACTGGATAATTTTTTTTATTACTATTATTATTTTTTTTATTAATTTAATTATGATTTTTTTAAACATGTTTCTAAAAACAAAAACTTTAATTTTTCCTATATATGGAAACTTATGGTCCGTCCTGTATCTGCTTTTATATCCTGATTCTACATTAGGTTATGTTGTTATTTATTTTTTTATTTTTAATTGTAACAAAATCTAAAAGAAAACAAATTCAAATAAGTTATAATATTTGTGAAAATATTGTATCGGGTGGCCGCTGCATTCTCATCATTAATTGTAACAGTGATGTATCACAGCAAAATTAGAGCATATTTTAAATTTTTTTACATTTTTTTGCAGACACACAGTGGGTGACACCAAAGTGCCGTTCTGCCTGCAATCGTGTGTGAAGCCGCTGAAATACGCCATCGCTGTACATGACCATGGCACCGAATACGTGCACCGCTTCATCGGGAAAGAACCCAGCGGACTGCGCTTCAACAAGCTGTTTCTCGACGAGGACGGTCAGACACACACACGCCTCTCAAGCCCCTCACGTTTTTATACATATTGTGCAGTATCACTCCATTTAAAAGTGAATCCGATAATTATAATGTTTGACAGATAAGCCTCACAATCCGATGGTGAACGCAGGAGCGATAGTCTGCACCTCGCTCATCAAGGTAAATCCACTCCACACCGTCTCACAGCCAATCCAAAATAAAATCAATCTCCTTTAACAGTCGCCTCGTGGTGTGTGTTGGTGTTTCACAGCAAGGAGCCAGCAACGCAGAGAAGTTCGACTACGTGAGTGAAATGGAATCCAAACACATCCACGACATAAACACATGACTACATAAATAAATAAATAAATCAATCAATAAAGGTGTGTGTGAAGGCTGACACTGAGCTCTTCTGGTGTGTCTCTGCGGCAGGTGATGAACTTTTTGCAAAAGATGTCTGGAAACGAGTACGTGGGCTTCAGCAACGCGACGTGAGTCTCTGATTACAGACACGGGTTTACACAAACACACCTACAGCCGGTTCTGGTTCTTCTTTTATTATTATTATTATTATTTATTAACTAAGGGTTGCCAGATTTACCAGCTCAAAATCCACACTTGGAGAGGAAAAAGTATGGTCTTGTTCTCAGCACTTGTATATAGAGACATTATCCTCATAATGACCCCCCTTTATGTATCTCTCAGTCTTTATAATACACACAGTATATCTTGTGGCGTATGTTACACATAAACACAAAACATTTTGGCAAGAATCGTGCAGCAGCGTCAGTGCCAGGGGTGCAGCAAGATCAGTAAAATCATCCGCAGGGCTGAACTACTAAGTGGACACAAACTGGACAGGTAGGAGACAGCGAGGGACAACAGACCACTGAACAAACTCCTGTCCATCATGGAAAATCCATCCCACCCTCTACACGATCCCATACAGAGGCAGCGGCGTTCATTCTCTAACAGACTGATCCGGATTCAGTGTCACAATGAGGAAACGCTTCAGGAAATCGTTCGTACCGTTCGCCATCTCACTGTACAAACGCTCCCCGCTATGTAACTCATGACTTAAGCAACTCGTGTACATATCTTATTATTCACTGTCACTCTACACACACACATATATATATATATATATATACACTGACAGTTTGCACTCTGTTTTATTTATATATAGCGTCTGCAATACTGCGCTCATTTATATAAGCTTTAATATATTTTCCCCCTCTCTTTAGTACTGTTTGTATAACCTGCTGCTGTAACACAATAATTTACCTCACGGGATCAATAAAATCTATCTATCTATCTATCTATCTATCTATCTATCTATCTACAGTACATGATGGGGGGGGGCTACACAAAAATGTAGCTTTTTAAACGTCTGCTCGTCTTTAAACATCTGTGTCGGGTGTTTGAGCGATGTTTAGACACCAGTGTGTTTTGTCTGCTCCAGGTTTCAGTCTGAGAGGATGTCTGGAGACAGAAACTTCGCCATCGGCTACTACCTGAAAGAGAAGAAGGTGAGGGGGAAAAAAATAACAACGCAGGCTTTAATTTATATTTAACAGTACAAGCAGATTTTAGGATTATTTCTTAATGTTTTATTGTTTATAACATTGTTATGAATTATTGGCACAGTGTTTCCCAGAGGGAACGGATATGACCTCTATCCTGGACTTCTACTTCCAGGTCAGGCTGATTGATTGATTGGTTTATTAATTAATTACTTTTTTAAATACTTCATTGCTGTTACATTAATGTCATTCTTTTACAAAAAAAAGTCAATTTATGCAACAATCATAAATAATTTTAGATTTAAAATTTTTTCTTGAATGCTTTTTTTTTTTTAATGAGTCATGATTATCTTCATTGGTTTATCTTCATATTTTATCAGAAAAATTAGTGATGTTACTGTGACACAGAAGCTTTGAAGCTCCTATTGAGCAGAAGGGGGCGTGTCCAAATAAGGCCTCCCTTCAGGGCGTGTGTTTGTTCCCCACCAAACTGACTAAATCAATACATTAGAATTTTTTGTTTGTAAATTTATAAATCAAGATTAAGGACTAAAAAAAGTTTTTTTTTTTTTTTTTTTTTTTTTTGCGTTTCAAATCCATTTGCATTTGATCTCCCTTTATTTTCTTTTTCTCCTCTTTATTGTGTGTTTTAATCATTGATGTGTGTTTTGAATCCTTAACACTGGCTGGTGGATTTATAGATTCTGTTTAAATATTCCACACAGTGGCTTGTTAGTTGTAATCATGTTTGTGTTTATAATTAAGAAAAGAAAGGAAGGACTTCACTATTCTAGACCTTCAGTTAATTTTCAGAGATTCAGAGATGGAGATTATGTGTATTAACATCTCCTTGAGCAGTGGATTTTTAAACACACACACACACACACACACACCTGACACACGACTGTCAATGATGAATGCAACATTACAGTACTTTTACAGCTTCATGTCCATATAAATTGTGCTGTTTACCATGTTGCAATTTAGTTGCTACACAATTTGTCCACTAGATGGCAGCACAATGAGGATTTGAATGAAGTTTCCTGAACTGAACGTTTTGGTGAAACTCCTGGCCTCACCATCAGTAGCCAAAAGACTCAGTAATATGAGTGTTTTATTGTGTGTGTGTGTGTGTAGCTGTGTTCTATAGAGGTGACGTGTGAGAGCGCCAGTGTGATGGCGGCTACTTTGGCCAACGGAGGGTTTTGTCCAATCACAGGCGAGCGAGTGCTGAACCCAGAGGCCGTTAGGAACACACTGAGCCTCATGCACTCCTGCGGCATGTACGACTTCTCAGGCCAGTTCGCCTTCCACGTGAGTCTCTCTCTCACACACACACACACACACAGACACACACACAGTTCACTTACTCATCCTGATGAAGGCCGCACTCCTGAAATACACAGTAACATTTTTCGTGTGTGTGTATATGTGTGTGTGTGTGTGTTTTGTAGGTGGGTTTACCATCGAAGTCGGGCGTGGCAGGTGGTATTTTGTTGGTGGTCCCCAACGTAATGGGAATCATGTGCTGGTCTCCTCCTCTGGACAAACTGGGGAACAGCGTCCGCGGCATCAAGTTCTGCACGGTACCCTCCTGTCTGTCTCTAGTACAGTCTGTGTCTTTTAATTCTGTGTATCTTTTGCATCATCTGATGCATCAGGGTCTCTTTTTATTTCTCTCTCCCCCTCCCTCTCAATCTTACAGTATGTTATGCTTTATACAGATGATTTACATCATGCTAGTGTGTGACTTTTATGAAGCCAGGAGACACTAAAGGGTGGCTATAAAATGATAGTGTGTGTGTGTGTGTGTGTGTGTGTTCAGGATCTGGTGCAGCTGTGTAACTTCCACAACTATGACAATCTGCGGCACTTTGCTAAAAAGCTGGATCCTCGGCGAGAGGGCGGAGATGAGCGGGTGAGTGACGCATCACTCTACCAATCACAGCTGCCGTGTGTGTGCTAGCTGTATTTTTTATTATTTTTTTCTCTCTTTTTTTCCAGGTGAAATCTGTTATTAATCTGCTGTTTGCTGCCTACACGGGGGACGTGTCTGCACTGAGGAGGTGAGCAACACACACACACACATACACAAACATGTATACACAGACACGCACACACACGCACACAAACATACATACATACGCATGCACACTCGTCTCACCTTCCTGCATCCTCACTGATGCGCTCAACCTTGGTGTGTGTGTGTAGGTTTGCTCTGTCGTCTATGGACATGGAGCAGAGGGACTACGACTCCAGGACGGCGCTCCACGTGGCTGCAGCTGAAGGTACCAACACCTCAGTCTTATCACTCTCCTCTCCCCCTGCTGGCTGACAGCTGAACTACGGGTCACACTCAACACCAGCCTGATCGATTTTGTACCTCAGAAGTAGCTTTTTTTTGCGGTGTCCCCTAGTGGTGCATGAGTATAAAAAAAATATATATATATATATATGAAGCCATGGATTTATAACATGTAAACAATTATTAGAGAGTTTTGTTCAGTGCTGTGTGTGTGTGTGTGCGCTTCGCAGGTCACTCTGAGGTTGTGCGCTTTCTTCTCGAGGCGTGTAAGGTGAACCCCGTTCCCCGAGACAGGTGAGAAGGGGAGCGTCTCCTGGACGAATCCCTGTGAACGAGTGGTTGCTATAGAAACCATAACGTATTCAAGTTAAATACTTCACCGTTGTGTGTGTGTGTGTGTGTGTGTGTGTGTGTGTGTGTGTGTAGGTGGGGGAACACTCCCATGGACGAGGCTGTACACTTTGGTCATCATGACATTGTGACCATTCTGCAGGATTATCACAACAATTACAGTCCTCAGGAGAGCGGCACCAACGGGGACAAGGACACAGCGGAGAAGAACCTGGACGGCATGCTCTGAGCGTGTGTGTGTGTGTGTGGGCCAAGTTTTTATGTATAGGTATGTGATAGTGTTTTTGTGCAGAAGTGTGCATTTCTATTGGATCTTGTTAGATGTATTGTGTGTGTGTGTGTGTGTCACCCCACGTTGTGTCCCAGGGACGTGACTTTAAGGTGATGGCCCACAGGGTTGCCAGTTTGATGCCATGTCTAAATCCATTTCATCCCAAAGCACTAACTATTCTTCTAAGCGCTGCTCTAATTTCATGACTGATTGCTTATGAAGGTTTGAAACATGTCAATCTGGCAACCATGTGATGCATCCCTGCTTTTTACTGCGTGTTGTTTATCCGCACACGCCCTGAACATGTTGTACAAGTGTAATGTTAGACATGCAGAAATATTCACCGTCAGGTTGTTTTTTTTTTTTTTTAGATAGATAAAGAAACGAAGAGTTTAGTTTATTTATTTTTTTAAGAAATGATAAATCAGGTCTGTGCTCGTGGACGAGCTTTACTTCGATTGTTTGAGGTTTCTTTTGCATTTTTAAAGGTTTTTAAAGGGTTAATGGTAATGGTATATACGTGCCAGTAATCACCAACATAGTACGACATAAAATTCATTACGTTTGAAACACCAGGGATCATCTGATACGATATTACCATAATACCCGGCTGTCGATTCGATTTGTACCATGATTTTATGAATATCACAATTTTATGAATTTCCAGATTTTATAAATATCCTGATTCGCTATAATTTAAAAAAAATTCTGAACAAATTTAGCAAATAATTAGCTTCTACCCTACAGGATGCAGTGCTTTCTGCCAATGTGTAAATAGGAACAGCAGCGTTTTAAACCCTCAAATGCAAACATAGAGATTTTGGGACATTTGGATACACAAACAAATTTCTATATGTAACTGAATCAATTATTTATCTTTAAAGAAATCGCAATCATTCGACGTAAATCTGAAACGTTTCACTGGTCGTCCAGTCAGTAATGAAACGTTCTCCAGATTCGTACGATTAGTACATGATTTGAAAGTTTTATTCACCCCCATGAGCCCGCCCCTCATGCACTCAAAGCCCCGCCCACCTGGACCTACACTGGTAGAATTGGCACTGACTCATGACATCACTTTAACGCGCATTCGTTCGTTCATTATAACACAATAAATGCACGTAAGAAACCGGCCCGTGCTGATTTATTACATCGCTCGATCAATTTAATGCATGAACCCTCTCGAGATTTAGCATTTAACCAGAACTTGTACATTAATAAAACTTAAATTTAACATTTAAATGATTGATTTTCGAAAGGTGTCGCGTTAGACAGGTTGTGTTGCACAATAGACCAGGAGCAATATCGCTAATTAGGGGGGAGAATAAAAAAACCCTGTGGTTTTCAGGTGTACTGTGTGTTTCGTTACTGGTTTTAGACTGAGCTGTGGGCGGAGTAAAGTTTGTCTTTCCTCAGCATCATCGTACACTTTCTTGACTTGAACCATTATTATTATTATTATATATCGTGTGTTACAGATTTTCCAGGTTATTAGTACAAATGTATAAATGATCAAATCGCTTATTGCACCTTTCAATTTTGTTTGCGCTAAAATGGACCAAAATTAAGTGGAACTCTTGTGGAGAGTTTTTTTTCTTTTTCTTATTTACACACCTGGAATGTGTGCTTTTTTAAAATCCCGTAAGTGTGTGTGCGCGTTTCCTGGTTCTGTATTTTCAGTGTGTGTTTAACTTTGTATTATGGTGATGTTCTGCACTGGTGATTATGGGCTTGGTGTGTGTTCAGCGCAAGTTTTTATGCAATACGCTCTTTTCATTTGTTAAATTTTTGTGTGTGTGTAGTGTCTGAGATCAGTTCTGAAAGCACTGAGGTTAGCAGGTGAGTTTTAGGGACCAGAGAGATAAAGATGAGTTTGTGTAGAGACTCTCGTAAAGACCAAATCAGATTCACAACAACAGTTTTTGTTTATGTATGTATTCGTGTATTTATTGAATGGATATGACTTGAGACATAAAACAACCAAAAGAACAAAGAATGGATGCACTGAGGACATGGGCAATCCCAAATTATTGGCACTCTATAGTCACGCACACACACACAGAGTACATTAATAATGATGATGTAATGGCCGATGCTTCACATTTAAGCTCCTGGACGTTCCATGGAGTTTTATGTAAATACAAAAGACATTAGCCTAATACCCTCCACCAAGGATGGAAAAAATAATAAAAGAAGCTTCCGTCCTAAAAGTATTGGCACCCTCGCCTGAGGTTTGCAAAGGAGGCGTGCTTTTCTCTTCTCTTCAGGGTGCTAATAATTTTGGAGTGTACTCCTCGAATTAAAGATCTCCGCACAACTACGATAACAGTGCGTACAGGCTGCGAAGGCATTTGTCCCATGTACCGCTGAGGCCCCCCGAGAGAACAAACACTCGCGTTTCCAGATTAAACGGGCGCCGAGCGATGACGTCACGCGAGAGATCTTTACAGTAAAGTCATAAAAGATCAAAAAGCCGACAGTACAGAGGATAAACACGAGGAACAGTTGTAGAATCTAGTGACACTCTGCGTTCTGACCAATCACAGGCTGTGTTTACGACTGAATGTATTTTATATACACACACTATACACTCTCTCATGAATGTGTGTATGTTTGTTTGTATTCTGCCTGTATTCTGTCGCGATTACAGTCCTGTTACAGCAGCGCAGCTGAGTATAAATATATATATATATTTCACGAACAATACGTCCAATAAAGGCGAAGCTTTCGAAGCGTATATCATGTCAATATTTGTTGTTTTGTGTTTTTTTTTCCCCTCAATCAAAGCAGTGGTGAGAAACACTTAAAGGTCATAATTATGATTATAATAATAATAATCTAATCTTCATCAGCTTCATGGACGTGTCAGAAACATGTTCCCTTATGTTCCCCTTTCTGCCATTCTGTTGTTCTGTCACACAATTTAAAGGGTAAGACGGAGTTTTAGGGCCAATAAAAAAAGGGTTGGAGGGGGAGGGATGGGGAATTTCCATGTTAGAATTTTGAAGTTGTAAAAAAATTTTGTAAAAAAAATTTGAGAAAAAATATTTTATTTATTTATTTTTTATTATTATTATTTTAATAAAATTTCAAGGGAAAAAAAATAGAAAACAAAATGATTTTTTTTAGGTTAAAAATAAAGTTTGTGTTTAAAATTTGAAAGTGGATGGGGTTTTTGTTTCTATCAATCAAGGAAACTGCATGAATACTTTGTGAGTTTGGGCAGATGTCACTTGTTTAGCATCACGCCTGGAGAGGAAGATCTGATCAAACTTGATTTCAGATCAATGGATCTACCCCAGTGTGAGGATCTACACCATGATGGAAACTACAGAGAACTTTTGTAAGTCGCTCTGAATAAGTGAATCTGCCAAATGCCTAAATGTAGATCATCATAAACAAGCGGATTCTGAAGAGACATTGCTGTAATATAGAATATATGTTCTATATATATATATATAGCATATATATATATGCTATATATAGAAGAAAACACCATTCTGACTTGGACGAGGTGTCTGCCTTTGTTTATCAGGAACCACAACACAATTTGCTCTTCTAAGTTTTAGCCACAAAATAAAATAAAGAATCTCATTTACATTTTTTTCCCCCTTAAAATGTCAATTTCAAGGTTTTTTAAAAATTCTAAAATTAAAAAAAAAAAAAATTCCTCAGACAATTTCGACGTACTATTTGCAAATTCTGAGTTTTAAACTCAGAAATTCCCTGTCTTTCTTCTTTCAACGTTTTTTTTAAATCCCATATTGGCCCTAAAACTGTAAAACGAGGAGTCAGTGATGCATTTTTTTTTAAGCCACACAAATACACTTGTGCACCTTTTTAAGCTCCGCCCTTTACATTCAGGGCCGTGCATTGCCACGGTAGAGATGCGGACCAATATCGATATAAAACATCACTGAGCACAAACACGCCCCCTGGTGCTGATTAAGTCAGGGCTTTGTATGAACACTTTTATTTATCTACTTTTTTTTGCGCACACACACAGACACCTCTGTGGGCTTCTGATCCACAAGTACATACAGTATTTCTCCATATACTCTTTAGGGGTTATAATCACTGACTCCAGTAACCCCGCCTCCAGTAATGAGGCCTCATTCTGCTGTGATTTGTGTGTGTATGGGATGAGGGGGAAGAAAAAGAAAAAATCTCCCTCTGTTTAAAATAATAATAATGATGCTAATCTGCTGCGCTTGTGAATGAGATGGATTAACAGTGACTAATCATCCATGCAAAAGATTTAATAAAAAAAAAATACAGCTTTGTTTTTTTTCTGTGCACATATATTTGGTGCACCTTCCTGACTAACTAGTAAGGCAAGAGGAAAAGTGCATCAGCAGCAAGTAAGTGCTTTTAACATAATCGTAAGGTGCGTTAAATTCCCATTGGCTTTTAGTTTTTGTTTTTTTTTGCTTGCTTGTTTGTTTGTTTTTTAATGTAGGCGTTAGACCTGTAAGTTCAGCTTCTAGAAAAATCTGAGTGGTGAATGTGAAGAGGACGTGCTGAAGCTCCAGCGCTGTTTCCGTAGACGGAGGAGACGAGCATGGGGCGAGGCGTCTCGGCTCTGTGCGTCCGTCACTCGTCGGCGAGGCCACAGCAGAGCTGCGGGGGGGCGGGTTAGCAGTGGGTTAGCGCTTAATCACATAGCTTTAATGATTCACCATGAAAGGAGCGCGACAGATAGACAGATACAAACACACCATCGCTGGAGTCTTTACTATCACGACACTTCCAGAACTGGAGGTCAGAGACTGATTTACTTTACATTCACACAAATTTCTCTAAAAACCAAATAAATACACCATCCTGTTCTAAACCTCTTCACTCCATCCTGACTAGAAATAAATCAAAGTGTTTTACCTCTCCGAGCTCTCCAGTCAGATCACGGGTCTAAAACAAAAGAGAATCAGTTGCAGGCTTAATAAGATGCACATATACACTGTAGTGTCATATTAATTCACACACACTGACTTATTTTATTTAGTTATTTTTAATTTTTATATACATTTTGGCACCGAAAACAAAAACACCTGAGTACTCACCATGCGCTCCAGCTCTCCGTACACCTCGGGCGACAGCGGCATCATGATGTCGTTATACTCTGAGGTTTTCCTGCAGAAAACGAGAACGTGCCGGTTTTACGCTCAGAACCGTTTTTCCGATCTCTGTGCATGGAGGGGTTGGAGCCACCGACGCCTGCGTGTCCTCGGTGTCCATTATCAACAACCTGCCTTACTGCGATGAGTGACGTGTAGTTACATGATTTAACTGAGTGTGATCGGTCATCGGTGCGCTCCTACACACCCGTCCAACACAATCTGATCACAATCTGATCACAATCTGATCTAACCATCTGAATTAAAGTCAAACTGCTGCACTTTGCTCAGTAAGTCATGAACATTAGTGAAAACACCTGTGCTTTGTCTCCAGAGGTGAGTAATTTACTTGAGTAATTTTTTCTAAAATGTACTTCTATAAGTAGTTTTACTGCACCATACTTTTTACTTTTACTTGAGTAGATTTGTGAAGAAGAAACGCTGCTCTTACTCCGCTACACTCGGCTACACTCGTTTATTAACTGTTTATTCTACACATGCAGCCGCATGACTGTTTCACCAATCAACAATAGTCACATGACTCCGTTTGACCAATCAGCCACAAAAACAAAAACCGCATGACCACACCCTCAAACTGGCAGCATAATGGTGGGGGGAAAGTCTACAGCCGGCGTCCCTGGCCTCATAAAAGCATGTTTCACTTACACACACAGGGCAAAAGAGGGCACACACACACACACACCATCATATAAACACTCGACTTCTAACCTGAGGAGACGCATCACTGCTTCACTGAATGTTGCAATGGTGGCATTTATAATTATTATAATCATACTCAACTATTATATACATATAATACACTGTGTGTGTATATTATAATTTCTAAAAACAAATAAATCAGATATTGCTATTGAAACATTTACTCAGGTGTGTGTGGGTGTGTGTAAATCACGTGACTTACATTTCAGACACGGAGATGAGGGTGGTCTTGATATAATCATCCGACTTCTTCTCCACGTCCATGGGTTCGTGTTCTACAGACAGAAAGAAGAGATGATCAAACTCCAGCAGTTTGTGGAAAGATCTTAGAATCAAGTTAACATTTCACAAATGTCAATATTTGCGCTGGAGGAGATAACTGTACTACTCTTTAATACTATTATACACTATTCTATATGGCTGTGCTTTAATATATTATATAGTCGTTATATTATATTACACTATATAATGTTCTAACCTGTTCTAACCTATAGTGTACTATTTTACACCACTGTTCTATAACACACTACACTATACTAATCTATACTACACTACTGATTAGAGGCACCACTACACTACACTACACTACACTGTATGATGATGTGCTATAGTACACGAGTGTTTCATGAGTGTGGGCCGCAAGGATACTGCAGGTGACCCGCACAAGGTCATCTATACCAGATAACTAAAAAGTTTTTCATTGTTAGTACAACAAAACTGCACACTAAAATTCTTTCTTCATCTACCCCAGTGCAGGATACAGCGCCCCCTGGAGGAGACTCGTTGGGCCTTGTTAAGGGACTTGCTTTATGTACCTGAGCCTCCAATAACAAACTGGAATCCATATGAACTTCTCCACATCTCCTGTTATACTGAACTTCCAGCCTCCTAACACACAGTATGAGTGCAGATCAATCCCTGCTATCTGTTATCACCCAGATGAGGATGGGTTCCCTGTTAAGTCTGGTTCCTCTCAAGGTTTCTTCCTATTACCATCTCAGGGAGTTTTTCCCTTTTTCCACCGTCTGAAAGCTGCTTTGAGGTGATGAATGTTGTTAAAAGCGCTACATAAAAATAAAAAAAAAACTGAATTGAATTGTACTGAAGAACAGAAGTTGGTGGAGCTGGGACTCGAACCGCCGACCTTCTGTTCAGAAAACTAAAGCTTTAACACACTGAGGATGAGATTTGGGAAGTGCTGTAAAATACTCTCACGTTTCATACCCAGTCGCAGCCTCGTTACATTCTGCGATGGTTACGTTACACTATACTAGTTTATACTTCCTTATTCTATATCACATTATATAACACTATATGAAGCAGTCTTGTGAACACAGTGTGTGTGTGTGTGTGTGTGTGTGTGTGCTCTCACTGTCAGTAGGTTTGGAGTAATATTTGCAGAAGGCATCGTCTTTGGGCGTGTTCGGGTACAGGAAGCGCAGCGGGTCCTCTGGGACGTTATCGGCCGCCATCACTCTGTAGTTTCTGAGGATGTCGGCCAGGGAAACGGCAGAGAGCTCCTTCTTAGTGTAGGGCTCGACCGAGCGCACCTGCGGCTCACCTGCACACACACACACACACACACTTCATTACGGCTTATAAGGAAGAAATACAGTTCGTCTGTCCGGATCGATGCTTTTATTTATGCACACACACACACACACACACACACACACACACACGCTCTGATACAGATAGATGTGGGTGTGTCTCACCGTTAGGGGTGTGTTCCACCCAGCTGAAGGTGATAGCGCCGTCTCGGTTACTCTCGCTGAAGCGCAGCAGGAACGTTCCAGGAGCTTTATCATTGAGCAGCGCCTTAGTGCGCTCCTTAGTCACAAATCCCATAATGCATCTGTGCACCGAGAGAGAAGAGAGAGAGAGAAAAAAAGGTTATGATCAAGCTAAAAAAAAAATCAAATACAGGAAGTGACGCCCATATAAGGACAATGAAACATAATAGGATACAATCGCATCACTAACACCAGGCACACACACACACATACACACTGTTTCATTAGTCTGTAATCTGAGGAGGATTATTACCCATCATCCCACAGGCTCAGGAGGTGTCTCTTGATCAGGTCCAGGATTCCCTCGATCCACAACCAGAAGGTGAAGTTCTTCTCACTGCCTCCCTGCACCAACAATTATTATTCATTAAAGACAAAAAAATTACATTCATATAAATCTGGATCATAAAAAAAAACAATAAATAAAACCGTGTGTGTGTGTGTGTGTGTGTGTGTGTGTGTGTGTGTGTGTGTGTGTGTGTTTGTGTGTTCGTACCTTACAGAATTTATTACAGTGAATCTGAGCCTCGGGGTCTTTAGCTGCTTTTGGGCCTGTGGGGTTAAAACAGAAACGGTTCTGGATCGTACAGCATGAGAGAGAGACGGAGGAGTCTCTGTCTGTCTGTCTGTCTGGCTTGTGGTGTTGTTCAGTCTCCAACACTCACCCAGCAGTTTGTGTCCCAGCATGCTCAGCTGCTCAGTGTTCAGGCCTCGCTTGGTGATGGAGGAGAACTGCCAACTCAGCACCTCGGACAGTTGACCCCAACTCACAGAGGGCGGGTTCACGAAGAACGCCAGGTTCTGTCGGGGTGGAAACGGCGTTTAAAAGACGACCAAGAACGTTTAGCATCATGAAGAGGTGGGGGGAGAGATCGGGGGGGGGCGTGGCCTACCTTGGGGTCAGAGATCAACATGTTGTACCACATGATGGAGGCCCAACCACATGGCAGCTGGCTCACGTTGGAGATCACCACAATAGGCAGAGACGACGTCTGACGGCAGAGAAAATCACATAATCACGTTAACGGATCGAATATTTATTTATAGAAAAATAATACTGATGAATAAAATATTTTTTGGGGTTTTTTAATTAAAAGCAAACCCGTTTTGATATTGATTATGCATTATATAAACATACATTTGTTCGTGTACTGTGCTCTTTAATAAAGTGGCAGTGACATTTCTTAATTTGTCCACTAGGTGGCACACAGCAAGAAAAAACAACAGCAGCCACCATGATTCGTTTTTTTAACAATTGTTCAGCTCACGGAAGGAGTCGCTCTTTCGGCTCAGAAACGACTAGACAAAATCTAGACAAAGTTTGTGGTTAGTTTCGACAAGTGAGAGTGGAGTTTATTAAAATAAATAATATCAATAATGTCACTAGGACTAGGTCACGCCTTTCAGGGAACACGCGCTGCTTGGACAGGTGGAATAACCGAGGGTTTATTTGATTCAGGTAACAAAAATTCTAACACAGATGTGGAAAAGGTTTCCCATGCAGGTATGTTTCATATAAAAATCTACATAAATCTACAAAAAAAGACCCAATTTGTGCAGAAGTGGCTCGTCATTTGGTGCGAGTTTACAGTAGTAAGTTAGCCTGCTAGCTTTAAATTATATGGAGATTTTAGGGGGAAAAAATATAATAATAATATTAACAATAAAATAACCCTAATAAATATATTGGCTCAGAAAAAGAGATGAAAGCAGACCACACTTCAGAGGAAGAGTAGAATTATAACTTTACACCAGTTTATAGGTTAAAAACCTGTGGCAGTAAACAACAATTTGTAAACACAACTATGTTCACAAGCTCATATTATAATGTAATTAAATGTGAACAGCGCGTTAAATATTTATTAACATTATATATTCCCAGTGCACATTTATCTTTCAAGTCCAAATGTGTGTTTTTACTATTAAGACTTTAACTTTCAGACATCATTGGATTTGGGGTGTTTTCACTTCAGGGCCATGTGATCGTTTTTAAGAACACTTGACTCTGGTTCATTTTGATCAACGTGAACACGATTGCTCGGTGCTCAGGAACCGTTCCCAGGTACGGATCGATCGTGACGAGTGTGAAAGCAGCCCTGTTTCTCACCTCAAAGTTAATGACCAGTCCAGACCAGCACAGCTCCGCCTCAAATGTAAAAGAGTGGAGCTCCTCAGTGACAATCAGTGGACCCTGTCACACACACACACACACAAACACAACCTTATAGCATGTGTAGCTAGTTTCAGTTTGAGTTTCAGTTCCGTCCACAGGGGCTGGGTTGTGGGTGATTGTGGGTAAATGATGTTGGTGATGTGACCCGTTACCTCGTTCGTCCTGTTTCCCGCTACCTTCTGCTCCTTCAATTGCTGTTTTAGGTTAAAAAAATATAAAGTTGTATAACTGTGAGAATAACACAGGATTATTATTATTATTATTATTATTATTTTTATTATTGTTAGTACTGAATCGTCTACCAGGTGTCGGAACTCAGCAGCCATTCCGATCGACTCCTCCATGTTCATCACCTTCATACTCGTCCCCAGGATGTTAAACTTCCGGAAACTGGAGACAAACACACGCTGTCAGATTACACACAGGTCTGTGCTTTATACAGTATTTATTTATTTATTTATTGCAGGAGGAAACTGAACCAGGCGAACAGAAAACAGGTTAGGAATCAGTCCTGGATACGACACACATTCACACAATTCTTTAAACATCATTATTTTACATTTTCAAACATGAAAGTCTTTAAAACGTGTGATCTCACCCTTTCCTCTTCTCGGTCACATCTCTAGGGAGAGAAGAAAAAAAAAAACACGGAAACAATGATGTAGTTTATGACTCTACAGTCCCACTGGGCGTGGTTTAATATTCTAATGAGCGTACTTGATTGACAGCAGACTCCTGACCTGACACTCACTAGACGTGTTTTGCTTGCTAAATTAGTCTCAACTCACACGTTTTGCTTCCTAGGTTTTACATTAAGTTGTTTTTGTGAATGAGTTAAATAAGGAACCAGAAGTGCAATAAAATCAGGTTTAAACTCAGACTTACTTATCCAGGTGCACTTTCACCCGAACGGTGTGATTAAACTCCTGAAGTTTCACCAGGAGTCTGGAGAGAAACACAGACAAACATCACACTCCACTCACCAGCACACACCTGAGGCATTATTCATTTAATAATCACAGTACGTTATAGAGAGATTCCTGGAGTGTGACAGCAGGAGTGTGTGTGTGTTTGTTTATACCTGACTTTGAGAGTAAACAGAACACCAGTCTTCAGCACCAGTGGCCTCTGCAGTTGTGTCGGCATACACGGCTGTCTCTCCACCACCATGGAGCTACAACACACACACACACACACACACACACACACACACACACACACACACACACACACAGACAGACTACATGGAAGGGTGGATTTTTTCCCCTTCTTGCTGTTTGTAACTGGTAGTGTGTGTGTTGTGTGTGAAGGCATTCACGTTATATGAGCAATATAAAAAAATATTTTGGGGGAACACCTGTATACCTGGTCAGGTGTTCCAGAAACACATGGATGAAACAGTTTGCTATTTCAGGAACACCTGGACGACCACCTCAGGTGTTTATGATGTTTAAGGAACACCTGGACGACCACCTCCGGTGTTTTGGTGTTTAAGGAACACCTGGACGACCACCTCGGGTGTTTTGGTGTTTAAGGAACACCTGGACGACCACCTCGGGTGTTTTGGTGTTTAAGGAACACCTGGACGACCACC
>JAQQZT010000023.1:40678284-40691963 GCA_030068275.1 Clarias platycephalus | reverse complement strand
AAATCTCACGATACATGGCCCCATTCATTCTTTCCTTTACACGGATCAGTCGTCCTGGTCCCTTTGCAGAAAAACAGACCCAAGGCATGATGTTACCACCCCCATGCTTCACAGTAGGTATGGTGTTCTTTGGATGCAACTCAGTATGCTTTCTCCTCCAAACACGAAGTTCTATTTTGATTTTATCTGACCATATGACATTCTCCCAATCCTCTTCTGGATCATCCAAATGCTCTCTAGACTGTTCTTATTTTGTCTCTCATAGTTGAGGTATACCTATGATGAAAATCATTTTTTCAATAATTTCTCAAGTGGGAGAAGTTGCACAATTGGTGGCTGACTAAATACTTTTTTACCCCACTGTACTTTATCTCCATGCTGAGTGTGTTAGTGTTCTGAGGTGAATCAAAGCAGGAAGCGCACTTTCTGAAAGCTCCAGGACTGAAAAGGGGATCGGTTGTGACCGGGGAAACACTCTGATTCCCCGTCAGGCTCCTGACAGACTAATGTGATCAATAGAGAGAGAGAGGCCATTAGCTTTCATTAATAAACCATCAGAGAGAGGCAGATGCACGTTGGCAGAAAAACAATATCGTAACACGTTATGTCACCAGCACAGAGTCCACACGTCTGACCGAGCGTTCACTGTTCCTGTGTGATACAAATCAATGTATAAGAATGAGCAAAAGGCCGACCTCAGATCAGCTTTACTTTATTCTTAAGATAAAATATGGGTTTTAGGTAAGAAATCAATAGCCTTTATGGTATAGTAGTACATGGACAGTAATAAAGTGCTGTGTGTGGCGATGTTAAAGGAAAACAATCAGTGCTGGCGAGGTGTGACGAAGTGGAGTTACTGTCCCCACTCCGAAGGTGATTATTTTCCAATTACAGCATGTCCTAAAGTGTTTTATTCCGCTTAAATCTCAGTTCTGTCCCACAATGTTTATTTATTAAAGAGTTCATACTCTTTTATCTATTTATAAAGTTCCTGGTTCCTGTTCCCACGGTAACAGTCGCTCTCTCACCAGCCTCCTCTTTTCTGTCTCTGCAAGAAAAATTACAATGCTGAAAACAGTTACAAAACACCAATACTGGAGGCTCCTTCCATAATTGTTAATTAAACATCATATTAGATAGATAAACTGATAGATAGATTGAGTACTTTATTAATCCCAAAATATAAATTTTTAAAAATCCACGTACATTGTGTGCACACTGCACATGTCCCTGTAAGCACACTGTTGCTATGGAAACTGTAACAGGTACATTATTATACTGTAAACCGGTGCTACTCTCTGAACCGCTGTTATAGAGAATTAATCAACACCCTCTGACCAATCAGGATGCAGGGTTCAACTCTGAATATGCTCTGCGGTATAACTGTGTAAAATTAATCGAACCCCAAATTTCTGTCTTCCATCATTGCTCATGTTTAATAATCCAAGCTAGCGTTATTTAATTATGAAACTCGAGACAATGTGGGACACTTATATAAAGAATTTCTATAAAGACTACAAGCCGCGCAATATGTAGAACACATGTGTAGGGAATAAAGAGTCGTTTGAGATTTAGTGATGACATAATCAAGAAGAGGCTTTTTCTGTCTCACTGCCTAAATTAATTAGATAATTATTCTTAGAAAGCAAGCACAAAGCAAATTGTTTGACCTACCTGCTTATTCAATAACACCCATCCCCCCCACCCCACCCCCTCCATGCAGACAGGGTCATCTAATTTAGGTGCGTCCATCGACTGAGCATCCCGACCCACCTACTGTTTTTCCAGCAAAACAGGAAACTGAGACCAGTCGCAGAGAAATAAGTGTTTTTGCTGTTTTTTCTGCCTCTGAAAAGTTTCTAGTTCAGTCCATTTTTAAAGCTTATCGCTTTCTTCCCAAGTTTTTTTTTTATTGAGGCAATTACACATACTGTACGTACTACTCAGATTTTTACAATAAATTTATTCAATAACAGAGCTCATGAATTGAAGCAATAAAAATGTCCAGCATCAACAGTTTTTTCACACTTACAATCAACGCAGCTGTAGAAATTAAGTTAAAAAAATTGACTTACTTCTTCATATAAATGACTATTTAATTTTCAAGTATTACATAATAAATGCATTTTATCTTATGCTTTGATCCTCCTTGTATTGTGAAATGGTGTGGTCAATACATTTATCCAATCACATATTCAGTAAAATGAAACTATCTGCACTTGACATTGAGCTCGACAGACTCGCCCTCCACTGAGAGAAAATTATTATATAGTATCATTTTACATTTTAAAAGAGACTGTGGACAGTGGACACTCATACTGCACATGCTCAGTTGGACCCACCACCACCACCACCACCAGGGAAAAAGGGGACCATTTCAACATTACTGAAAAAAATAAACATTTACTGTATGAAAACAATTTTTCTTTTTACATAAGCAGTATGTTTGTCATACAGTCTTGACCTTTTGTGCGAATTCATGAATTGTTACTTAGCCTGATTCACTGTTGTGTCAACTTCCGAGTGTTAGCATGTGTCATGGTTAGTGTGATTAGCTAGCACATGGTGTTCTGTCATCGCTGGCTGGGTGGCGTACAAGCTGTTGCAGCTCATTGTTCACAAGCCTAAGCAGTCGTGGGAAAGTAGAACACACGCAGTACTATATGTTTCACAACATTTTAGACTCTGAACAGGAGCACGTCCGCATTGTCTGCCTGGATAGTTAATCTCAATCGTAAGAAGTGTGGCTACAGTGCTGGATGTGACGGGCCTGGAAACTCAGAGACTGCACAACACCAGGGGAGTTTTTAATACGCACCATGACTGAGATTCTGTGACTGAATTTTCTTTTTTCATAAAATGATTAGAAATGTTTAGATGGCAGAATTGTTTGTTGTTGGGGTTGTTGTGCGCTAAGTTAATTCATCTGTGTGCTAAAATAGTTAATTGAAACGGTTTATAATATTAGGTGTGGTTTGGTAGCCTACAATAAAATACATTTTTGATGAATACACACAAGCACAATAAATATATGTTTTGTACAATAAGGGCGTGTTTAAAGAAAGATCAGATTTTGCTGCTCTGCAAATTGTTAATTTCTTCCCGTCTCACACTAAAATAACGAGAAACTGAATAGCAACTTTAACGTCTGGAGACTGACTCAAGGTATGGATAAACCAACAAAACTCAATAATATCCTTATTGAGACAAAAAAAAAGAGTTAACTAAAACAGATAACGAAAAATTTTATTTCATGTTGCAACATCTGACTCAAATAAATCTTGTGGATATCATGTCCTGTGTAATCACCTTTACATGGTATGTGTTATTTAAAAACATATTTTTTCATATACAGATGTGTCATTAACAAACAGACAGTTTAATATATACACGGTTGGATGGTTCAGTCTAAGTTCCAGTCTCTGAGTAACTGAGATAAAAAACAGTACATTTTCTGCAGTCGTGCCCAGTGTCCTATACTCTATACAGAATCTGTCCAATACTTTGAAGAAAAAAACCCTTAAGACAGAATTAATAGAGGAAGAGTAAATGTATTTATCCACCCATGATCTGATCACATGATTTAATGCTTTGCAGTCTTTCCTTTAATTAGTATTTAATTTCACTTTCCTCTTATCATCATGCCCTGGTACAATTTTGTTCACTCCTGTTTTTTATTGTAAGGTAAAAGAACAAACACACTGTTAGCCCCATGAGACTAATCTGCGTTTTCTTTGTGTTTTATAATAACTGACTTCACCTTTGTACTTTATAATAGCTAACATTTTGTGTGTGTGTGTGTGTGTGTGTGTGTGTGTGTGTGTGCAGAACAAAAATAAAGCATGGCCTGAATTTGCCTATAACACTGGGTTTATAAATGATGTTTAGAGACTTATTTTTACTACAAAGCTGAAGCCTGAGTGATTATTTCAATGTGTCTGTGTTGTATTAGAGTGTGAGTGTGAGTGTTTGTGTGTTTGTGTGTGTCTCCTCGTCCATAAGGAGTCTAAAGAAGTCTGTCCTGCTTCCAATCACTGTATTATTATCATAGCTGCATGGACGAATACGTTAAGCCCCTCCCCTTTATCGCAATGACGTCATATGTGCTGTGTTTTTTCATAAGTAGTTGTTCTATATTCAGAACCATAATTTTTCCTGAATGAGCTTTATTAATAAATGTAATACATTAATAATAATTTAATTAAATCTAAATATGCATTCCTTTTTGTAATTAGACGCTTATTACTGAAAATGGTGTTAAACCGATGATTTTCTGTGGAAAAACATTGTGTACTGTACAGTATTTATATTTATGGTATTTCTCAATTAAACAGTGGAATTTTTAATAAACATTTTCCTAAACAAGTGTTATCTTACCAGAGTTTTCACTGTGATTTGATCAGAAAATGTACTTTAAACACAGAATATCTTTCACAGTGCCCGAACAGGTGAGCGGGGTTTTTCCCCCCAGTGATTAAAATCGGCCTTTGGACAATGAAATCGTATGCGCTTGGTATCCAACCAATTGTGTGGCGCAACGCACCTGTCATACGATTATCATGCAATAAGAACGCGTCCTTGTTTTAGACCCCGCCCACTTTGCCGCCAATCAGCGGAGCCGCGCGCGTCCGAGGTCCCGCCTTCTCTTTTCAACGTCCCGCAGCTCTCACATTAACGGAGCCGCCTCGGGAATTACACGCGCTCTCGTGTCACACAGGTTTTATGCACATTTATTTTCGATACATTTGCGTATTTCAACATATTTGTGAAGTCTGTCAGGGAAAATATTGGTTTTGGTTATTTTATGACTTAAATATTAATTCCTTTTGGTGCGTCGTGTTTGTGTGTGTATGTGTGTGTGACAGTAGTGGAGTGTTAGCTTAGCTTCACACCAACGTCTCGAGCCCTTCTTTCTCTTCAGAGCGACCGTGAGTATATCTTTTTTTAAATTATTATTATTTTAAAATGAGTCACATTACGAGAATTGTTTAACGAAATACTCTAACGTTTCTGTCAGAAATGAGTCGATGTTGCCTCGTTTTATTTATTTATTTATTTGTATTTATTCACTCATTCATTTCTCTGAGGTGAAGGAAAAACGTGACGCTCGTGCGGGCGGCGCGCGTTTAAAAGCCCCACTCGTGCGCCCCAGCAGCGCGCGCTGACCGTCTGATCTAAACGATGCGCGCGCGCGTTAATGGAATCAGGAGCGCATTATAGGCTGCAGTGTGAAGTAATGGGAGTGATGTGCGTCTAAAAAGAAAAGTGTTCACTGAGCACTAAGTGGCTTTGAGATGATATCAGATCACGCCCTAATAGATAGATAGATAAATTCCAGATTTACAGCAGCAGTAGAGACAGTAACACACAGGCAGGTTGTAGATGTGATTACACACTGTATATCTTACACACAGTCAGTACACACAGGGTGAGAATGTGAGAACTGATCAGAAGTTACTATGCTAAGAACAAAACAACTACAAGAGATATAAAAAGCATAAAATTAGATAAAACTTTTTTAATCCCTGAGGAAATTCTTGTGCCAGAGAGTACACCAAGAGCAAAGAGAGTAATATATACACAATGAAGTGAAGTAATGAATAAAGTAAAATAAAAAAAAATAATAATCCACTAACTAGACATAAGATGCAGCAACCAACTAAATAGAATGCAGCTGGTAGCAATAGAGCAGTGGAAACCAGCTTCTAATGTAGAATTTACGTAGCAAAAATTCTACATTATTACTCATCAGTGAGTATTTTGCTAAATTATACTGTTAATTGATATTGCACACAATATTGCTAAATGATATTGCACATGATATTGAGGACCCCAGGCATACAGATTTCAGAGGTAGGGCTAGTGCACCTATTGTTTCTAGGTGGTGACCATTATTTTAGCTCACAAGTTACAAGTCACAAGTAAAAAAAAAAGTGAACTAATAAGTGAATAGTATTAATTGTGTAAAGAACAGGATGAAAGTGACACTGAAACTGAGTCTCTGTAACAAATATGTAATAGTGAGAGTAACTGAGCAGACCCTGAAGCTAACAGATCAAAGAGTTATGCGTGTAGCACCGTGATGTTTTATAGCAGAATGAAAGCCGGAGTGCTCAGTGAGTGTGTATTTGATTGAGATCGGACATGCTCTGTGGACATCTTGTTTGTTGTGGTAAAGAATGATATCCATTAACAGTGTGTATAAATAAATGTATGAGCATTGTTCAGGTTAGGGATGTTTTGATGCGTATAACCATTTATCTTCTAAACTTCATGTTGATAAACGCTGCTTGTTGATAAAAAAATCGCATACTGACACCTCTTATCACAGTGTTTACGCTTTCGTCAGATTTCAGATGTAATTTAGAACCCTCCTTAGGGTCAGTTTTAAAAAGTTGATTATATTCCCGTAACAACATGTCTCGAAGTGTTGTAATCCGTTTATACCACAGCAATTTGCCAGTTACTACAGTTATTACAAACACAATGTACATTTTATCCGTTTTTAGTTACCCTTAATGCTGTTAAACATCCACACGACATGTATTCACTCATTTCAACTCATTTCCTCACCAACCTCTCTTTTTTCTCTCTATTGAATTTAATAATCTTTTTTTTCACTGAGAAACCGTTAAAACTGTAATACTCTGAAAAAAACTGTGGAGTTTGCATGTTCTCCCTATGCTTGGTGGGTTTCCTTCAGGTACTTCAGTTTCCTCCCACTGACATGCAGATTAGCTGCTTTTAATGCGGCACTAGGACACACATCTTTCCGCATGTGCTTGTTTCGGCCAGAGAGGCTTGAGGTGTTTTCTCCACACGATAAAATACTAAACCGGTACAAAATAAAGCAGAGAATGAAAAGTTGAGGTGAGGTGAAATCTGATGAAACAATCATCACATGCCTGTTCCAGTCAGGCTCGGGTTGTGAGTAGTGAACCGGAGATCACGTCACACGTCGCTTTATCTGTCCAACATATCTGTCAGCAGCGTGTAGCGTCTCGTCTGCGTTCCGTTTCATATCCTCCAAGTCATTCTGCATTTTTAATTTGCTGCTCCAGTCTGTTTGACTTTGATTAAAGAATTATTAAAAGTCAAAGCAACACTTTTCATAAACTTTGAATTTATGAATCATGGCCTGCTCTGGATGGACAAAGTAGTAATGTCGGCTTTCGCAGGGCGAGCGTCACACTTAAGGACTGGTGGTGATTTTATTTTTTTTTCTTGCTCTGCAGATGTAGCATCCTCTGAGGATAAAAAAAAATCCCTGCATCATGTTAGCTTGTGCGATTAATTTGTCATTTAAAATGTACGTTTAAACACTCCAGGCAGTGTGTATGTAAAGGATGAAACATCTCACAAAGAGTTACAGAGAAACCTAAAGAACCTCCTGTGTCCTAAAGACATCATTGAGACTGTTAAAAAGCTACAAAACTCCTTCCATAAGTGTTACATAAATGTCTGCCATAAAAAACAAACAAATTAATATTAATAGTTACTTTTGTCTGTGCTGGCTTTTTATAGAATAGTGTAGAATGCCAGGACTTTACAAAGAAATGTAAATCGAACAAAACAAAGCAGGAACATGTACTAGGAACAGCCGATTATTATTATTATTATTATTATTACTACATTTATTTATTTATTTATTATTATGTATTTGTTTTCACACAGACGACTGTGCATGTTTACAACAAAGCAGTGATCATTTAGAGGATGGTTTCTAAATAAAGTAATTTTTTTTATTTCCTCTGCAGTATATGTGGAGACTTTTGGGTCAACCTGTATACTATTCTTTATTTACTCTCTCCATGTAGGCCAGTCACGAAGACAAGGAAATAAAAATTAGTATACGCATGAATCATCGCCTGTGATTCAGAGCGGGTTGCTTTTGGAGGACAGGATGAAAGGACAGAGAGAGAGAGAGAGAAATGGCAGAGCAGAGGAGTGCATATCCTAGGGAACCAGTGTAATCCTATTTTTAAAATCCGTATTTATATCACAGAGATGATGAAATAAAACTCTCAGAAATAAAAGCGAATGACCCATTTTTTTTAACCTCAAATTCACACTGCACTGATCACCATCTGCACTGAGCACAAGCTGGAGAAAGTGTTGCTTTTTAAAATCATAATCACTGGCGAATCATTGATCAAGAGTTACTTTTACACTTATTATGAGATGTCTTTTCTTGACGCTTTAAATAAAACACCGCCACTGAAAACGAATGCGGCCTACCTCGTCCTCGTCCCAGTGGAGCACAGGGCGAGTGATCATCCACAGACGTGTCCGTGATACTCGGTCTTCCCGTGCCGTTTACTGGAATATAGTTTTAGGACTGATTTAATGAGACGTTAAAAGAGTCATGTTGATTTGATTATTTCCTCATAAATAAAACATTATTTCCATTAATATACCAAAATATAAAGAGGGGAATAAATTATGTTATTATGTTGAATAAATATTAAACCTTAAAACATGAACAGTGCATAAGTTTCAATATTTTATATTAAAAGTTATTACTGGTATAAAAATAAAAATAGTCACATTTTACCTCTTAAATCTCTTATAATATAAAATTATTAAAAAAGACAGATATTATATTAACATAATTAAAATATGTTCTTTCTTATTTAAACATTAAAAGAAAAGGATAAAAATATGTAATTTTCATTAAGTGATGAAACATTTGAACAATTTAAAGTAGATAAAATATTAGTTTTTAATAAATTGACATTATAATTGTTATAAGCTGCTTAAAATCTGAGAGTTGCACCAGGAAGCGCATCAGGCAAAAACCTGTGCAAGGTGTCGTGTGGATCGGATGATCCGCTGTGGCGACTTCTCGATGGGAGCAGCCGAAAGACTAACAAGGATATTATACTTCTTATGATCTCTTTCACACACACACACACACACACACACACACACACACACACACACACACACACACACACACACACCTTGTTTGCTGCCTTCTTCATGCTAAAGCGTTTGTATAAATGTTTTAAATTTAGTTACATTTAAAATTATATTTAACTGTTATACAATATATCACAATGTAAAATCTTTTTATTTCTTTCTATGTGTGTGTGTGTGCACGCTTAAGGATTCATTTTATTACTTATTATTTAATCATTTCTCAGATTCCCCTTGTGCTATGTAGAGATTGAAGCTGCATGATTTGATCAGAAATATCACATTACGATTATTTTCACTCACACTGTGATTGTGATTTAAACTCAGATATGTGGCTATTAAGTGTACTGTTTTGTATTCAAACATATTAATCGAGGCAGCAAATGTTAGCCAAATAAATTCTTGTTTATGTATATATGATGTGGAATGATTAGCAGTTTTTGGCAATTAAATTTCACAGGTCCAATGCGTCTAATTGCTCAGCTCTACTTTATATATATATACTGTACACACACAGTCCACACACACACTTCCAGTCGAAATGAACTTCTCCTCTGCAGCAGAGGTCAGTTTTGGTCTTGCTTTCCTGGGAAGGTCTTCATGAGAGACAGTTTCATCGTGGAGCTTGATGGGTTTTACAAACGCACTCGACACAATACTGTTCTTGTAAGAACTGTTCCAGAACAGCCGACCTTCCTGTCTTTAAATAACAACTGACCGTAGTTGTTGTTAATTAATTACATAATGCTATATATGTTATTTCATAGTTTTGAAAAAATCCAGTATTGTTGTAGAATGCAGAAAATAAATCCAGACAGGTGTCCGAACGTTTGACTGGTGCTGTGTGTAAATGAAACAGTTATGTGAGTTTAATTGTTTCCTCCACCTCTTCCGAGCTACATTCAGGGAGAGGAACTCTTTCTCTTTCTTTCTCTCTTTCGCTCTCTCTTGGTTTTTAGGAGTTTTTATTCTGGACAACGTTTTAACGTGTTTGTTTTTTTGATAAGCCGATAGTTCTGTCGATCGTCTCTCCTGGGGACAGGAACATGTCTTCATGTGTAATGAATGCAGGAGAGTGAGGTTACGAGAAAACCCTTTAGTGATAAAATTCCCTTCCTTCAACATGTCAATGATGCAGAAAGCGTTGTCCGAGGACAGGTTATGGTTGCAGGGTTTATCTTTACTACAGGGAGTCCCATACGGCCAGCATCAGGGATAACGTATATACGGTATGTGTGTAAAATGTTTACACACCATGACGTATCTGAGCAAAGAAAGAAGTTGAGAAATCTGTGACTGTTGGAGCGTTTTTGAGGCGTGCGTTTATTCAAGTCTCATTGTGTGCGTTGAGGAAATGGAGGATGTTTCGAGCAAGGTCTCTGAGCATTCGCTTTGTTATCATCACTGTCTCTCTCATCCACTATGAAACAGGTCCAGCCCTGAGTCCCGCCTCTTCACTGACAAACTGGGCGTTTCAGTTTGCCGGGACAAACATTTCATTAGCAGATGTTCCTTCTCACACACTCAACACTTCTACTCCACTTCTGCTGTTTGCTTGTCTGTTTTCTGTAGCTCCAGACAATTCTTAGAAATCATATGAAAAAAAAATAACTCACCGTGTCTCGTAAGTTTAATTAATCTGACTAAACAGACTTTTTTATTAATGGTTATGTAAATCTGTTTTCTATTGTTCTGTAAATAAAATGATAATAATGTAATTTATTCCGTAAAAACATCTCGGTCTGTGGAAGAAGTTATAAAACATGATCAGAGGAGAAAAACATTTTATTACAGACGTCTCCTCGAGAAGTAGGAATAACGTCTGCATTTAATCAGCATGCTCTGATTACATTCTGCATCCTGATTGGCCAGAAGGTGTTGATTAGTTTTCTGTAACAGCAGCTCTGACAGTAGAGCTTTATATTAATGTGCTGGTTTTATGGTTTCTATAGCAACAGCTCATTTACAGTGGAGCACAGGACACTGATGAAGATGTTTAAGTGTGTGTGTGAGTGTGTGATCATAGAGATGTGAAGAGTTTACACTTTGCAGTTTCGCTAACAAAACATGAAAAAGAAAGAGGCTGGTGAGGGAACGATAGTTGAAACAGACGAGAGAACAGGAAGTCGCTTCTGCCATGAGCGTCGTCTTTGTTAGATAATTAGGAAATAGTAAGAATAAAACAGTGTTGTTGTAGGAAAATAATCAATGTCTGTGTGTTCATCTCACACACACACACACACACACACACACCAGGGTTTTTTACAGAGCATTATTTACAATAGGCTGCAAATCAAATCCATCCATCCTGCTGTGCAGACACACACACACACCTTTTATCTTCATATCAGATCTCAGTGTTGGTGGATGGTACCCTGGGGAGTGCTGAAGTTACACTAAGATCTGAGGTCAGCCACTCTGAGTGTGTGTGTGTGTGAGAGAGAGAGAATGAGACGTGACAGAGGGCAAACGGCAGCAAATTTAATCAATCCTTGTTGCAATTGTTGCAAAAAAGTCAACAGCAGGAACAATGTCGATGAGTGCTAATAAGTAGAAGTCATTCGTTTTATGGAAATCGTTAAAGAAATTGAGGCTGTCGAATTGTGACGTACAGGGTGTGTGAAGTCGTTTAAAGAGTAACAACACAGTCCGTGATACCAGATGTAAAGGTTTCTTGGATATAATTAAACTAAAGCAATATCACATGAGAGAGAGAGAGAATGCTGTTGTACTGAATATCACCCTTAACAGGAGGTGAGAGTAGTGTTAAACTCTCAGCGGTACTCTGTAGTCAGAAGGTGAGGAGAATAAACCATGGAGGTGGTGGACAGTCCTGAGAAACTCACCAGATTTACTTTATATTTACACTTATTACACTTTAGACTATCAGCTCTGGGTTCTGGGGTCGAATCCCAAATAGTGTGAAATGGAAAGCTAGTGCACTATGTAGGGAGCACAATCCCAATTCAGAACGACTTAGAAGTGATTACTGCAGAGTCGGCGTGTTGTTTAAGACGACATAACGTTATAATAACAGCTGTTTTTTATTTTATTTTGTTTGGAGTTTTAAAGTTGGAGAGTTTTAATTCATTTATCAAACTCAGTATATCAGTTTTAATAGAGCAATATCCTGAATGTAATATTTTTTTGTTACATTGGACGCACTTCATCTTACAGAAGAAAGTACATCATTATTGTGCTCTTAACTTAGCAGGAAAACCAAAAAGCACATCACGGTTGTCGTTAAGACAACATTAAGGAGTTTAGGTTAAGGAGGTTTGATGGACAAAGTGCACAAAACCACATGCGCATGTGATAGAAATGCTCTAAATGTGAAATATTTCTCACTTTCATTAAGATCTTTATGGCTTAACCGTCCGGCTACGTTATTAATAAAGCACTCGTCTGAATCATTTCCTCATCAATTTCCCATTCCGTATTGAATTTCTGTTCTGTATCATTTTATTCAGTGTGTGTCAATAATAGATAAAATACACTAGCAAGAGAAGGCTAGCCCACCTGGTCTGATGAATAAAGTGAATGCAGGCTCTGATAGAAACTAATCAGAACACACTGCACTCCCTCAATATAAAGAGTCTGAGGTCTTGACTCTACCTCCAAATTGTCCAGATCTCCAGCAGGGGATGTGCAGGACAAACATGTCCGATCCACTGACACCCCACCTCACAGCTTTACAGGATTCAAAAGTCTTGGTGCCACACACACACACACACACACACACATATGCACACATCTTGTTATGATCTGTATAGAAGTTTACAGGCGTGTGTATCGAATTAAAGTCCGAAATCAGATGTTTGGTGAAAAACAGCAGGTCTGTTATTTTCAAAAACAAACAAACAAACAAACAAACAGGCACGGTCGATCAAAAAAGGAAATAAAATGACCTGTAAAAACAGGAAACGACCCCACGCCCTCATGCATGTGTAATCCTGTCTGAATAAGGCTTTATAACAAGAAAGGTAATGTTTTGATCATCACACCTTTAAAATAATAATAAAATCCAGTGGGTTCATTTTTTTTTTTTTTTTTCACAGAAATGTCTTGGGGTGTGTGTGTGTGTGAGAGAGTGTGTGTCAGCAATCATTTTTCTGCTTGTTCTTGTTAGGAATGTGCATGCGGTCAGATGATTATCAGAGCGTGATCATATTCCTCTTTCTTTCTCAGTACTTAAAGTCATGTCAAGACATTTGTGAGCACATAGCGCCCTCTGCTGGTCATATAACCGAATCACCTGTCATGTGATTTTATCGGTGCGTTTTAGTAGTGAGAGAACATGAAGTTACAAGTTGGTGTGAGAGAAGAGGATGCAGAGGATCGGGTTAGATGGAGGCAGATGATTCGCTGTGGTGACAGCCGAAAGACAAAGAAGAAGAAGTGTTTTCAGTGACACACTGACAGGGTGCCAAAACATTGTGAACGCAGCAAACTATTGTATTTTGTTCTGTGAAATCATTTGAAGTACTAAGCTACTTTGAACTTTAAAGTTAAACTGTGGGTGTGTTAATAAAATCCTTATAGGGAGATAAACAGGTAAAGTTATTAATGAGTGTGTGTGGCCCTGCGATGAATTGGCACCCTGTCCAGGGTGTAGCTTGTCTAGTGCCCTAAGTCTCCTGGGATAGGCTCCAGGCCCCCCGCGACCCTGAATACAGTGTGGTTTAGACCAGGGGTGGGCAAACTTTTTGATTCGTGGGCCACATTGAGTTCTAACATTTGACAAAGGGGCCGGAACAGGA
>JAQQZT010000023.1:40668009-40678184 GCA_030068275.1 Clarias platycephalus | reverse complement strand
GAATTGCAGGGGAAATAAAACATTAACAAGGTTAATTTATTAAATTTTTTCAAGTTTGGCGGGCCGAATCAAAACATGTGGCCCCCGGGCCGTAGTTTGCCCATGCCTGGTTTAGACGAAGAGAGGAGATGAGACTTTTAGAGCACATCTGCGTATAGTGCATTGCTGCTGGGATCCACCAGAGGGCGGCAAAGGACTGACCAACACTCCTGCTTACGCTTACTCTGGCAAACTTCTATAATTCTTTTTCCTTTAATTTCACAGTGTCACAGGATAAACTCAGGGCAGGAAAACACAGACAACAGCAGACACCAGAGTGTGGAATATGCTTTTAATTTTTTTGGGGGGCGTGGGTGAGCCGAAAAATCGACTTCTCCGACTAGATCGGTCAGAATCTGAAGGGAGAGAGGACACAGGCCTAAGTTCTTCAGTCATGTGACTCCTACTCACCATATGAAGCAACTGTCAGCTAAAGTGCTATTTGCTACCAGCCGTGGAGAGTTTCAGCGCCCCACCCTTTTGTAGCTGTCTATGGTGCTGAACGCGCTCTGTTTTCACTTCCAGCAAAACTATATTTTTGTGTGATGCTCTGGCTTTAAGCCTGCCGTCACACAGAAAGAGAAAAGATCTCTTTTATAAAATCTGAAAAATGTTTTCTTTTTATTTCTCTGTCTTTCTTTCTATCTCTGTCTGTCTGTGTCCCTCACTTCTCCATGTCACACTTTTATTGTCTCTTCCTTTCCTGTTGTCTCTCTCTCTCTCTCTCTCTCTCTCTCTCTCTCTCCTACTATATTTTTCTCAGAGTCTGTCTCAATTTCTCCCTTTGTCTGTGGGAGGGGGTGTAAGCAGCTGTGTGTGTGAGAGAGAGAGAAAAAGAGAGAGAGGACAGTGTACATAAAAGAGAGAGAGAGAGTGTGTGTGTGTCTGTGTGTCAGACTTTCCTCATGTCTCGGACGTGTTGCGGCAGCATGGCATCGTCGCTCGTCTGTGTGATCCGCCGCAGGTCTAAACGGAGACGCAAGAAACGTTCTGAGCGTAAAGGTAGCGGTCGTGGGTGTGTGTGATAGAGAGGGAGAGATTTTTAAGAGAAAACTAAATTTTTATTTTATAATATATAATAGTTAAAAAAAAATACAGCTTTTTTAATGACATTTCATGCTTTATTGTAACATAACTTTCCTCATAGTTTCAGACCAGTGTGTATAATGATACTCAGAGTGTGTCTATCCCATGTGAGTGTGTGTGTGTTGTTTGGGTGGACTGATATATAGATTGGACCCTACATTTTGCAGGTAGTTAGAGCTTCACAGTCCCGTCAGCATCGCCGTAAAATTGGATTAATAAAGGACGATGATGTCACTCCTGTCTTTAGGAGAGCTGCCTTAACTCTTTTTTTTTTGTTGCGTATCAGTAGTTCATATGACACTCCCATTTATTCAGAGGACATTTACCTGTTTATTAACCTGATTAGGACAGGACAGCGTGTCTCTCATGGATGGCTGAGATAGTGAAGATATTGTATTGCCGTGTTTTAAGGCGTTTCTATGGGTTCTAGGAATAAAAACATCCAGTAATTAGCTTTAAATCACAGGTTGTAATTGCCACTGCAAAAAGTTTACCATCTAAGAAATGTGTTCTATGATATACTGTAATTTATCACGATATTGATATTATATTTCATTATATCTTTGCGTAGTTCTGACTGTTATTCTATATCCTCACTCCTGTGTAGCATTTAATAGAGAATGTGGGGAAAATTTATTCCGCTTTGTGTTTAATTTAATTTAAAGTAAAATGTTAAACTCTTGCATTTAAAGTTAGTTTGTAGTGTTTAAACGCTGCGCTTTTAAGAGTGAAAAAGAGGGTTTTTAGAGAGAAAACTAATGTTATAAGGAACGTGCTACATAATGTACATCATTACTCATTAAATATAATTATTCATTAAACTTTTTTAAAATTGTAACAAAATCGGGGGGGGAAATGTAATATTGAATCAGGATATTTACATAATCGTGATACTTATAGAATCACAATATTAATCTAATCAGCCCGAGGTATCAGGAGAAGACTGTTGTTTCCCTTTACTAACATTTAAACACTGTTTAAAAAACTCAGTAACTTGGTCTAGTCTGTATTTTTCGTGAGTACAAAGCAAATCAGACTGGTCTAATATTCTATCGATGATGCTTGATTGACAGCTTTGAACCAGATACTACTTCGACTGCACAAGAATCAGGATTGTTAATGCAGAGATTTGTTAAAACATTACAGCTTGGTGTGGGTGGGGCTTATACAGGTTTGTCACACGATTAGACCCGCCCACTAAGAAGAGACAATGGAGTTGTGTCAGCTGTCTGTTCTGCAGATTGAGGAGCGATGTAACTTCATGGGGACTCAGTAAGGATTTCTGTCAGTTGACTGTTTCAAAGCGTTTTTAACCAGAACATGTGAAACACTTCCTTTTTGTGGAAAAGCTGTTCAATTTCATGCTTGCTTTGTTTTCAGGAGTTCCTGCTGTGTTTGTGTCTTTCAAAGAAAAACCGTGTTAAAGGAAGCTCAGTGATTAATTCTTATAATAATCTTACGCCAGATAAAACACAACGAGCCACTTATGCAAAAGAGTTCATTATCGATGAGTTCATGAGGGATCGTGCGGTTTAGGAAACGATAAGAACTGATGTAAAAGTCACTTGAACAATTAGTTTTTCTTAGGTTTAGAGAAAATACAAATGCTCGTTACAGTGGAACCTTGGATTACGAATTTCCAAATTCGACAAAGCGAATTTTCCCATAAGAAATAATGGAAACTCAAATTATTCGTTCCACAGCCCAAAAAAATAAATACATAAAAATAATTAATACAAAATATAAAGTAAAAATAAAACAAATTATCCTGCACTTTACATTTAAAAAAAGTAAAAATAAATCCCAACAGATAAGTGTTTCCGTTTATGCGTGCAGGCGCTGTGTGTGTGTGTGAAGCTAAAGTAAGAGGAGATGAGGAATCCCCCCCCCCTCTTCTCATCTTACACAGTAAACTTTTCTCCTCTCTCGAGTTTCACACACATTAACGGAAAGACTGTTTTATCGGAAAAATTAACAAGGAACATTGCTAATGACACCCGCGTGAGTGCTTAATAACGGAATCACTGCTGTAAAGTAAAACAAACAAACAAATGAATCAGCACTTTACCTTTGTAAGGAATCGCGACAGAGAGAGTGTAGAGCAGAGTGTGTGTGTGAACCCGAGAGGAGGAGGGGGTGGGGGGAGGGTCTAAAGACAAGAGTGTGTGTGTGTGTGAACCGGCATGGTGTCAAATTACGCATGCGCACACACACATAACGACAGGCTGATACAGTGAGAGAAAATTAATCTTTAACCTCTAATGAGACTTTCTTTTGCTTTACACTCGTGCACATGTGTGTTATAATAAACAGTACACACACGCACTGTACACACACGTTACAAACACAAAATGAAATATGTTTTACACACACACATGTGGTCACAGTGTTATTGTAAACAGTACACGCGTGCACGGATGTTGATTATACCAGTGAGAGACGCGCACTAAGACCCAGCAGGGGAGACGATTACCCACAATTCCACAAAGCAAGAGAGAGAAAAACCATTGGCTCAGTTGTGATCACGTGACGCTCTGCATCAAAACAAGAAGCGCATGCGTGATACATGATACTCGGTGCTCGTAAACCAAGACTTGCTCATTTTTTATAAATCTTTGCTTGTCTTGTGGAACACTCGCAAACCGCATTATTCGCAATCTGAGGTTTCACTGATTCTTAACGACCAGAACAATTAAACTCAAAACTAAATTATAATAGGACATATAGATGGCACAGTAACACGTACCCATTCTGAGGAAGTGTTGTTTTTTTCAGACTGTGACGCTTAACAGCAATTACGTAGGTTGTAAATATAATAAAAGTTTTAAATTTGAGAAACAGTCAGTCTGGGCAAAACAAAAAGCTGTGGAAAAAACATTCCATTTCAGTCCTTCTATTTCGAATCCCATTCCAGTCCCTCCCACTGTGTTCTGGTGTCTCATCCACCATTTTCTACTCAAGTTACTGTCCTCTTATAATTACATTTGAAATCGTAGATTAAGTTAGTTCTTGTTGATTTGTTACAGAGTCGTTTCCTCGCTGTCCTCTCTTTACTCTCTCTCTTAAAGTGATCTCAGCAAAAGCGTGAACCCCTCCCTAAATCTTCCTCACTGCTAAAAAAGCCCCCCCTAACACTAGAAACTCCTTCCTTAAATGTTCTCTTTGCTCTCCTTGACGTTGGCGTGCGCTGTAACATAAAGCTGTGTATTAAACATCACAATACATCACTGCAGCATAATCAGCTAGTGCCTAGTGTGTGAAGCGGATTGATCAGGGTGACAACACACACACACACACACATACACACACACACACACACACACACAGAGCACTCGGCTCCACTAGTTTAGAGCTGTCACAATGATTTTACAGCTGCTGCTCATCTGCCACACACACACACTCACACACACACAGATTCAGCTGCTCAATCTAATAAGCTTTGTTACGGGTTGTTATGGATGACCTTCCCCCTAGACATAGAAGTCCCGCCCTCAGAGCTGCACAGACCATCTGATGGTCATGTGTGTTCCTCTCTCTCTCTCCCTCTCTGTAGGTCGCACTCAGGACACACAGACATTTCACAGGGTGACTGTGGATGAAGACGAGACTATGAGTAAGTGGTTCCACGTCCATCATCCTTTCTGTTTTATTCCTCTAGTTCCACACCAAATATCAGTTAAACAAAGATGGGTCGTCCTGTTGTAGCAGTTTATAGTCTTTCCCTCCCAAGGTTCATTATCAGTTCAAGAAGTTTAAGAAGTTCTCTCTCAGATTGTCTTTTCTTGTTGCTTAAAACCTCAAGAGGACTGTAAACACCTCAATTCTGAAGAATTTGGAAAATTTAAAGTTGCAGCTGATGACATTATAACATCACCTTCTGACCAATCAGAATCCAGAACTTTTGAGTCTTTCTCATACACAGTGTGTGTGTGTGTGTGTGTTTACGTGAAGGCTTATTACTAATTGCATCATTGTTTAGTTTCCTTTCTGCCAGCTATATAGGTCGCCAATCAATCCAATTCAACTCAAACGTATTAAACTTAACCTCCACTGACTCACACAGTACACACTCACACACTTACACACTTTGTACTGAAAGAAAGTCAAACTGTATCATATGCCTAGGTTTGTTTTTGTTTATTTCTTTATAAGAATAAACTCTGACCTTGACAACAAACCACCTTTAACTCCTGATTCCTCCTACAGACTTTTTTTCCATCTCTCTCTATTAATTTCATCCTCACTCTCCTACTCTCTCCTTTTTTAAATCCTTGAGCCCTTAAAGAAGTAACCTAACGAGCTTTTGCTGCAGGATGTTATAAATGTTATAAATTTACACTCAGCTTTGCACCTGATCATGTAGATGAGTTTATTTATTAGCCGTTAACATTATTATTATTATTCCTGTAGGTGTGCAGGTCTTTTTAAAAGCTCATGTGGTACGCCACAGTGTCCTGTTAGTTAAGACTGTCATGACATAAACTACTATTAAACTTCCATTACAAATAAACACTAAACCAGATCACACCAGTAAGAGTTTATAACCAAAACATTTTGGATTTTACAAAAGGTTTGCAACAAGGAGATTAGAACACAAGTCACCTCGCTGCTGTAGCTGATTACGTCCAACTTGTCTGATCTTGGACAAGCACTTCCTAAAGAGCAGTTTTAGATGCAGAAAATTAAATGCCCAATAAAAAGTTCTTGTAAAAACTTGTGCAATGAGGGCAACTTCCAGATGGACCCTCAGTATAGGAAGTACAGCAACATAGAAAGTCACACCACTACCGATGACTTGAATATCTTGTAGGGTTTTGTTAAATGAAAAATCGCATCATCTTGACTCAGTTGCAAAGCAGAGATAAAGCGAGTTCAAAATTTTACATTTACAAGATCCTGCATGGAAGGCGCTGTAAGTTGCTCTCTCTGGGCGTCGCAGGTTCATGCAGCACAGACGTCAAAGAGAACCGCAATCTGGATAACGTCTCGTTCAAGACGGGTCATCAGGCAGTCAACAGGAATGCACGGTTGGGGTTGAAGCGCAAGAGGCCCCTGGAGGAGGGCAATCGAGGCCATGCCCACTCCAAATTCCGTCCCAAGAGGCGCAAGAAAGTGCCCGGTCCGATGCCGCCGAAGAACGCGCTCATGCAGCTGAATGAGATCAAACCGGGCCTCCAGTACAAACTCTTGTCCCAGACGGGGCCGGTGCACGCTCCAGTCTTCGCCATGAGCGTAGAGGTCAACGGGCAGCGCTTCGAGGGGACGGGGCCCACGAAGAAGAAGGCCAAGTTGAGCGCGGCGGAAAAGGCGCTGCGCTCTTTCGTCCAGTTCCCCAACGCCTCGGAAGCTCACATCGCCATGGGCCACACGTTCAGCATCAACACCGACTTCACCTCAGACCAAGCCGACTTCCCCGACGCCCTCTTCAACGGATTTGAGACGCCTCATGATCTGTTCTGCCCCATTTCCACCACCAACGGAACCCTGCACCCGAGGAAGGAGTGCACGCCACCTGTTTCGGCGCCACAGTCGCTCCTTGTGGGCCATGGGAAGAACGCGGTGATGATCCTTAATGAGCTGAGGCCGGGCCTTAGGTACGAGTTCGTGGCTGAAAGCGGAGAAAGCCACGCTAAGAACTTTGTGATGGCTGTTACGGTGGACTCGCAGGTCTTTCAGGGATCAGGACGGAATAAGAAGCTGGCAAAGGCACGTGCGGCTCAGGCGGCGCTTTCAGGCCTCTTCAACATGCAGCTGGACCAGACGCCGTCTAGACAGCCCATACCGAGAGACGGGCTGCAGTTACATCTGCCGCAGGTGAGCACGATTGTACACAGCAAGGGTTAAGGTTCATCTACACACCCCGAACACCTACACACCTGTAGATCTGAGGTGCGGCTCTGGTGTTCCATTACACTGAATTCTATAGCCTCTATCTTCTGTAAGATAAGTTTTGGTCCCCGTTAGTACAGTTGACGTAAATTCTTTTATTATTCGTCTGCATCAGTGGCTTTGTGGATCCAAAATTCTCCCTCGTTAAAAAGCCCTGTCAATCTTCATTAGTGTGGTATTAATTAAATCAGAGCCTAATTGTGATTGAAATGGGTTTTTACGCAAGTCAGACGTTAACGCTCTCCGGCTTTCTCTTCGTATTCAGTGTTTATTTACGTGTCTGATAATCCTCCATCTATAATCCCTCTATTTCCTTCACAACAAACTAATCTTAATTACCATCAGAGATAATGGCGCATTGTTCAAACAGGATGAATATCGCTCTCATCCACCTGCCTGTGTGTGTGTCAGGTCTTGGCAGACGCTGTGTCTCGGCTGGTGGTGGAGAAGTTCAGTGAGCTGACGGACAACTTCATATCGCCACACGCACGACGGAAAGTCCTTGCTGGTGTTGTTATGACAACAGGTATGCAAGCACACAGACACACACTCACACACACATCAAACGCATAATTTATTAATCATCTCATAAAATTTTTGCACAACCTTAATGAATTAAAACACTCCTACATCCTCCCAGAGTTACATTTAGCCACGCCCAGAAAACTTACTTACAGTTTTTTCCTCATAATCATTCCAAATGCATATTGCTTTATAATCCAGAAATGTTTCAGGTTTTTTTTTTTTTACTTTGGCTAATGAACATATTTTTTCTGTATATATCACTCCATTTCCCTTAATTTTGATGTCCAGGGACTGATGTGAAGGACGCACAGGTGATCTGCGTTTCCACGGGAACCAAGTGCATAAACGGGGAGTACATGAGTGACCGAGGTCTGGCGTTAAACGACTGTCACGCTGAGATCATCGCACGGCGTTCGCTAATCAGATACCTGTACAGCCAGCTGGAGCACTTTCTCAGGTGAGTCATGGAAACGCTTAAGGACTGCTTTGTGTATGTGTGTGTAGAGCAAATCTAAACGATTGACTCGAACAAATCTTGTGGTGTGTGTGTGGTGTGATGAAAGACTTTAGATTTGATGGGTGTGGTGAGTGTACGTAGCTAACATAATGCTAATCTGTTGTGAGAATGATGGTAGTACGGAGCAGAGCTGCCAATCTGTCCTGTACAAAATTAATTGAAAATTCAATCTCAGCAGACGGTGGGGTTGGAGAATTGATTGTTAGATTCTATTTCATACCCACATTATGTGCAGTGTGTGTGTGTGTGTGTGTGTGTGTGTGATTGATCAGTCATGGTGACTGTTTGTTAAACAGCAATCGAGTGATGGGTGTCACGGGTGACAGAGCGTAAAACCATCCTGCTTATTGTCAGCTGCGGACTTCATTTACAGAGCAGTGCTAACAGGAGTGTGTGTGTGTGTGTGTGTGTGTGTGTGTGTGTGTGTGTGTGTTGCGCAGTAACAATCCAGAGGATCACGAGCGCTCCATATTCCGGCGGTGTGAGCACGGCTACCAGCTGAAGGACGATGTTCAGTTCCACCTGTACATCAGCACCTCACCGTGCGGAGACGCTCGAATCTTCTCACCACATGAAGCTGCCGTCGAGGGTGTGAACATCTCAATTCACTTCACTTCAGCTCCATTTGGTTCAGATTAGTCTTGTTATAATGTGACATACGGGGTACAGAAGAGCACTCAGCAAGGCAGGGTTGGTTTATGTTTGATCAAGAAATGATATACAGTTTACTCCTGCTTCGTTTTTAGTTCACTTCAGCTTGGTTCAATTCAGTTTAGCCAAACTCAGGTTCATTCACTTTAGTTCTGATTTGTCTAGTTCAGTCACTTTAACTCAATCCAGTTAATTTTAGTCCAGCATTCTGTTTAATGCAGTTCAGTCCAGCTCGAGTTAATTCAGTTCAGTCCATCTTAGTTTAATCCAGTTTGGGTTAATTCAGTTTAATCCAGTTCTGTTTAATTCAATTTAGACCAAATCAGTTTTGTCAGTTTAGTCAAGCTTGGTTTAATTATTATATATTAAGTCCAGCTAAGTTTAATTCAGTTAAGTCCTCCTCAGGTTAACTGTTTTAAGTTTAGTCCAGCTCTATTTCATTCAGTTCATCCACTTTATTTAAATTATTTTATTTTAGTCCACCCCAGATTAATTAAATTAATCTAAATTTGGTCTATTTCCCTTTAATCCACTTCAATTCACTTCTGTTTAATCCTCCTAAGTTTAATTCAGTTTAGTCCAGTTCACATCACACCGTTGTTTAGTCCAGCTGAATGCAATTATTTCAGTATGAGCGATAATTAACTTTACAATTAATTGCTTAAACAGTTCACTTCAGTTCAGATCGACTTACATTAAAACTACTTTCCCATTAAAAAGTATTTTCACTCGGTGTGTTTAGATTAGAGGACGTACACCACTGTAGCACTTTAGACTTTTAAAAAAAGTGCTTTCTGGTGTTGATGATGCTGAGAGCATGTGTCTTCCTCTCTGTGTGTTTGGATCAGATCAGGGAGACAGACACCCGAACAGAAAAGCCAGAGGACAGCTGCGCACCAAGATCGAGTCGGGAGAGGGAACCATCCCGGTCCGCTCCAGCAACACCATCCAGACGTGGGACGGGGTCCTGCAGGGCGAGAGGCTGCTCACCATGTCGTGCAGTGATAAGATCGCCAGGTATCACGTCATCACCGTCATCACCGGCACCGTTACCTCCCACGTTACCGACACCACGACGCTTGGATACTTATGACGATCTTATACTCACTGATCAGTTTAACAGTTCCCACATGCAGATGTCAGCTGGTGTTTTTCTCCTGCAGCTGTTACTCTGCTTCCACTCAGTCTGATTAATTCCACTCAGTCTGATTCACCGCTGACATACAGATGATTGTCTGATTTCAGCGGTTCACTGGTTCAGTCACTCAGCAGTGCTGCCACTAGTGACTGATTAGCACTCTGATTAGAACCACATTACACACACACACACATTCAGGGGTGATAGCGTTCTGGCACCACGCCGGATTTCCTAGCTGCGGGGGAAAAAAATTTAAAAATCAGGTTCGCGGATATTGATCAGTCATTTCTCTAGATCTGAGATGCGCAGGTGATAGAGAAGGAACAGCCA
>JAQQZT010000023.1:40646417-40667909 GCA_030068275.1 Clarias platycephalus | reverse complement strand
AATAATGTCAATCTAGGCACTGAACACATTGAGAAGAAAATGCTGTATTTTCTTGAATAATACTGGGGGCATAATGCGAATATGAAAATATCTTAAAAGAGCCACTTGACAATAATGATGATCAGGGTTATACATAGGCTGTTTATATATTTGGGCCCATACAGTACATAGTAGATAGTACCCCCACCCCTACTCACCTCGGGGGCAAGGAAAAAAAGTTCAGGCTCAGGAATTTTTTCCACTATCAGCCCTGCACATTTAACACATATAATGTACATAACACCTTCACACATTATCACACAGACATTAGAGAGGGCTGATACTGCAAAACATTATATTAGTGATACTTAAAGACACTTTCACCATATAAAATATAGAAATAGTCTGTCTATCTATCTCGTTGTTACAGGACGAAGAAAAAAATATCATAATGGTAATGAAATCATATATACAGTAACTTGTCAAACTTCTGTTAATGTCTCCCCATGTCTCCTTCTCTCTTATTCTCTCTTTCGTGCACTCTGTCTCTCTTGATCCGACTAATTTTCTCTCCTATGCTTTTCCTGGTCTGTCTCTCTCTTACTCCTCCTTCCTGTCTTTCACATCTTCTTCTTTTCTTTTTGCTCCCATGCCCTCTCCCTTGCTTTATTTCTTTGTCTGTCTCTCTCTTTTTTTGTTTCTCTTTCTTTCTGTCTCTCTCACTCTCTCTGTTTCCTCTGTCTGTTTCTCTATCTTTCTATCCCCCACCCTCTCTCTCTGTCTCTCTCTCATTCTCAGGTGGAATGTGGTGGGAGTGCAGGGTTCTCTGATGAGTTATTTTTCAGGCCCGATCTATTTCTCCAGTATAATCCTGGGCAGTCTGTACCATGCGGATCACCTCAGCAGGGCCATGTACCAGCGGGTCGCGGATATAGAGGAGCTACCACAACCTTTCACCCTCAACAGACCACTGCTCAGTGGTACGGCCCATCATCATCATCTTTATCTTCATCATCTTCATCATCATCCTTACACACCTCTGTGCCGCAGAATGTTTCAGAAGCGTCCCAAAAGTAGCCCTCTGCTCTGCTACGCTAGATGAGCTCCTAGTCTATTTTTGACAGAAGACACTTCTGAGACGCTCCTGAAAGCAGATTACCTCACTAATCAGGCAACACGTTTCTCATGAATATTCATACCAGGGCATTCAAGTCAAGTCAAGCCTCTCCACTTCTGAATTGCTCCCTGTGGGGTATGAAGCCGTGCTGAGCTTGAAACTAAAACACAAACGTGTCATCGTAGGTCTGCTCCTGGTGGGAATCTGAGGTTAATCTCATTACAGAGTCGAATAAATACAATAATAAATAAAAGCTCCCTGTCTGGGTGAGTTATTGTTCTAGCTACATAATACAAATACTATTACAAATACTACAAACACAAAACCCTATTCATAAATTATATATATATATATGCAAAACATTTTAAATAAATCTAATCAGCAAATTAATTAATACAGACGATTATGTACAAACATACAGTAAATACATAAAATACATAATAAATACGTTACACTGCAAACAAGGTGAAAGAAATATATAAATTAATAATTGCTAACGGTTTCATCTGTCTAATTTATTGTTAAAAAATTGTGCGTGTGTGTGTGTGCGTATGCTTGCAGGAATCAGTAATGCGGAGGCACGGCAGCCTGGTAAAGCTCCAAACTTCAGTGTGAACTGGACAGTGGGGGATCAGGGGTTAGAGGTCATCAACGCCACCACAGGGAAGGACGACCTGGGCCGACCGTCTCACCTCTGCAAACACACCCTGTACAGCCGCTGGGTTTGTCTGCACACCAAGGTACAGCTCCGTTATCCCCTGTGAGGTTATTCAGTAATGTGGTTTTATAACCTCATCACACCCTTACCCTTACTGTTTTATATGCTGTTACACCCTTTAACACACATTTACACCATACAACACACACTAAACCCTTTAATACAACAGACACTCAACCCTTTAATACAACACACACTCAACCCTTTAATACAACAGAAACTCAACCCTTTAATACAACACACACTAAACCCTTTAATACAACACACACTCAACCCTTTAATACAACACACACTCAACCCTTTAATACAACACACACTCAACCCTTTAATACACACACACTCAACCCTTTAATACACACACACTCAACCCTTTAATACAACACACACTCAACCCTTTAATACAACACACACTAAACTCTTTTATATAACTCACTGCTTTATGCTTTAATTCAATTGGATTTCATTTGTGCAGCTTTTTGATTTTTCTCTTTTTCTTTGATTTTTCTTTTGTCCTTCTTCCCACCCCCCATTGCCCCCCAACTCCCGCCCCCCTTTCATAGCTCTCTCAGACTCTGAGGATTCGAGTGGCTCGACCTGCTTCCTATCATGAGACCAAACTGTGTGCGGGAGATTACCACTCAGCCAAGCAGACTCTGATCCGAGCTTTTCAGAAAGCGGGTCTCGGCGCGTGGGTCAAAAAACCCATTGAACAGGACCAGTTCTCCCTCACGCAGTGACGAGAGAGAGAGAGAGAGGAAACAAAAGCGACAGCACACGTTTGTTTTTAAACTATCATGTCACCCATCGTCTTTCGTTTTACCTCAGACTAATATGTCTTAACAGAAACATTAAATCGTCGTTCTCCTATTGAAGTTTTACTTGAAGTGTTTTGAAGCGGGTCCGTGCTCATGGTTAAACACCAGGAATCAGTGACTTGCCCATTGGACTTTGTATTATTTTACTTTTTTGTTTTGTTTTATTATTTTTATTATTTATTTATTTACACGTCTTCTATACATGTCTACAAAATCATTGTTAAGTAAAGAATTTCCTTAAACCCCTGCCTGCTGATGAACATCTGCACCAAAAACATTTCTCTTTGATTATGTTAATAAACACCTCTAATATCATAGTGTGACTGAATGCTCGAATACGATTGGTCAGAATGTCTGCGTTATTTCTGTATATCTGCACGGCTTGGACACGAGTTCACTGTACTAGATTTTTATGTTAAAAACGATTAACAGTTAAGGGTGTAAAGGTTAAAAGGCTAAATGTTTATAATCCACAAATTAAAATAAAATGTTGAATTATTTGAAAGTTATAGCATGAACATGCTAAAATGCTGCTTTTCTAATCCTGTCGGGTGTTGTTAGGAATTTAGCACTTTACACCAGATGCTCAACATAATCTAAAACTGAAAAAACAACCCTTTTTCTTTTAAATAAGTGTTAACTAACAATGTAAAACAGAGATTTACAATATTATGAGAATAAAGTTGTAATAGTTTGAGAAAATGTCACAATACCTACGACACCAGTGATTTTGTGAGGTGACGTAAGGATACCGGAGGGTTTGTTGATCGCAGACGGAGTGGAAACTCTGAGTCGGAGTTCGTAGCTTTCTGTCCTGTGGACTTGTATGTTAAACGGAACGCTAATCGTGATTTCATGTGCTGTAACACACTGAGGCAAGATTGCAGTACCGAGTGCGCTGGAGTTTCGTCAGTAGCCTTCAAAGTGAACACCTAAATTTCAATAACTAAAGAGATAATCTCCTCAATTTCCACGTGGTGCTTTTACTACAATCCTGTGAGATTCCTGTAAAAACCCTACAGCTACACCGCTGTTTGTTCTCTGAGTATAAAACATCTGGCTGTGTTTTAAAGATTTTGCAACATATTTAGTGTCTGAAATATATATTACACACAATCAAGAATTATATTCTTAGATGTTGTTCTGCCAGAATGTTGCTCTGCCTCCTGAGGGAAAGGAATATCCATATACTTTGGTTGAAATTCATGTGCTTTTTGTAAACACTTGAGGATCCAGTCATCAGTAAAGCGCATGTTGAAGGAGAACTAAACTAAAACTAATTAAATGTAATAGTTATCGTAGTAAAACATAAAGAATTGATTGATTCATAATGTTAACTTCTGTTGTTACACAAAAAAAAACGTTATACAGCAAAAAAAAACTTAATAACAATGTGTGTCTTATGAGTCATGTAATAATTGTGCATCTGTGCACACATGACCCTGTCATAGGGGTGCTCAGGTACTTAAACATACTACAGCACTACAGCTCTGAATATAGTCCGAAAAATATATGAACCAAATAAACATTAAAAAAAAAAAAATTACATATTCAAAGGACACCAAAAACATGACCTACTAAACCACCAAACTATTTAAACGAACCTCAGGGCAGAACAGTAACACATTGATTTTATCAAACAAACAACAACAATAAAAACTAAATAAACGTAATGTTGTGCTTTTTACCTGAAAACAAAATTCATCCTTTTGTCCTCCCGGGTGAAAACGAGAACAACACTCTCATACAGGGAGGTGACCCTGGGCTTTAATAAATCCAACAGCATGTGCTTTTATTTTACAACCTCTTTATCCTCAGGGAATCTCACTCTAAAGTTGAATTAATCCGAAGACATATCCACAGATTCTAAACATGTTGCTTTAAAATAAATAAAGAAAGAAAGAAAGAAAGAAATAGGGTGCCATTGTACAACAGGCCTACAGGACAACAGATGAAAACTAGCCTTTGGCTAATTCTGGCATGTTACAGATGTTCTGTTTTTAATATGCACTGTCCTGTTAAATAAAAAAAAATAATTATTATTATAAATAAATAAAATAAATAAACACAGAATCTGAGTTGCTTGAAGTCCAGTGTGAAGTTTCCAGTTAAAATACTTTTAACCTCCTGCAGTTTATGCTTGAGTTTGGAAGATATTTGTACAAACCATGTTAGTATCTGAAATTATGTGTAGATTTAAATAAAAATGAAATATAGTCACATTGAAAATGACAGCCACAACAACAATTTTGATAAACATTGGTTTAATTATTTTTACCTGCAGATTATTTTAGAATTAGAATTAAAAATATTTAACAATGTTGCTTTAAGATGTATTTTAAATGATCGATGTTTAATATGCTGTTGTTTAGTATTATTATAGCGTTCTTAAGGTTTTTTATTGGTGACAAAAATATAATTACAATATTAAAAGAATATATAACAAGATTCAGGTATACAAACTAGAATTATACAACAAACTGTCCACAGTTAACAGGACAAAAAGTAATAAGAAGATATACAGAAGATTTACACAAACTTAATAAGGAATATGTAAATTAATAGCAACAACAGATAGAACAAACCAACAAACAAAAAACTATTAATTATATATTTTTAAAAGGAAAACAGATAAAATATTGATTAACTAAATACGAAACAAATCAGAGTTTCATCGATTAAGTCTGAATGTTGAGACAATAACAGAGAGGATTTTATTTATTTATTTATTAAGTTCAATAATGTTTGGAACAGGACGAGCTTTTATTCTGACAATGCGTTATTACTTCCTCTTCCGGTCACGTGATTAGCTGAACGGAAACGGAGAGCAGTGAGCTACAGCTTGGGACAAACAAGGTAACAAGCAGTGCTGAGTTTAAAACACATTCTCTTATTATTATTGTTAATGATATGATTTTATCTTCTAGTTTATTTACACTGGACACCTCGGGAGGGTCTGCTGGGTTTATTGTCTTTAAAATGACTTTATTTAATCCACAAACTCCATGAGAAACAACACACACACACACACACACACACACACACACACACACACACACACACACCAGGCAGTTTGTGATATATGTATTAGTTTATTATTAGTTTCTGGAGGAAAAAGTTTAAATATAAGGTAAAGATATTGAGCGTTTTGTTTATTAAGTTATAAACTGTAAATAAACTGTAAATTGGTGTTAAAAAGCGCTTGAATCTCCACAGTGTTGATAAGTGAGAGATGATGTAATACTGTATCAGAGCTTCTTCACTGAAGTCCTAATTTATCTCGGATATCTCTGATAAAAATGACATTTTATACGTAGTGTATTTTTCCCTCAGAACTTAATAACTTTTTAAATGACAGTGACGTCAGTTTTATATTTATTACTAACTAAAAGAGTTTTTAGAAACAGTTAAAAGAGCTTTAATGTATTCAGTGATATTATTATTATTATTATTATTATTATTATTATTTCAGGTCGAAGCCCACGTACATGTTTGTCTGTAACAAAGATGAACCTCTTCTATCTTTTAAACTGTAATTTCACAAAATTTTGTTTTTGGTGTGACATCATTATACATTATTGATTTCCGCTCTATTGGTGACTAAATATTAGGAAATTGTACCGAGTTCACGGCAAGATTTTAAATCTACTGTTGTTTCATCTTATTATAGTCAATGTGAAACAGACAATATAGACAAGTTTAAGTTTATGGCTTGTTTACACTAAGTTGTCCTTCTTTCGTGGTCAGACAAATACACTCCATGTTCGGTAATTGGAGAGAGAATCACAGATGAGAAATGAAAAATGTAGATCAGATAAATCTGATCTACATTTTTCTTAAAAATGTTGTTTTGTCTTAAAACAACTACAGCGCGTTAAAATTCACTTCACAGTTTAAGTCCCCTACATACGAATGAGTTCCGTTCCGAGAGCTCGTTCATAAGTCCACTTTGTTCATAAGTCCAACAGACATGTCTAGGTACTAGGATACTAACACAATAGACTACACACAGTATAAAGCTAACACGTTCCCTGATCTTGTCCTTGTTTTTTAGGATCGTGCAGATGGTTGATCGATTCGTGGTAAAGAACGAGTGATGTCTGCCATCTTTTTTTCACCTCGCTCCATTCTCTCAATTAGTTTCAATTGACTTTTTGACTTTTGTCTCCATTGTCACTGCTTGCCGCTGCTTTTACACTCGCTTCCAGACATCCTGGAATGAACGCTGAACGCACGTGACCATGTACGCCAGACATGAGCACATGTTTGTCTCTTTGAACAATGCAACTCAAATGTAGGGAACTCACTTATACAACTTCAGCTCTTTCAGTTATTTCAGCCAAAGTGAAAATATGAACTAATCCCAGTAAAAATATTCAGTTTCTTTTCTACTTAATATCTATTGGTGCAGGTGTTTGTTTACATTGAGACAGTAGCGCATTAGTAGATTATTTTAAAGTAGATTATTAAATCCGACACATAACTGTTCATAACATCACTTTTACTTAACATTTAGATTTCACTTTTGGTGCAGATTAAACTTCAGGCAGAGATCTAAGGACTGCAGAAGATTCAGTAAATTCTGTACAGACAGTTTTGTGTGATGCTGCGACAAATTCTGCCTTGACAGACAGACAGACATTTTTTCTAAGACTGGTTTCTGGTCCTCCAATGTATGAAACGTAAAAATATCATTGAAAGAGTGAGTTCTGACCCAGTGTACAGACAAAATCTCTTTTATTTATATAGATGATATTTTTAGTTGAAGTTTCTCAGTCCTGTCCATTTTTAGCTTGAGTGCAGGCACTCTATCATTAAACTCATTCAGGGATTCAGCCTTGTGTTAGATGCTAGTTAGCTTTGTAGCTAAGCGTTAGCCGTGAACAGAACGACACGGACGGTTCCTAGGTGATTCAGAACGACTTGTGATTAGTGCAGAGACAGCGTGTTGTTTAAGACTACATAACGTTATCAGATGTGTGTTCTTACTGAAAGTGCTTCTGTGTCTGGTTGTGAATGTGGGTTTTGTCAGGCAGCTGCTCTCTCCTCAGTTCTGCGGACCGTACAGACCTACTCTCACCCACGCTGAGACACAGTTAGTGTCATTAACCACTGGACAACACTTAGGACACGCCCACTCATACATATCGTTACACCTCACTGTGCTGTTACTGTCTGTTAGACTGGTGGAATAACGCCTCCCGTCCAATCAGATTACAGATAACTATCTGTTGTATAAAATGCATTAACTTTAAGTGTTTGGTGTAAAGTGTGTGTCATGTTGTGACGTGTGTGTTGTGTGTTTGCAGGGTGTGACAGGAGCAGGCCGCGGCCGGCAGGATGACGAGTGTGAGTCGCAGTTCCTCCTCACCACACGGGGGCACTGTTGTTCAGATTCTAATGTCTGTCATGTCCTGTGTTCGGTCCATCTCCAGATCTCCTCTTATCGGTGTTGGTCAGGTGATCTGGAGTGATGGAGGTCCTGGAGTGTGTGTGTGTGGTGTTGACGTCCTGTTGGATCTGAATGTGTGTCTCGTGTTTTAAGCAGACTGGTCTTCACTTTGTGTGTGTGTGTGTGTTACAGGTGCTGTGTAGGCGAGCGACCCGAGCCGCGCGGAGTGTGAGGACACTGAGGTTTTTCTCTGCCGCCGGATCCTCAGGATCAGATGAGCCGTACATCGCGGTTTCTCGCGCTGCAGGTAAACCACACGCACAGACTCTCTTGATCCCAGTGCTTGGAATGAGGAACAACAAAGCAGTGTGTTTAAGCAGTGTGTGTGTGTGTACAGTAGGTCCCAGGACAGTGTGGCCTGATGAGACTATGGGTCCTTTCGGGCCTCAGGATAAACGCTTCCAGTTGCCGGGTAACGTGGGTTTTGACTGTCACCTGGGTGGGGCGGCTGAGGAGGAGGGGGCGGGGCCAAGTCAACGTACGCTTCCTGCCATCCTCACGGCGCCATCTAGTGGTGAAAGACACGAGTTCATACTAGCACAGTTCATCAATGAGTACCAGGTAAACAGCTCTGTGTGCATGCGTGCGTGAGTGTCAGTGAGTGCGTGAGTGAGTGCGCGTGTTTTTCACCCTTTATAACCGTGTACTAGTGAACCCTACACACCAGACAGGTGTTACCTGGACGAGAACTGTTCACTCCTGCAGTATTAGAGCGGGGTGGGGTGGCCAGGGCTTGTGGTAGGAGTCAGATTGGCGCTGTGATGGAGTTTGTTCATGTGTTCATGTGTGAAAGAGTATAATGTGTTGTAGCAGCAGGATTCATGAAAACTGTGTGTGTGTGTGTGTGTGTGTTACAGACTAAAGAGACTCCGGGGGGGTCTCAGAGGGTCGGCAGAGCGGAGGAATATTTTACACACTGTGACGTGGAGTGCTCCATACACTCCTGTCCTGAGCTGCTAAAACAAGGTAAGATATATACGCACACACACACGGTCTCCTCACCGGAACTCTGTGACACTGGACACTCCTCCCATTTCATGTTTTTAATGTTTATCAGATCATAAACTGGAACAAAATCTCTGTCTGTGCCATGTGACTCAGCCGTCGCTATGGAAACCGTACGGTATCAGAGAAGGTGCATTAATATAAACCTGCACTGATATTAGAGAGAATTGATCAACAACCTTCTGACCAATCAGAGAGCAGAATCCAGCAGTGTGTTTGTGAAGTGTAATGATCAAAAATCAAGAGCTGAATGTGTGTGTGTGTGTGTGTGTGTGTCTCTCTCTCTCTCTACACACAGAGTTAGAATCGTTCTTCCCGGCTCTTCCTGTCAGTGGCATCACCGTGGTGACGATAAAACAGAAGAAAACCTCAACAGAGATGCAAACGAACACGCAACAGCTGCTTGATCACGTGAGTCTGATTTACACAGTCAAACACACGTGAGTTCTCATTGTTACAAAGGAAAAAGAAATCAAGTGAGTCTAATTATACGGGTGTAAATAATTACATTTTAAAAAAAAGTCTGCAGTAAGATAAAGTGTGTGGGTGGGTGTGTGTGTGTAGTTCATCAGCGGTGCCAGAGAGATCTGTTTCCTGCTGTGGAGAGGAGGATTCTGGGCGGACTTCATCGACCCGTCGTCTGGGAGAGCCGTGAGTACCGCTGGAGCAGGAACCTCTTCAGGAACGACTTTAGTTCCGTCTCGGTTCCTGTAACCGTCGTTTTTACGCTCTAAAGTGTTAATAGAACCTTCAGGGGAAATTTTTTTTTCTCCTTCTTACATCCATCTCTTTCTGTCTCGTCAGTATTTCGGTGCGGGGTCACATGACCCGGTCCTCCACGTGGACGAGCGGCGTCACTCTGGGTTCCACATTGAGGACGTGGCGTCCTGCAGACTCACCGTCCACGTCCTGAGCGACACGCACGCCTTCTCGGGGACGCTGATCACCAACGCGCCGGCCGGGAGTCTCATCATGCGGCACCTCAGAGGACACACGCCCCACTGACACACACACACACTCACCATGTGAGGGATGCTAATGCTGAGGCGGATCAGCTGCTGGTTTTATTACTTGAGGCGAGTTTAATTCAGACCGTTATTTATTTGAAGCACGCGGCGGCTCAGGCTGAAGGCGAACGTCACCCGGACACGCCCGAGTCGAACCGTCACCTTAAACCTAATCATGCTTTAGAGATGGTGTAACGAGGCGTTATGCTAACGCTAGCTGGAGTTAACGAGTGAGTGTGGGTGATGTACGGCTTTAAACACACACACACACACACTTCTTATGACTTGAATGCATGCACAGTTAGTGTGGAGTCAGAAAGGCCTTATTTATGAAATGATGAACTGATGAGAAACTGTACACAACACACGGTGCTAAAGTCCTCATGCTCTACTGAGATGATTTAATAAATAAAACTATACAGTGATTTTAATAACAGTGTGAGTTCATGTGTGTTCATGTCACTCCGTCATGGATTTCAGGGTCCTGACTCGCGGTATAATGTCATCCAGACTCTCGGCACCTACACACACACACACAGAGAAAGGGTTAATAATGTGTTAAGAGGGCACACAGTCCTCTCTAAACTTACCATAAACCAGTCCCTGCTGTATCTGTGCGCTATGAGGTTATAAGTTCAATGCAGATGCGAAAGGCCCTCCAGGGGACGCTGTATCCCGGGTGATTATTATTTCGATACACTGGTCAAATAATTGGATCTTAATAACGTGAAGTGTGTTCAAGTTAACATCGAGTCCGCGGTCAGCAGGCGGTTGGTTACATGAAGACGGGCTGTTCCGATACTTTTGCTCAGATGCCGGGTGTCTGTTAATATAACGAGCTGGACGTCCTGCACTCATCGTTTGAGTCTCCTGGTACACAAAAAAACCCAAAGTGATGTCCCTGCTGTTCCAATACTTTTGGAGGAGTGTACATGAGGGCTGCATGAGCTGATTTAAAATAAATAAAATCACATGACCATTATTTGATTTAAATAACTTTGATTTCCAACTTATATTTAACTATTAAATCCATCAATTTGTATTAAAATACATTTAAAACCAAATAACTGGACAGATGAGGAGCTTAGAAGTTAGTGTAAATATTACTGTGTTTTAAAAACTATTTCCAAACTCTCTCCTTACACGACCCAGTGTGTGTGGACGTTACTCGGAATAAACTGCAAACTCTCGTGACTGAGTAACTGTACAGGTCTGTATCGAGATTCTGGTTTTGATGCGATTAACTGTGCAGCACCAACACACACAGCGTCCACTTTATTAGGAACAGCTGCACGTTCCTGCCGCCTGATTGATCGCGTGGCAGGACTGAGCGAGTGTGTGTGGAAGAGTATGTGCAGGTGTTCCTAATAAATTGGCCAGCAATAAAAAATAAACAAAAAACATTCACATTAAAATAAGTGTGTGAGCGTACATACCCAGAGTGTTAAGGAGCTCGAGGACTAGAGAGTGAAATGCAGGAAAGAATTCCTCGTGCTCCCTCAGCTTCACTATAATACTGCACACACACACACACACACACACACAGAGCAGTAGAAAGACTCGGGTTAATAATAAAGCTGTGATGATATTCCCTACTGCACGGTGTGACTACGACTCAAACCAGGGTGCAAAAGTTTGTACGCCCTCAGTATGAGCCACGCCTTACAGACGATGTGTGTTATGTTCCTCAAGAGTGAATGTGAAGATACTCACACACTCTTACATAAGACACGTCCCGTACTTTTACTTTTAGAACTTATACAAACATTATTTATATTGTAGATCATTTGTACAAAAAAAACTAATTGTCCTTTTTGACAAATTGGAAAAGCATGGGAGGGGGTGAAAACTTTTGCTCTTAACTGTAAATATGAGAAGTGCTGACGAGGAAACATTTAAATACTAATATATAACAGATCATTGGAACTGTAAAGCCACAAGGCTGTAGTGTAAGTTACAATACAGTGTGTGTGTGTGTGTGTGTGTGTACCTTTCTATGTCACTGGTTCCGAGTAGCTCATGAGGATTGTGATGATTAGCTCCATCTCCAGACATGATTCGAGCCACTGTGTTCACGACGTCACCAGGGGGCGCTCTCTCATCTAACATACACACAGAGAGACAGAAAAGTCTGAGAGTGCGGTTCTAGATCCCATCAGAGTCCTCAGTGTAATGCTCTTCACGTCCCACAATGCACTGCAGCAGGTGAGTGTCTCAGACACCACAGTCTCCTCAGAGCCGCTTCATCGTCACACAAACACACAGAGGATTTCCGTGCAAGTGTGTAACACAAAGGACATTTGTCTCACACACACACACCCAGGTCCAGGACGTCCCTCAGGTTCCTCATGGCGTTGTTCATCTCCTCCAGTCGCGTGTAAACCTCGTTCATCCTCGGGTAAACGCCACGCAGACTCGGGACGTCGAACAGCGTCTGGAAGTGAGACACCATCGCCTGCAGGGTGGGTTTAGTGGGAGTGCGCAGCACCTACACACACACACACACACACACACACCTTGATAAGTATAATTACAAACTGACTGGAGGCAGCTAAGATTAGAGATGTTTTTCTCTATATATTTAAAAGTTTTACTCTTTTTTTTATTTTTACATTCTTTACAAAAGCTTTTTGTAATATAAAAATAAAATAATTTTTTGCAGATATTTAATAAAATCCTCATTGCTCAGGAATGAGACGATGGAGAAACTAAAACCTTGTCGTCTGGTGCGGTCTCGTCCAGCAGCGTGTCCACCATCAGCATCACGTCCTCCACCGTCACACACTCGCCCTGACGACACGCTCCGTCCTCCGGCTGCCACGGCAACAGTCTCTTAACCAGCCTGTTCACAGAGCGCTGCAGGTCCTGATGGAGGACGAGAGATCAGTGGAGTCAAACCTTTAACACAAACGTTAAAACATGCGCGGGATGGTGGTGTGGTTTAGTGGTGGTGTCATGTGGTGGTGTTTGTGGTGATGTGGTGGTGGTGTGGTGGTGGTGTGATGTGATGGTGTGATGTGATGTGATGGTGGTGGTGTGATGTGATGGTTGTGGTGGTGGTGTGGTGATGTGATGGTGGTGGTGATGTGGTGATGTGATGGTGGTGGTGATGTGGTGATGTGATGGTGTGGTGGTGGTGGTGTGGTGGTGGTGTGATGTGATGGTGGTGTGATGTGATGGTGTGATGTGATGTGATGGTGGTGGTGGTAGTGGTGATGTGATGGTTGTGGTAGTGGTGTGGTGGTGGTGTGATGGTGGTAGCGGTGGTGGTGTGATGTGATGGTTGTGGTGGTGGTGTGATGTGATGGTTGTGGTGGTGGTGGTGATGTGGTGTGAGACTGACGGGCAGAGTGCCGAGCTGCCGGCTCCACATCTCCAGCGTAGGGACAATCTGCTCCAGGTCCGAGCCCGCGGTGTCATTGGGTCGCCTCAGCAACACCAGCGGAGCTCCCGGATTGGTCAGGATGGCGGTGATGTCACTAAGGATCTGTGGGACACAATATTCTATTATCTCACTGCGATATGATGATACGGTCAACAAGCGGGTGCTGGGAGTTCGTTAGCAAACATGACCGTCACCTTCTCGAGTCGGAGCGCCGCGTCGGCCTCTCTGCAGCGCGCTTTAACCGCGGCTACCGCGTGACCCGCGTCCTGCACCTTCAGCTCCGAGCAGATCTCCTGCATCATCACGTCACACAGGAGACACGCTGGCGTTTAGTGCAGGTTTATACAAACACACTCAGTCTTACACGCTAACGTTTCTATAGTAACACAGGGACGCACACACGTCCAACACACGAGCGTGTCCAACACACGAGCGTGTCCAACACACGAGCGTGTCCAACACACGCTCCAAAAAATATCTATATAGTGTGTTCTGACATCTTTAATCAGAGTTTACGTCTCCCGCTGGTTTCTCAGTAACATGCCCTCATATTGTCTCAGAGACAGACAGACAGTGAGACAGAGAGACAGATGTTCACCGTGATGTATCTCTGGGTGTCTGCAGCGTGTGGTCGTGTCTCGGCGCTGGACATTAGAGGATCCTCGGTCGTCTCCGTCTGCACCGACCTGCAGAGACGAGCTCAGTACAATAACCGCCTTCACCATTACACAGCGTGTAGAGTTGTGTAGAATTTACTATATCCTTTTTATTCTGTAAAGCTGCTTTGTGAAAATCTAATTCATGAATTAAACAAAATACAAATGAAAATGAATTGTAAGTGCTGTATAAAAAAAAATTATAAAAAAACTGAATTGAACATAAAATTGTGTACCGTTGTGCAGAAAGTTGTGTAGAACCTACACCACTAAACCCGGGGGCCAAAAGTTTACTTTAGATCTTAATGTTACTCTGGTCTACTGAAGTATAATCACAAACATTTCATGAGTGTAAATAAAGTTTTTTATTGACGGTGTAGATGAAGTTTATGTAAAGACTGTTAACAGTGTTAATCCTCTACACTTCACCCTGTCAGGCTGTCAATCACCTCCTGGGCCACACCCTGACTGATGGTATGGCCCATCTTTACATAATCAGTGCTCGCAGTGTGTTAAATAGTTAATATCTGTGTCAAAACTTTCTCAAAACTTTTGGCCCCCGGCTGTGTGTGTGAAGAGTGTAGAGTTGTGTAGAACTGTGTAAAATGTAAACTCTGTAAACCTGTACATAGTGTAAAGTTATTATATAATGAAGAGTTGTGTTACTTGATGTTGGTGTTTTGGACGAGACGCTCCATCCTCCTCAGCTGCTGCTTACACCACTTCAGCTCCTTTCCACTCGGCCTAACACACACACACACACACACACACATATATTACTCACTGAGTGTAGTGTCTCCCCTCATCTCCTCTCCCTGACACTGCTGGAGGACAGTGAGGACAGTGGAGTGTGCAGGGAGTCAATCAGGACCACACTGAGGAAGAAGAGAGTAAACACGGCACCTGGAGTCCAGATCCTGTCTGAGACGCTGAATCTCGGACTTCAACTCTTCACGCTGCGCTTTAGTCTTCTTTAACTGATCCTGATACGACTGAGAGAGTCAGAGAGAGACAGACAGAGAGACAGTTGTATAAACTGATAAAGCTATAAATTAATTAATTCCCTACATGTTAAATTAATATTCAGAATGTTTAAGTCTTTAATGCTGTTTTATGACACAACTGCTTATACTAACACATTTGAAATTGGCTGTGTATAAGTGTGAATGTGTGTGTGAGTGAGTGTGTGTGTGAGTGAGTATGTGTGTGAGTGTGTATGAGTGAGTGTGAGTGAGCGAGCGAGCGTGTGAGTGAGTGTGTGTGAGCGAGCGAGCGTGTGTGTATGAGTGAGTGAGTGTGTGTGTGTGTGAATGAGTGAGTGTGTGTGTGAGTGAGTGTGAGTGAGCGAGCGAGCGTGAGTGTGTGTGAATGAGTGAGTGAGTGTGTGAGTGAGTGTGTGTGTGTGTGAGTGAGCGAGCGTGTGTATGAGTGTGAGTGTGTGTGTGTGATCAGTACCTTGAGCAGTGTTCTGTAGCTGGATGTGTTTATCTCTGTGGTGTCGGTGTTCTGAGACTCAGACGAGTCGTTCTTACACACACTGCACCTGTGACTCCTCCTACAGGACAGATGATAATAAATCGCTTCACTTCTGGATGCTGATTACTTTGTGTGCTGACTCACGTATCACTACACTGACTCTAAACCTGACTTTATAAAACTGTAAATTATTACAGTTATAACAGAGAAGCGGTCGATCGGGCCGTGATCAGACTCAGCTGGTGTTCGGTGAGAGTGGGCGTGGCCGTGATATAAACCGCTCTGTACCGAGCGCAGAAGCTTCCACAACCCAACACATTTATGGTGTTACATTATCAAACGCGTTTAAAACCTCTGATCTGCCTTTTACTCCGGACTCTTTGAGCAAATTAACCTCAAACACACTCACTACACACACTCACACCAACCTCACAACACCGCCAGCGCTAATTACTCAAAAAGTGCTGCCGCTCAACCTGCGCGCTCACCGTCGAGTCGAGTTCTGAGCTGTTCGAGGCGGTAAAACTTCGCTGTTTCTTTATAATCCTACAGGTGGCGCTCTCTGAACTATTTATACATTTTCATCCCATGCGATCGGAGTGAATTATTCGGCAGGTCTGTTTAGAAATAATAATTGTGACGGATGTCAGAGATGCGCGCGGCTCAGTTACAATGTTGCTGTTCAAATACAAACTCTTGTATTTGAAGTTAGTTTGTACTGTAGTTAGTTTCAAGCTGCGCTTGAGTTTTTAAGTAACTTTTTGACTTTAACATTCCTTTATTTTAGAACGTTGTGTCCACCTTTTTTTTTTTTTTTTTTTAAACACAGGAAAAAGTTATTATACCACATAAGGCACATTATATAAAAAAAATACATATACAATAAAATTAAACTAGTTATTAAGGGAGGGAAGGAAAAAGGAAAATAAAATAAATTAAATAAATAGAAACCCGAAGCAAATCCAGGTAAAAAAGCAAAAGGCACAAAGCATTAATTGGTAAATTTAAACGAGCTCAGAAAGAGGAGTTTAAATAGATTCAATAAATAAGTAAATGAAAAAGTAAAAACTAATATGGTAAATTCACATTCTATACAAACCTAAATAATTCTTTTGATTGTGTAAAGCTGCTTTGCGACAATGACAATTGTTAAAAGCGCTATACAAATAAAATTTAATTGAATTAAAATATGTACAGTGCTGAGGTGGTGTATCAGGGAAATGTTTAAAAGGAACGATAAGGTACACCAACAGTATATAGAACAGCAAGTAAGAAAAGATAAGTACAATTAAAAAGAGAGAAAACACATATCAGACATTTATTAAATTTAAAATTTTAGTTTTTAAAGCTTGTTTTTAAAAATTGTTATAAAGAACGGGCGACACTTAATCACTCGTTAAAGTTTTTTTAAAGATTTAAAATTGTAACAAAATCAGAGGAAAATGTAACATCACATCTGGATATTTATAAACATGGTGATACTTATAAAATCACATTTTTTATTGAATCTGCACCGATGTGTCGTGATGATCTCACATGGGGAGGTGAAGCTGATTCCCATCTCTACACACCACACAGTCAACATTCACAGATTAAAGTTAATGAAGAGGATTAACACACAACACTGCAGACACTACTGAGCGCTAACGCACCGCTAACACATCACTGTTACCATGGTGATGATGATAGTGATGATGATTAACACCAAGATGTGTCTTTAATCTAGAGTTTTGTAACCTACTCTAAATCCAAGAGTCTGGGGCGGATGGGGCGGAGCTTAATAACACAGTACCTGTGTGCAGCTTAAAGCTGCGTTCACGTTATACAAGAGTGAAAAAACTAAAACACCTCTTCCTGTGTGTGTGTGTGTGTGTGTGTGTGTGTGTGTCTGTTAATGATGAGCTTTCAGACTGATCCTGGAACAGAGGCAGCAGACCAAGTCTAATCACGTTCTGTTTCATAATAAACTTGTAATGAAACAGTAGTGTGTGTGTGTCTGTGTGTGTGTGAGAGAGACAGAGCGTCTGTTCAGATCTACTCACATTAGCTTCACCTGCAGCTGCTGCAGCTGGGACTCATACACACTGATGACATCCAAGATCCTGGACACACACACACACACAGCACTCAGAGTCTCAGTCTGTGTGTACGTGTATCCAACAAGCATGCTGTAACTGCTGGAGTACAGCGATGCTGCAAATAGACGTGTGTGTGTGTGTGTGTGTGTGCTCACAGCTGGTCACTAGGTGAGTGCAGTCGAGCGGACCGACTGAGGAACTGCTGGAACGCCTGGTTCTGGCGAGCGCTGCGTTTCTCCTCCTCTTTCACGGCGAGGCGGAGTTTCTTCTGCAGCTCACACACCTGGGACACCTGATCACTGAGCTGCTGCTGCACAGCCTGACAGCGTGTCTACACACACACACACACACACATCATATAAGTGAGACTATACAGTAAACTATTAATATGTTCTGTGACTCAGGCCGAGTCTCTCAGTGTGATGTGGACTGTTAAATACACACACACACACACACACACACACACACACACACACACACACACACACACACACACACAGATTCGGGGTTGTCTCACACCTCGGCGTCCTCCTTGTCCTGCTGCAGTTGCTGTCTCTCTCCACGCTGCTGCGCCGCTTTATTAATAATGGAGTCCTCCAGACCCTGAACTTTGACCTTTACCCCGGTCAGCACGCCCTCCAGCTCCTCCACTCTGTGTGACTGACGCACCGCCCGGGCCTGATGCTGCTCCACTTCCTGTCTGGAACAGGAAGTGATGTGATGTTACATTAGAGTGAATGAACTAGACATCGTCTGAAGTGTCGGATTCACCACGTGACCGAACAGAGATTTTTACGGAACGATCTGGAACAACACAGCCTCGTATATACAAACACAGACATGCAGACACACACACACACACACACACACACAGAGAAAAATAGGAACAGTCAAAACAAACCCATGTAAAAGTGTTAAATATATTATAAATAAAAATAAAAATAAAATGATGCAGCTGAAAATCTGTAAAGGTTTAAATAAATAAATCTGAACAAATATTAGCTACAATTATTAATCCTGAGGAAACAGGTGTGACCAAATGAAATGAAGACGTGGGGAGGGGCTAACACTAGGATAAAAGGTAAAATAAGATTTAAAAAAATAATAAATAAAAATAAAAACATGCAGTAAAAGATTTTAATCAATTAAAATCCACCAAAAATACGTTTAGTAAAAGTACAGAAAATTATTAAAGAATAATAATTAAAAAAAAAGAATAAAATAATAACATATTACAAATCTAAAATGCAAGTGAATTTTTTTTACTCAATATAGACCAGAGTCCATTGTCCTAACTCAGAATTCTGATATAATAATACATAATGAATAACAATACCTGGTAATAGTACACATAATAACACACTAAAATGATAAATGTTCTGAGTTGCTGCATTTTTAATATCAGAATGAGTGGTGGAGTTATACAGACAACTCTGTGTGTGTGTAACATGAGATAACAGCAGGTGGGGATCACCTGGAGTACACACTGCGCTCTGAATTATTTCTCAGGTGAGTAACAGGTTTATTCTTCAGGCTGAGATCTCCACAGTGATGAACGGGTGTAAGCGTGTGTACAGGTGTGCGTGCTGCGTTGTGGGCGGGGCTTACTTTAACTTCTTGTTGGATTGGATGAGTTCCTGGATCAGCGCCTGTCTGCGCTCCGAGTCCGCCAGCATCGTCTTCAGGGTGGCACGCAGCTCGGACGACGACGTCCTCTCCAACAGCACCAGGTCTGAGACAGAAATGCGTTATCGTCTCCATAGCAACAGCTCGTTCATGTGGACACCGTATGCTTTGTGCGTGTGTGAATAAAGACCTGCCAGGTTCTTGTTCTCCGTGGGGTCTGTGAAGCGGACGGGTCTGAAGCCGTGGTGCTGCAGCAGGCGGTTCACTGCGTCCCACTCTGTCTGCTCCTGCTACACACACACACACACACACACACACACACACACAAAACGCACTAAATCAGATAACCCCCACACACACACTGACGAGAGACACCGCCACAATCATCATCATCATCATCATCATTCCACCTGAAACTGGCGGCTGGTCCACAGAAAGACGTAGGTCTTGTCTCTACATTGAGGAGACGTCCTGTCCATGATAACGATAATTAAAGTCTCTAAAGTAGAAACTGTGAAATTGCAGAGGGACGAGACAGGACTTCCTGAGACACTGATCGGAGCAAGTGAGACCCTGGACGTTGTGCATCTCAAATTCACAACAAACCCCACCTCCTGGACTAGGATTGGCTCCTACAGCATGTGCAGGAGACCCTCAGACACAGGATACACACCTGATGGAAATCTGACTCGATTCAGCAGCAAGAGTCGACTCCCAAAGATTCGAGGCAATATTTTAACAATAGAAGGTGATTTGTTTTTAAATTCTAAAATAAATGAATTCAAAAGAAAGAATAGAAACATATAACCTTACCTTGACATTACGTCTTCGTGTTTTATTTTACTAAAGATCATCTAAAAGAGTCGACTCAATGAGTCGAGTCGTTCAAAACCGCCTCATAACTGAATCACACAGTTTGGATACAGATAAAAGACAATTACTGAGAGCTCACCTTCTCCATCTCGCTCTTTGTCGATATTCACTCAGGATTTACTTTATCGAATGTGTGTGAGTCACGTGACCCGCCGTTGACGCCGCGCTAAACTAAACTAGCCTACACCGAAAGTCTCCGTTTTGCGCCAACAAAAACTAATTAAACGAAAGTAATTCCAGAGTGATGAATAATTAAGACTAATTATTTGTTTTTGTTTTGTTTTGTTTTTGACTCTAATCGTACGCATTAAGCTTTCCGTTGTTTCAAATAACTGCTAAAAATTACGCATATGTTTACTTCCTGGTTCTGGACCAATCCCGAGGAGGTGTGAGGATAAACCACGCCCACCACGTCTCTGACTTATCGCGAGATTTGCAGTGTCGGATTAAATCTGATTTCACTTTTACTCATATTCTGTAATGTTGGCACTTAAATAAATTTAAAATATATTTTCAGATTAAATTTCTGGTGAATACAGCGCACCTTCTGATTACATCTGCACAGTGATTTATAATAAATAATTTATTACAACTGAGATAAAGTTTTATATGTCATATGTGTTTGTTTCTATATTTGTTCCTCTAGTTTTGTCCAGTTATATACTAAATGTTGTGCTTTATTTCGCCTGCCTTTGATGTACATGTATTTATTTATTTATTTATTTATCAATTAAATTATTGATGATGATGATGATGATGATGATGATGATGATGATTATTATTGTTGTTGTTGTTATCATGATTTATTAACATATACATCGATGAATTCAAGAAATCCCCCCACTGTGGAACGAATAAAAGTATATCTTATGTTATCTTGTACTTAGAATTTTTATCAATAAAATTACATGCAAAATTTCCTTTTCCTAACTTGAGTTTATACAACACAAAAAGTTTATGTTACATTTTATATAAAAAAATTTGTAACACATGTAACAATTTTTTACATAATTCACGTTTTTTAATTAATTTATTTAAAAACTTGCGCTTTCCAATTATTAAGTATTATTAAGCATCCACGCCTTCATCACCACTCGCATTGATTATTGTAATGCTCTGTATTTTGGGGTTTCTCAGACAGCGTTACATCGGCTACAGCTGATCCAAAACTCTGCTGCTCGACTATTAACGTCTATGCGTAAAAGGGAACATATCTCTCCAGTTATGACTTCTCTTCATTGGCTCCCGGTACAGTACCGAATTAATTTTAAAATTCTCTTGGTCACGTTTAAATGTTTACATGGC
>JAQQZT010000023.1:40634583-40646317 GCA_030068275.1 Clarias platycephalus | reverse complement strand
AACTCACATGTTTTCTCTGGCATTTAAACCAACATGAGATGTTGATTTTACATATTGTTTTACAATTTTTTACAAAAAATCTTTTATTTTTTATTTTTATCTTGTTTTTATTTATTTATTTTATTTTATTAGATTACTATGTTATTTTATTATTTGTGTGAAGCACTTTGGGGCATTCTTGTTGTTAAAGTGCTATACAAATAAAGATGAGTTGAGTTGAGAGTTGAGTTATTTTACAATATTAAAAAAACCTAAATAATGCTTTATGTCTTATTTTATGTCTTATCACAATACTTGTACATTTATAGCAATTTCATTACTGTATTTATGTGAGCAAATAAAGCATCAAAATTATAGCAGAATCTTTAATATTTTTATTATGAGATGTTTTTCTAAATTTACCAGTTTTTGAAGTTTCTATTTCTAGAAATAAATACTACAAATTATTACCCCTTTAATACTTTTTTACAGTTCATTAATAATGAATAAGTTAATTAAATCTGTGACTTTATTGACAGTCTTCAGTACACTGATGTGACTGTAGTTCAGGAGGAGTGTGTAGGTGTGTGTAGGTGTATATATATAACACTGATTACAGTGTTCATGCTGTCACTCTGAAGGATAGAATGAAAGACACATGGCGAACACATGTTGACAGAAGTGTTATTCTTTATTTTGGTATCTCTATTGAAGTTACAGATGTTAATGCTTTTCATATGATCCATCCAGACATGTTTCCCTCTAGCACCTCTAGGCATTACTTACAAGTTATATATTATAATAATTATAAGGATACATTATTCTCGGCATGGTACTTGGTCATGGCATTGAGCTGGGACACCTCTGTGTGAGTGTGTGTGACTCTATTTATTCATGACCGAATAGTCCACATCCTCGGTGCGAGACACCACCTTGCCATCAACCACTTCCTCGACTACGATGCGTGTACGCTTGGTCACCTCGGCTGCGAAGAGACACGAGACAGGGAGACGGCGTTAGACAGTTGTTTAGAAATCCCGCTGAATATAATATAATCTTATGATCATATAATCTTTCAGTTATTAAATGAACTTACGTTTTTTCGGTTCTTGTTTCTTTGTTTCCTCAACCACCTTGATCACTGTGGATTTTTTGCTGGAAAAAAAAAAGACAAAATGATTTACTGAAAAGTAAAAATATATATATAATAGCATTGTATTACATTTCTTAATAGTGATATGAAATTGTAATATTTAAATAATGTATTTTTTTTCCTCATTACTGGCAAACTGCAGTGGATTAAAAAGTAAATCTTGATATTTATTAGATTTTTTTTCACTACATTATGATGGTGATGTTATGTATCATGTGACACTGGTGTTGAAGGCCGAAGCGTACCTGGAGTCCTCTCCGTCCAGCAGCCGTCTGTACTCGGCGATCTCCATCTCCAGCCTGGTTTTGATGTTCAGCAGAGTGTCGTAGTCGCATGCCTGCCTCTCAATGTCCGAGCGCATCTGCGTCAGCTCCCCCTCCAGCTTGTTGATGATTGTCTGCAGCTGGCTGAGCTGGAGACTGTAACGGTTCTCTGTGTCATGCAGCGTTCCCTCCAGAGCCGATTTCTAACCAATCAGAGCGCAGAGAGAGAGAGATAGTGTGAGTGATGGTGTTTCATGGGGGAATGGGCGGGGTTATAACTTGTGATGTAACAACTTTTACATGTTTCCACGTGTGTAGGTGTGTTTACCAGGCTAAGCTGAGACTGCAGCTCGATTTGCAGTGACTGCAGCGTCCTCTGAAGATCGGTGATCTCGCTGCGGTGCGTCTGGATGCTCTCCGTGCTCGTCTTCACCTCCTTGTTCAGGTCATCGAACTGGCCAAGAGAGAAGAAGGTCAAAGTTTCCATATTTCTGGGTTTACAATAAACGCACTAAACTAGTTGATTATCCTCCAGGTCCCCTGTGACTCACCTTGCCCTTGTACCAGGACTCCACTTCACGGCGGTTCTTCTCGTTGACGGCCTCGTACTGCGCGCGCATCTCGTTGATGGTCTGAGTCAGGTCCTCCTGAGGAGCCGCTTCCACCTCCACGTTCACGCTGCTGCTTGACATCTGAGCGCGCCGAGCCGCCATCTCCTACACGGGAGGAATGAAAATACCAACCGCACCGTTATACTCTGATTTAGGACTTTATCGCAAGCGCGTCTGACCGTACATCGCCGACTCAGCTAGCTAGCACAATATTAAATTACTGTTAACATGTTGTTTTTTCCTTACATAAAAACCATAGAGTGCACTGACTACGCGTAATGTTAACAAGCTAGAAAAACATTAACTTTAATTAGATTTAAGTAGATTTAAAGGTTAAAGGCGGAGGTATTTAGTGGCAGTCGATGATGTAATCGGGCGTGGTCTGGACTGTGACTCGTGACTATCTGTGTCATGCTTCAAGATCTCTGATCCTGAAAGCGAGTTTCCAGAGATTATGATCACAGATACACCTTACCACGGATATCCTAACCACATGAAAGCGTGTGTAAGCCCCGCCTCGCCTTGCCTCGCCCCACCGCAGCGCTCAAATAAAAGCTGTGCTGCTTTGAAGTGGAAGCTGAATAAGGTTTAATAAGCTCTGAATAAACCTTTAATTAGCAGATAATCAAGCTTTCATTGAAAAACTGATGCTTGTTTAATGCTAAAAATAAAGTGCCTGTCATATATGCACGTGCATGTGTTTGCTCACCTCCTCATGGTTCTTCTTCAGGTAGACCAGCTCTTCCTTGAGGCCTTCGACCTGCATCTCCAGGTCCGAGCGGGTCATGGTGAGCTCGTCAAGGACGCGGCGCAGCCCGGCGATGTCAGCCTCCACAGACTGGCGCAGCGCCAGCTCGTTCTCATACCTAAAATAAAATTACACTCATTATACACGCATTTCATAATTAATAAATCATGAAATAACACATTCTTTTTTTCTTTCCCTCCTGACACTCACTTGAGTCTGAAGTCCTCGGCAGCCAGCTTGGCATTGTCGATCTGCAGAATGATCCTGGCGTTGTCCATGGTGGCCAGGTTGATCTGCACGAGAGCACATTTCACACGTTAGCATTTTGGGCGTCACTAACCGAACTGAAGAACGGTGAAACTAATCAGAGCAAATGAAAACGGTCAAACAATCAACTTTGATCATCACGCTGATGTAGCACATTAAACTGGGGTTCTAAAGGAGTTTAAAGGCGGGAAAAGTTAACACACGTGAAATAATAATGAAAAACTAAATTTTAAGTGTTCAATGAAAGTGGGGATGCTGTATGATGTCATCGAAATCAGTCTTTTTTCACGTGAGAGCTTTGTGAATGAGGTGAATAATAATGTAGACTTTAACTATTTCTTCTATACCGTATCTTTAATATACTATTATTACATTGTTATATAATAATTATATAAAATATAATAATAATAATAAACTAATTTTATAATAAACCAAGCACTGTATGTCACCATAATGTGTGAAGAGCCTTATTGTTCTTCCCTTATTGATTCCCCCCCTGCTGCCATCTGGACTCCTGAGCGTCTGGCACAGGGCCTTCACAGGCCGTAGAGTCACTAAATATTACAGCTTTTAACTATTTGATCTGTACAGTATGTGTAATAAATGATTATTAAATACGGTCCGACCCGCACACACAACTTGGCACAGGTTCTTACTCCAGATGCCATCCCTGACACAACGCTCCCATTTTATGCCTGGGACTGGCACTGCATCTGATATAAAATATAATAATAATAATAAAACTAATTATTCATCATTATTTGATTATTTAAATTTATGAACTAATAATAATAATTGTTATTATGATGATCATCATCATCACTGCTGCCCCCCCCCCCCCACCCCGGGTCCCTCACCTTGGTGCGCAGGTCCTCGATGGTGGCCATGTAGTGACTGTAGTCGCGCGCCTCGGGCTTGCTTCTGTCGTACCACTCGCGGATCTTGACCTCGAGCGCCGCGTTGGCCTTCTCGAGCGCGCGCACCTTCTCCAGGTAGGCCGCCAGCCGGTCGTTGAGGTTCTGCATGGTCAGCTTCTCGCTCACCCCCACCCCGTCCTGGAAGCCCCCGCCGGCGGCTGCGGACGACACCTGGTAGGTGGACACGCGCACGCTGCGGCCATCCGCGCCGCCGTACACGCTGGGAGCGCGCGCCCCGGAGATGCGCATGCCGTACACGCCGCCGCCGCCGCCGCCCAGGGACAGAGAGGACGAGGAGAAGCCGCCGCCGCGGGAACCCACAGAGAAACTCATCAAGGACGCGCTGCTCATCTTCTCTTCTTCTGCTGCTTCTAATGTTAACCTGGAGACCTGGAGAGAACGCACGAGGAGTGATGCTCACGAGCTCCGGCAACCGCCTTATGTAGCCCATACATAAGGGTGGAAGGGGGGGCGTGGCCTTATTCACGCATTACACACCTGGACAGGTTTGGCGTCCGGGCCCCCCGCAGGTGCGTCCAGGGCGCAGTCACACAGGTGTGTTTGTGTGTGTGTGTGTGTGAGAGAGAGAGAGAGAGAGAGAGAGAGAGGAGGGGCAGCGAAACTCAGGCACCGGTTTGAGTCATGATTAAAGATGCACAAATAAACGGATTAATTTAGACCTGGTTCACATCCTGTGTTCTAAAAGCAGATTATATTATTAAAGAGATTGTATTTATAATTTTAAAAAAAAAAAAGGAAATCAATTCTTCTCAAACAGTTTGTGCTCAAAACTCAAAACTAATGATAACAATAATAATAATAATAATCAAATATTTTTTAGATATGTAGTTAATCCCTTGCAAAAACAGTGTGCGACTGATGTCACTCAGTTAGTGACCCAGTGTAAGGATCAACTCAATAATGCAAACTTCAAAGCACTTTTGTAGTTCGTTTAATAAGAGTGTCTGCCAAATGGCAAAATGTAAATATAATAATAAATATCTCTTATGATGTCCTCTCACACCTCCAGGGTTCGATTCCCATCTCAGGGTCTGTGTGCATGGAGTTTGCATGTTCTCCCATTGCTTGTTGCGTTTCCTCCTGGTTTAGGTTAGGCTAACTGACGTTCCCAAATTGCTTGCAGTAGACTCGAGGCGGGGTTCGAACCCTCCACCCTGAAGGTGCAAGGTGACAGTCCTAACCACTGTGCCGCCTTGCTCCAGTTACGAGCTCTAACATTATGACTAATAATAATTGTGTAGGCAGATGTAGTGTAAGTACACAGTTTTATTACATTCACATCTGGAGCACAAAGAGTTTAACCAAAGCATGAAAGCATGAGCTATGAACATAGACACTGAAGGGAGAATTAAATCCACACTGATCACAAGCAACACCAGAATCTCAAACCATAACTCAATATCTAGTGGACTTGATCGGGGCAAGTGATAAGCAGGTGCTCACGCCTGTAATCAGGAGCTCGCAGTCATGGGAAGAGCTCCTCATGCTGCATATCTGTCTAATGATGTGATGATCACAGGTATGAAATGTAAAACATTGCTACAGTCCTGCAACAAAGCTGATCAGAAAGCGGATAAACATCCAACCTGGCAACACAGGAGATACCATGTGATGACTTGCTGAACAGGACAAAAGGGGTAGGGGGTGGGCAGGCAGGGATGACATGATGTTCAGGAGCGGCAGGTTCCAATGGTTTCAGGAGTCCAGGTGTGTGTGTGATTGAATCGCTTACATCATCCCCAAAGCTGAGATGGTAATTGGCAAGGAAGATTAAAATCTAACGATATTTTTAATTTCTATTAGCAGGATAAGGAAGCTCAAGTTTCACCTTTGCTCTGAAGCTAAACTTTGATTTATTGTACTGCATGACAACACACACACACACACACACACACACACACACACACACACACACAGGAACATAGTCATGTTCATAAAAGAGGAGCTTCCTTTAGAGATCAATCCTACATTGTATCTCACACACACGGTCTCAATAAAAACCTGAACAAACAAGCTTCAGAGCTGTATTGTATCCCGAAAAGCGGAATCACTCCGGGGCATGGTGACGTGACCATCGGACATCATCATCGATCATAAAAAAAATAGAAAAAAAATAGTTTAGACATAAAACAAAAATAGTGTGTACTGTGTAAACAGCCGTTAATGTCAACAAAGGTTAAGTGTTTCCGAATAAGATTACACACACGCTCGAACATAAAGTGAGCATTAAGCAGGTTTGACATCCAATCCGTCATCGGGTTGCAACTTTTCTTCTTTGTGTCAGGAGGTGAGGGGTTTCAGCCGCACATCACAGGCTTCTTGTCAAGCAGTTTTGTTTCCATGGTAACTGCGTTTGTTGTAACGTTTAAGCGAAGGAGTCTCCAGTGTCAGTGCTTTATAAAAGCCAGGCAGAGGAGGCTACGTTTGACTGAAAAAAGTGTGAATTACGAGAGGTGAAATTCCCATCATCATAAAACTATAAATATAAAAAAAATTAAATAGTAAACCGGAGCTGTAAAGATTAATTTGTCACTCAGTTCTGTTCTTTAGTTATGTGAATTTCACATACAGCGTTAGCTTCCATTTTAGTTAAAATAAACCTGATGAGGTTGTATTTTTGTGGAACAAAAGTTTCTTGGAAAAAACTCATCCGTTCTAATTCGAACCCAGCACTTTAGGGAATAGAGTATAACATATAATGTATATAATATAGTGTAATTAACAGGAGGTGATAGTAGTGTTAAACTCTTAGCGGTGCTCTGTAGCTAAAAGGTGAGGAGAATAAACCATGGAGGTGGTGGACAGTCCTGAGAAACTAACCAGATTTACTTTATATTTACACTTATTACACTTTAGAATATCAGCTCTGTTAACTTCAGGGTTAAATAGTGTTAAATGGAAAACTAGTGCACTATGTAGGGTGTACAATCCCTTGTTCCACACACCAAGTAGTGCCCTTGATCAGGGGTTAGAGAGGGATTTGGGCTTCAGCCTTGGGTTAGATGCTAGTTAGCTTTGTAGCTAAGCGTTATCAGATGTGTGTTCTTACTGAAAGTGCTTCTGTGTCTGGTTGTGAATGTGGGTTTTGTCAGACAGCTGCTCTTTCGTCAGTACTGCGGACCATACAGACCTACTCTCACCCACGCTGAGACAGTTAGTTTCAATGTTGTATGAAATACAGTACAACATAAAGTCTAAATGAACAGCAGTGAGACTTTAAGACGTTGAAACGCTGCGTCCCACATTTCACAAGGTATTAAAGAAAAGTTTTTCTGTTTCCGACAGTTAAAAGAGGGATCAAGTCATCAAACGTTCTTTTCTTTCTCACAGACGATGATGTAATGTTGTGAGTGTAATATGTTGAAAAACTCAGCTGTCTGCAGCAATTACTCAGCATTCATCAGACAGCTTCCAGCACCGCTGTGATCACAGCCCTTTAACCAGAACATGTCAGAGCCTTTGTGCTCCGTCTGACCGCAGCAGCAAAGAAGTCCCTGTCACACACACAAGCACACACACACACACACACACCTAAACACACACACACATGCGCACACACACACACATGCGCACACACATGCGCACACACACACACACACATGCACACACACACACATGCACACACACACACACACACACACACACATGCACACAAGCACACACGCACACAAGCACACACACATGCATAAACACACACACACACACACACACATGCATAAACACACACACACACACACACACACATAAACGCACACAAAAACCAATCAAACAGAGAAACAAACAAATAAGCAAACACTAAAAATCAGCAAACAGTCTGCTAAAACATCTAAATAAATATATAATAAAACAACTGATTGCATTATAAAAATGCACACAAACAGGCCACATAAAATCTTTCAGCACAAAAGCAAAAAACACTGTACACTGTACAAAAAGTAACAGACCCGATACTTTGCAAACAAACAAACAAATGAGTGGAATGAATAAATAAGGAGCCGCCACTCAGACGCTGTAATAAACTCGACACTGGCGCTGTGCCACAATCTACTCAACGCTAATCAGAATCACTCCTGACCCAATTAAACATCGGCTCGGGAATGTTTTCATAAAACCAGGACGAACCTCCAGAGGTGTGTTAGGCGTGTCAGTTTGGGCGTAGCTAAAATTTACAGATCGATTATTGCTAACTTCTAACGAGTTTAATTATCTAATGTTGAGCAAGTCTGAACCGGGCGTCTCCTTCAGCACACAACTAACAAGGATCATTAAAGGAAGGAACATTAAAACAAACAAGGATCTGTTTTCTCAGGAGTTCCTGCTCTGTCCTGTTTACTTCATAAACATTAGGCAGGACGGTTTGTGGTGTGATGTTTCAGAAAATATGTGAGAAAATTTTTTTCAGCTGTCGATTCAGATTGAATTCACAAGAGGGCGAGACGTTGGTGGAACGACTGCTGCGGCTTTAATGAGCCTTTTTACCACAAACCAGTTAGATTACCATTAGTCTTTACATGCTTATGAGTTTATGTTTAAAGTTATGAAGCTTAATTTTTGTTGTATCTTTCAGAATAAAACCTTTGTTAGGACAAAAAATATTATTTAAAAAAGCCAGTTTTTCACTTGATACAATGCAGTTGCATTTAATCCCACGTTATTAAATTAAGGTATTCAGTAAGGAGTCTCCAGTCTCAGCATTTTGTGACAGTCAGAGGTAAAGTTGTAACTTTTCCGGTGTGTTCAGAACAGACATGTGTAAACTTCTTTGAGAAAATAATCAATTAGCTAACATGAATATATATATATATAAAACGTAAATATGATATTTAAGTATAAATAATGCTTTTGATTGGCAGGACAGCTATAAAGTACCTCACAAGCTAAGCCTATATAATCCTAAAACATCTTGAAAAAGACTTTACCACATATTTAGCCTAACATGATTAGCATAGCATTACATAATTCTAGATTACACAAGTATGATAATGGCAAGTGGTTTAATTTGCATATTTCGGCTAACAAGAACAATAAACAAAAAAACAAAAGAGCCCAGACTGACTGCCTGCAGTAACGTAGCTAGCTGAAGTGTTTACCTGCTAGCAGAACAGGTCAGATGTGTACCCAGAATTTACATCGACACCACACTGGCTTGGCTTCTTAAAAATGCTCGGTATGTCAACAGTTTTTAGGAGGCGTTAAGGCTTAGATAGTGTCATGTGTTTAGCCATGATGCAGGCTTCGTAATCTTGCTTTTATCGCACTGCTTATGACTAAAGTATCCAGTGAAAGATGTTAGAAACTGAGAATTTTTTTCATCACAAAATGACTTTATTTCACAAGTCAGTGTTCAAAAGCAGACAATGTGATCTGATCCCCAACACCTGGACCATTTCCTTTCTTTAATTAGTACTTATTTTTCTTTCAAGACATTGAATGCAGACACCTTCATACATGCCTGGCCAAAATAAATACATTCCCTCGCTTTAAGAATTCATTCAATCACCTTTAGCTCTAATTACACACAGAGTCGCTCTCTCACACTCTGAGTCCTGGAATATGGCGCGTGCCATCAGGGAATAAAAACTCCATAGATGTGATAACAACTATGGATAAAAGTCATGTGATAACCTGGTCATTTAGTTTATTCAGGTCATCAGCTGACGTCATTTTATTGCACATCGCTCTGGAATAGGCTCCATCTGGACTCATCAGGTCACATGACTTTTTCCCATCAATCTAAAGTCTAGTCTTTATGCTCCCTAACAAACTGAAGCTGATGCATCTCACTAACAAGTGGTTTTCTTATAGACACACAGTTGTTTAGTACCAATCCTGTGAGTTTTCATCACACTGTCTGTGTGTGTGTGAGTGTTTATGGAAATGCTCTTCCTTTCACTGTTAAACATATCTCTAGATTTTTAGTGTTGAATTTTTTTTACCAAGCAACTTCACCAGGCGTTTATCTGATCTCCACTCGTGATTTTTATTTCTTCTGACTAAATTCCTTCCATATGTTGACGGTTCAGTTCACGACCCTTTCAGGATTCGATCATGTGTTAAAGGGATTCTAACCCAGTTCCAGTCATTTCAGATCTTATGCATAGTTGTTTTCTTTGCTTGATGAATGTCAATAATTTGGTCTTCCTGAAAGAATATATGTGCAAATTTATATTTTTAATAATAATAATAATAATAATAACAACAATAATAAATAATAATGATAAAAATAGCTAGCTAAATAATCAAGAAAATACCACGCACTGTAGAAAGTGATTCAGTATGAAAACTCTCTTTCTCTCTCTCACCATCATGTCTTTTAAATGACATAAATGTCACAACCTTTGAAAATCTTTTGTTTCTGCCAATGACTCAAACAGGAAAGTTGGATCATGTGGGTAATTAAGTCCTGCAGCCGTTGAAACCTCACACCGCACAGGCCAGTCGAACAAGGAAGCGCACGCAGCGTTGCTCATGGGCTATTTAAGCAGCGGGATCAGGTGTGTCTGAGCAGGAAATCATGATCAGAGTTGGCTTTATGGAAGACTTTAGCGCTATTCAGATGGGTTTGGTTTTCCCAGGAAGTGTGTCGACAAGACGTCAGTAGCAGTTACGCTGAATTGGACAGGTGTATGAAGTGCATCAAAAGTGAAATTAAATGACAAATGCGTCAACTTCATTTTAATGAGGTTTACCACGTTTACATGAATATAACATTTATTCTAGAACTTTTTATTAGCTTGAAATAAATTAACGATCAGCGTTTGGAAATTGACAAAAGAAAACAGTTTTCTAAACAACTCAATTAATTAATCGTAAGTTTTAGTCAATTATTTTTATCTGGCTGTTGTAAATTAAATTGTAAATTGTCTCTCATCGCCTCTCCTCTCTTCTCCTCTTCTGAAGCTTCAGTTTATGTCTAATAAACATACCATGCACACTAGACACACACACGCACACACACCTCATTTTAATGATTGTTTAACCTGTAAACTTTACTAGTGTCTACATCGGGGCACTTCACATCCAGTCCTCGAGGGCCAGCATTGAGGACAGTGTGTAATTCCCCAGCACCTGTACACACCCTCAGGACCTCTGTGAGCAGAAAAATCACCTGGAAATGAACAGCCCTGGTCTATATGTTTACTAAAACAGACAGCAACTTTTGTCCTCAGATGCGTCCTCATAGCTACTCACAGCCAAAGTCATGATAAACATTCCATGCGTTCCATACACACCTCATTTTATAAACCACGTGTCCCTGTAGGAGGCGTGGCCACACTCATGCGATACTTATAGCGCAGACTTGTGCGGGAATGTCCTGTCCTTTAGCGGTGTAATAACTCATGCACACGCATGGCAGCTCAGTGTTATATGGAGGATCTGATAAGTTTTAGGATGCCATATAACCAGGACTGTGATGTAATCATTGGAAGCAATTAAATAGTGATTAAAGTCATAAAAACTGATGATACTCAGAATAAGAAGAACGGTGGACCACAGCAAAGAAACTGTTAACGTAGATTTGTTACTATTTAAGACAAATTGTGTGAAGATTAATGAGGTCATGCTAGAGGTCAAGGAGTGGCAGATTAATGGGCCATAGGTTACATTTTAAGTCTACATCTCTTAAATTCCTTTTGAAGGTTTACCCTCTGTTGCTGACTGTACGTATTTAATTTCTTTGGAAATGGTATACCTCACATAAATGCAACCATGGGGGGGCGCAATCCAGTGTCTTCTTGTGCCAGTCCCAAGTCTGGATAAATGCAGAGGGTTGT
>JAQQZT010000023.1:40587618-40599291 GCA_030068275.1 Clarias platycephalus | reverse complement strand
ATAAATAGGTTTTTAGCCTAGACTTAAACACTGAGACTGTGTCTGAGTCCCGAACACTATTTGGAAGGCTATTCCATGGGTTTGTCTACCCCTCCCCCAACCCCACCCCCGCCTCAGGTATATGTGCATGGTAGGTTTCCTCCTGGTACTCCTTCCACAGTCCAAAGACATGCAGATTAGGCAAACTGCCCACAGTGTGTGTGTGTGTGTGTGTGTGTGTGTGTGTGTGTGTGTGTGTGTGTGTGTGTGTGTGCGCGTGCCCTGTGATGAATTGGCACCCTATCCAGGGTGTTTCCCACCCCATGCTAAACCTCTATGGATGGCTAGCATTTAATAGGCTGTATTTGGATTTGTTGAGGTCACTAAGAAGGAAGTCACATGCCTCACTTTAACACCTTTTGCCAGTGAAATCCCCAAGTTGCTGGTGTTCATGGAAATGCAGTTTCTGGGAAATGCATTTTCTGAGAAATACTGTGTATCCAGCATGTGCACCTTTTCACAATGTCACTCACTACAGAACAAGGATTTTGATGGTTTCTCTCTGATTTTAATGCCTTTTTCATGAACATCTTGAATCTTGAAACAAATAACCTGTACAAACTATAAGACGTTTTAAATCGCTGGTGTTGGATGGTTTCTACGCATCAACTTTCATAAGACTTTAAGATTTACATTAGCGACATGTGACGATAGATTTGATACTGATTTATTCTAATTCTGTGCTACTTATACTGTATAATTGATGATAACATGTAACTCAGTAATAGCCTGGCTACACTGATTGCCAGTACTCTTTCTATACAAACACTATCCAGTTTAATTAAACTATATTTCTGTGTATCCAACACAGCAGGTTTAAGACACCAAACTCGTAGGTATTCATGTGTAGTTACTATATGTATCTTAATGACTTTCAGACGTCTCACATTACGTTACTTAAATATTATGGCAGAACATGATTTCCTGAAATCCAGGATATAACTGTTCCCTATGATAAAAAAGATACACATAATCAATACAGGTCACAGGCACATTATACATTTGTTAACTGGGGGACAGCCAGTCAGGAGGGGGGCAGAGTGTCATGACATCCAGGAAAATCTGTTCTCCTTGCTTAAATTAGAAAGTCATTAGAAGGTCTTTCTAAAACATTCTGTTCATTGTTTTACAAGGAAACACTATGTTGTATTACAGAAACACGTGTCTCTGAGGGACTTTCAGATGTCCCTGATACTTCCACAGATGTAGGGAGGGGGCAGAGGTTCTCCCAGTGGCTCAGGAAACTCGATTTCCCCAGTTAACATACAATATTTAATACATTTCAAACTTTCCTACTTTGTGAAATGAAAGAATAAGAAATCAATTCTTCTTTTTCTTTTTTCTTTGTCTTTCGGGGTCGCCACAGTGAATCATCTGCCTCCATCTAACCCTGTCCTCTGCATCCTCTGCTGAGGTCCTCCCTCACTGCATTCATACATCTCCTCTTTGGTCTTCCTCTAGACCTCCTGCTTGGCAGATCCAACCTCACATTTCCTTCCATTCCAAACCATCACAATCTGGCCTCCCTGACTTTATCTCCTAAAGATCTCACATGAGTTGTCCCTTTGATGGATTCATTCTTGATCCTATCTATCCTTGTCACTCCCAAAGAGAACCTCAACATCTTCATTTCTGCTACCTCCAGCTCTTCCTTCTGTCTTTTCTTCAGTGCCACTGTCTCTAAGCCGTAGAGCATCGCTGGTCTCACCACTGTCTTATACACCTTTCCGTTCATTCTCGCTGATTCTCTTTTATCGCTGACACTTTTCTCTGAGCCCGTTCTTCTTTTCAGTAGTGTCGGTCCAGTCAGTGGAGGGCAGGTGTGCACATGAGAGCACGACTGCTAAGCATAACACTTTGCCTCTCTTGTAAATGATATTGAGCATATAGCGCTGCAGCTTAAGCTTTATCCTCTGAAGACTGAGTGTAGTGGTTTTTGTAGAATAGTGATACTGTAAGGGACTGATGATCAGTTTCGGTAGTCACTGGGTGGCCATATATGTAGTTGTGGAATTTCTGACAAGCATAGACCAGGGCCAGCAGCTCCTTCTTTATCTGAGCCTAACGTGACACAGTCTCTGTCAGTGCCCTTGAGGCAAACGTCACTGGTTTGGTGTTCTGGAGACCGGCCATACTGACTGGTGCATGGAGTACTGAAGTACAGGAGGACTTGTGAAGAGTTTTTTTTTTTAAGTCTGGTGAATGCTGCCATGTTGTGCTTCCACATCTTGGCTGTGATTTCACTATACCCTGGGATGGATTTTGATAAATAGTTTGTCATGCCCAAGAACCTTTGGAAACCATGTTTGTCCGCTGGAGTTGGCAAAGAATGGACTGCATCTGTCTTCGTGGGGTCAGGCTTTATCCCTGGATCTGTTAGGAGGTGACACCGGAAATGGACCTTTCAGGGTTCAGCTTAAGATTTACAGCTCATTTACTAACCCTAGCTCATGACCTGCCGGAGACGCAGCTTATGCACTTTTCTTGTGCTGCCCTGCCAGAATCCACACTTTGCATCAAGGATGCTGAAAAACTTGGCTCCTGGCATGTCAGCAATCACTTGTTCCACTGTTTTCATGGGGTTATGTTGTCTAAGGGGGGCTTCGTTGAGGTGGACAGGGTCAATACACAGTCTTATGGCACCATCTTTTTTCCATGCAGACACACTCTGTGGGCTCTTGAACGGGCTTAATGACTCCCTGTTTGGTCATCCTGTTGAGTTCATTGATTATTTTGTCTTTCATTGCCAAAGGCACTCTCTGAGAGCACATATTGTAGGGTGCACAGTGGGGTCTTGGCGCTTTTGATAAACTACAGGCAGTTTGCCTATAGCGCGGCAGTCAAAGAGATCTTTGTACTCGGTCAGCTCAGAGGTCCCCTGCTGGAAAACAGGGGTGATGAGGTTTTACATCACCATAAACAACATGGAACTGTAGTGTCCCGCATGTGAAGCTTACATTAGTAACACCTAAAGTCCTTATGAACCGTCCACCATCAGCCACAAGGTTGACAGCATGTGCACCATCTCTAGACAGTACACTGCACCAGGCTCCAGTGTCAATCTTCACCATGAGCTGATTCCTTGTGTTAAAAGTGGACAGGATGATAAATATCTCTCCTCAATCAGCCGGCACCTCTACACTTTCACAGTAAAATACTGTAGGTCTGCTGGTTTACATTCAATCTGTGCATCAAGTTCACTTATTCTATGTATCTGTTCTCCCCTGCGTATGGTGTGGCATGCTCTGCTTGCCTGAGTTGGACCTTGTCCTGGTCTGTTGTAGGTGTGTGTTTTGCTTATTTGCAACCTTTAGAGAAGTGGTTCCATTTTCCACAAGCATTGCAGCGCATTGAAGCTTGGACAGCTGCTGTGGTCAGATAGTTTAAGTTTAGTTTATTTATATAGCACATTTACAACAGCCACAAGCCTGACCAAAGTGCTGTACATTTAGAAACATCATCATAAAATAAAAAGTACACAATTACAGCCTAAAAGAAAAGAAACAAAACAGAATCACATAAAAGAATTGATAGGCAAAGTAAAACCTAGTAGGCCAGTGAAAACAGATGGGTTTTTAAAAGAGATTTAAAAATAGTCAGACTAGGAGCCAATCGGATTTTAACTGGCAAGTCATTCCAATTACGCGTGAGTCTGGCATGTGGAATTAAGAGGAGGTTCTGGTCACCGGATCTCAAACTTCTCTTGGTGCAGCAGTTCCGATAAATAGATGGGTGCTTGCTGGTGTAACGATTAAAAAAACAAATAGTAAAATTTTAAAATGTATTCTGAATTGAACAGGCAACCAATGAAGGGCCTTCAGAAGGCGAGTCACATGATCCCTTTTTTCTTTTTTAAGAGAAATTAAGCAGCGGCGTTCTGGACCAATTGACGACGGGCTGTTTGGGATTTAAAGATGCCATAATAAAGAGAATTGCAATAGTCGAGACAGGATGTTATAAAAGCATGGACGGCCATCTCCAGGGTCTTGTCAGTGAGAAAAGGTTTCATTTTTGCAAGCGTATGGAGATGATAGAAGGTAGAGACGATCACGGTAGAGATTTGTTTATCGAGTTTTAATGTGTCATCTAACAGGATACACAAATTCCGAACCTGTAAGAATAGAAAAGCTGATAAAGGGCCCAGGTCAAAATCAGGGGCCTTCATATGTTCTGAAGGGCCGAAGACTATCACCTCAGTTTTCTTTTCATTTAGAGATAAAAAGATCTTGAGATGAGATTTCATTTAGAGATAAGAAGATTTAGAGATCTAAAGAGATCTGAAGATTTAACTTCATCTAAACAGGATAACAAAGCATTCATGGCCAAACGATAATTTTTCTTAAAAGGTAAATAGATTTGCCTGTCATCAGCGTAAAAATGAAATGATACCCCATGTTTCCTAAAAATGAGCCTAGAGGTAACAAGTACACAAGGCTTTCACAAGGCTGAAAATAGAGTGGGAGCCAACACAGAGCCTTGTGGAAGACCACAAGGGAAAGAAGACGTGGACGAGGAGAAGTCTCCTAGCCTAACCACATATTTCCTATCAGATAAAAATGACTGAAACCACTTTAAAACTATGCCAGAGAGACCCACCCAAGACTCTATAGTCTATTTAGTAATATCGAATGGTTGATAGTGTCGAAGACAGCTGATAAGTCTAAAAAACAACGACCACAGAATCTCCCGTATCAGTGGCTAAAAATATGCCATTTAACACTTTCCATGGGGCTGAAAACCAGCCCTTAAAACCAGATTGAAAATGCTCAAACAAACTGTTTAACAAATGGTAGAACAGAGATAGGGCGATGATTTTTTATAACAGACAAATCGAGTGAAGGCTTCTTGAGGAGAGGAGTAACAGTAGCCACTTTCAAATTAGCAGGAATCACGCCTGTTGAGAAGTACTTATTAACAAGGACACTAGGCCCGGTCCGACCAAATCAATAATTCGTCTTAAAGATCTAGAATGGATAGCATCATATGGAGAAGAAGATGGTTTCAGCTTAGTAATAGTGTCTTTGAGTGACTGAATAGAAACTGGTTCAAAAACATTCCAAGATGCAGACAACGGCAGGGGAGCAGACTGCTTGGTAAAGATCATATAGGCTCCCAGACCAGGTTTACTTACTTTGTCTTTAAAAATCTTCAAGAAGCTTTCACAAAGGGCGACAGAGGCAACTGACACAGTGTTTACCGGGGGATTGACAACAGAGTTAATAACAGAAAACAGGATCTAATTAAATTAGCAGAAATTAAAACTGAGATGTTCGTCCGCATTCAAGTCTGATAACGGAGAGTCCAAAAGTAGATGAGAGCAAAACTTTGTGAAACACTGACTAAAATTTACACTAAACTGAGGCGAATATACCCTAGACACAGATGTCACTTTAGAAGAAGCATGAGGAAGGCTTGGAAGACAAATGGAAATTAAAACAGGCTTATGATCAGAGAGCATATAGTCGGAAACAGTAACATCAGTAATATCAACTCCATTGTTGATAAGTTGAGCTTCAAATCTGGTATAAATATCTGGAGAGATAGAGGATCACTGCGCACGGTGAGAGTTTTTTTATAACAGTCACTAGCCCACCCCCACGTCCGTTTTAATGGGGGGAGTTAAAAAAATGTACAGCCAACTGGGACCAGTTCAGAGAAAGGGATAAGATCACCATGCTTAATCCATGATTCAGTAATGAACATAAAATCCAGATTTTGCGAGGAGAAAAAGTCAGAAGAAGCCACCGGTGCGCCTGATCCACGAGACGCCAAACCACAGAGCAGCCATGTAGCGGCTCAGGAAACGGGCTTGGAGTACAGAACTTGATCGCAAATCCTCCCCGACACCCACGTTTCCTCCTGCATTTCCTTCGTAGAATGTTTAAAGGGCAGCGGCGAATACAGTCCAGAATGTCTATTTTGAAAACACACTCCATGCCCGACTTGTGAAAATTAAAAGGAGTTGATCGAATATCTAAGAGGGACTGATGATCATAGACTATAAGGGCGCCACAGTCTGAATACAAAGCACTCAACCAGACTATCAGGCAGGAGAGCAGTAGATGGCATGCCCACACAGATGAATGCTAGTGGCCACCACAGAGTAGGTAGAAAACTGCACGTCACAAACTTCACTTTCCTTCTTTAGTTCTTTGGTATCTGCTTCTTTTTTATTTCTTTGTTTCCTTTTTCAGTCTGCTCATGTAGCTGGCCTATTTCAATAGCTGAGTTAGATTTTTTTCCTTCAGCAGCTGTGTGCGGATATCGTCATTGTCAATGCCACACACCAATCAATCTCGCACACATTGCAGTACCTGTATACTGTATGCGCCATTCACGCTTAAACTTCATCCAGTTGTCCACGATATTCTCGTCAAAGTTGAGGTGGTGAATCTGGCAACGTCCAGGTTTACTTCTGACACTATGTAGATGTGTGCGGACAAATTAACCGTTGTGTATAGTGAAATCAGCGGCAGTTGTGTGAAAGCTTTATGCACACAGACAAAACTTATAGATGTCTGACTCGGCAGCATGATGTCATACTAATCACTCTGCTCCAATCACAACTGTTTAAAGCCCCTATAATAGAGCTGTGTAGGACGGTCATAATCTGATCAACATGACTTCTCAAAGAAAGTGACCCTGGAGAGAGGAGGAAAGCATTTAGCTTGCAGAGGAGGGACTAAATTGTAAAGAAATAATTGAAGTAAAATTCTGCCCTACTCTAACCTCTAAAGATAAAACGTGGATGGAGGTGATTCGTGCCACCTGTCAGTTTGCCGCATGTATCCCTGAGGAGTGTAAAACACAGGGATACACCGTGTTAATGAAGTGATGCTTCTAACAGAGAATCTAAAATAAATTTGAGTGTTGTGTACACTCAAATGATTTAATATAACTATATAAAAATTATATATAAATATCATTATTTTAATGTGTTAGCCATGGATGATGCCCATGACTCCATGAATGCAGTTTGTTTTTCATTGATATCATGCTGCGTAGTGGGGAAATGTATAAATCTGCATATGACCTGCGGTGCTGTAAGAGCAGAGCTTAATTCATTATTTCCGAACCTGTTGTCTGTGTCACTGTTTCAAAGCTGCATCTCCACTGTTACTTAAAATAACTTACAGTATCAGTCACCTGTGGAGACAGCAAACGACATGTTCATTATTGTACCAATTACATACCGCAATGTAATGTTTGTCCAAACGTCTTTTCTGAGCTTCGTGTCACTTAGTGTTACTAAAATGTCTCTCTCTGTCTGAACACCATTTCCTCACTATTCCTAACAAGTTAGAACACATCTGGAGCTAAATAAAGAAAAGCTCTTATTCCTACTCCTGAAAGTAGGACCAAAATGCCATCATTCTGAGAATATTTGGCCACTTTCCTATATTGAGACGCTCAGTAAATACGGGCCCAGGTAGTCTAATTAATAGACAATATTTTTATAATATATATATTTTTATGTTTAATATTTGGTTAATTAAACAGAAAATCTTAATTAATCCCTAGTATGTGTTAATTAATTATGTTACAATGCTCTCTTTTTATAATAACATTTCAAACATTTAAGCAGTATTCAAACTCATGCAATATGTTTGCTGGTCACTAGAGGGCGGCATTTGTATTTCTATTAAATCTAAAGCATCTTATCAACATTTATCAACTATAAATCACAGTTTATGATTAATTACCAAACTTTTTAAAATAGTATTGTTCTGAGTCGTTGCCTATGACTACAGTATAAATATAAAACATATTCATAAACTAATTGTGTATAATACATAAATTTATCATTTGTATTTGTCTATGAAAGTCTTCCCTCCAACCGCTAGAGGTCGCACCTTTTCTTTAATAATGCAAATGAAACACGTTCAACTACATACTACGGAACTTCAACGTAATGAAAGATTTTTTTCTAAACTATTGTTTAAAATTACAAATTTTGCTGCATCTTAACATGTCGTATATCTAATGAAATACTTGTGTATGCGATTTGCGTGCCCTATGATAGCGCCGTGTGCAGGTTACAGTGTGTGGTTTAGGACACACCCTGCCTCGGTGGTTATTTCCGCCTCGCGCGCGCGGGGATTCGACTGGGTAATTCACCACAATACTCCTGTTTCCTGTCGGTGTTAGATTTTTAATAATCGATTATATAATACTTTAAGCCTTTATATTGCTGAAGAGGATGAATATGAGTCGTGTTTTACAACAGAGTTTATTAATCAGTCCGTTTCAGCTGGGCTAGTTAGTCAGTTAGCATTAGGGTGATGCAAACACTGCGCGTGACGGTTTTTGGATGAATTATTAATCTTATATTTTGTCTCTGTAGTTTGTGTGTTTGTTTATTCGCATGGCGCTGGTTCCGTATGATGAAAACATCCTGCCGTCTCTGGTCAAACTGCACGCGGCATCCTCTGACTTCCGGTTCGCTAAGCGCAGCATCCGATTGGCTCAGGACTGGAGAGGAGGGGGCGTGGCCGCGGTCGTGTGGGACGCGGTGAGTCAGGAGATGGAGAGATGAACCGAGTCACGTGGACAATACGCGCGCAGTCTCGTCCCTCTTTCAATAATAATAATAAGATAATGCTGAATTCTTTTATCTTGAGGTTTTAGACAACTTACACCTTTACCTCTCATTGTTAGATCTCTGACACTGGAGACTCCTACTGTGTATTTAATTATATATTTATATACTGTATATATATATATATATATATATATATATATAAAATTATTATCATTATTAATTTTTTTTTTTATTATTGATGTACAGCAGTATCTCGGCATACAAATGTAATCTGTTTTGGAGGCGAGTTCTTAAGGTAAAATCTTGTATTGTGAAACGTATTGTCCCATAGGAAATAATGCAAAATCAGATAATCCGTTACAGCCAAAAGTATTACCAATATTACCAATTTCCATCACTGTAATTATATTATTAAATATAAAAACTATCAAAACATTTAGAAAAGACATGTAAATGAAGTAAAATATGAAATAAGTAGACATTAAACCTCACCTAACCTTAATTTATGATTGGCCCCGGCAGCTTTAAAAACTAAACTGAAAGTGACTCATTTTTCTTCTTGCTACGTACTGACTAACATTGTTGGGATCCGCGGTTCTATGTCTTCACTAAATCTTGAACAAAATGCAAAAAAAAAAAACCCACACACACAAAAGATGTAAGCTCGCTTCACATGGCTTTTTATTTTTTGACGCAAACAAGTTTTGAACGGCTCCCGGACGTACACGCAACTGATTCATCTGCTTTCAGCTCTCATTGCAAAATTTGTGAGGTGGAGTCGTTGGTATGCCGAGATACCACTGTATGTAACAGAAAATGTGATGTGGTTAAACAACTGTACTATTTTTTTTTTCTCAAAAGTTCACTTGTATTTAACTATGACCCCAAAATAACTGCTGTGTCGATCCTGTCTCAGGCAGTGGTGATGTGCATGTACCTCGAGCTCGGCCGTGTGAACCTGAAGAACAGAACCGCCATCGAGCTCGGAGCTGGTACCGGGCTGGTGGGCATTGTCGCCGCACTGCTTGGTGCGAGCAAGTTATCATGGTTTAGTATAGATTTATAGAAATATACGCAGACTCATCATAATTTGAGTCATCCAGACGTTAATGTGGGTGGAGCTTTTTGCATTTGCTCCAGTTCCAGTTGTAAATCACGTGTCCTTTGTTCCCGACAGGAGCTGACGTAACGATCACCGACCGGAGTCCGGCTCTGAAGTTCTTGGAGGCTAACGTGAAGGAGAACATTCCTTCAGAACTGCAGGGGGCAGTGCGGGTTTCCGAGCTCACGTGGGGAGAAAGTTTAGAGCGCTATGCCTCCGGTGGCTATGACCTCGTCCTGGGAGCGGACATCGTCTACCTGGAGGAGACGTTCTCCGCACTGCTGCGCACCCTGGAGCACTTGAGCTCGGAGAACACAGAGGTCCTGCTGGCGTGCCGTATCCGTTACGAGCGAGACGAGCGCTTCCTGAGCATGCTGGGAAATCGGTTTTCGGTGCAGGAGGTTTACTACGATTCAGAGAGGGACGTTCACATCTACAGCGCGGTGAAGCAGAAGACGAAGCCTGAGCTGTGAGGTCCTGACTGAAAGTTCTGAAGTTCTGATAACTCTCATGATGTATTTAAAAATCACTGCTATTAAAAGTCATAATAACAGAGAGAGACTTTGTTTCTTAAACTGATAAACAGATTTATGGCATCGCCTCCTCATTTACAGGACCTGATACATCAGTCACTTACTCCATGAACACTTAGCAATGTTTAAACTAACAGGAGCAAATTATATGATGATACGTTAGCTAACTCTCAGTGCCGTTTGCTATTCAAATTGCTGTTTCTGTTTGTACTGAATAGCTTACCAGTTCTTTTACTTTCTCTCATAACTTGTTGACACCATGGACGGTTAACAGTGAGATTAGAGAGCTAGTTAGCATGGGAATGAAACCCATATAGCTCAAGTTCAACTAACATGAAATGGCTAATGCTTGTTAACATGACATGGGAAAGTTACTAGCAAGCTCTGAATTTGGGTGTTTAGGACAGAAGCTTTAAGACAACATGAAAGAACACAAGCTCACCTCCATTACTCTTCCAATACGCACAAAAATGTTGCTCATGTGTTTTGTTTAGAGATTAATAAAAAATTTCTGAATGCAAGACACATAAATGTGCTAAAAATAAATAAATAATTAAAAAATATATTTCTCTAAAAGTATGTTTTCAGCATTTATCCTCATTACTTTGAAAACAATAAATGAATAAATTTTTTACTAAAGGACATTTCACACGTTTTATTCCGGAGCTGATTTGGCGAGACAGAGGTAGCTGCAGACCGGAGTAATGGGCGTGCTGAAAGGTCTTTATAATTGGTTGCGCAAGTTGCCTGATTCACACCACGGCTAATATTAAACGTTATTGTTCTTTCTAATGCGTTTAAGTAATGCAGCCAACATAATCCTCTATATTAAAATTCCATTCCTTTCCTGTAAAATATAGATATTATAAATATTCCTTTCTAAACATTCTACTGCATTGCCATGGGTTACTGATGTCATCCTCATGCGTTTGAGTCATGGTCGTGGCAAGAAGGTATATATAGCTCCGACCGGAAACTAACAATGAAGTGAATTGTTATACCTATTGGATCGTTTTTTCATGTCTAAACCTAATCCTTTCTGTAATACAAAACGTTTTATTGTTGTACATTGAGAGAAAAATAATGTTAGATTGATGTGCGCATGCCCAATAGCTACAGTAGAGCTGTATTCCTTCTAGCCTTAACCGTATTAAACCCATAATCAAAATCAAATTCCAATAATTTAAAAGAATATAGTACCACAAGCTGTTCATAAAATTTTTAATGTTATTTGAATATTTTTGGAATACTATTAACTTTGTGTTTGTTAAACAAGACCAAAAACAATTTACAGAATTAGTCATTTAGAATGTTTTGAGCTGACAGTAGTTTTACTAAAAGTGCATGAAAACTAAAAACACATTGCCTGATAAGGACAAATGTTGTTGGTCTTTCAGCTGCTCCCGGCAAGGGGTCGCCACAGCGGAATATCCAGTCCGCACTACAACTTGGCACAG
>JAQQZT010000023.1:40554794-40567552 GCA_030068275.1 Clarias platycephalus | reverse complement strand
AAGGCAGTTCTGAAGGCGAAACGGGGTCAAACACCGTATTAGTATGGTGTTCCTAATAATCCTTTAGGTGAGTGTATAAGACAGCAGTAGTGCAGGACACCCTCTGTCACATGTCTCAGCTCTTTATAGACGTCTGTGATGGTGGTGTGACTCAGGGTCAAGTCAATGTCTTAATGATAGCTCTATCTAAGTTGTGTAAGGGAGTTATCTCAGGGAGTTATCTCATTTCCTGACAGTGATAACCAGTTTGACGACGATCCTTTAATCTTTTCGATCATCTAAATTTATTACCTTTATCACTTCTGCTCGGTTGATGGGGTTTAAAGATTAAAACATATGATGGAAAAAAAAACATTGTTCTCTTGAGTATGGTTTAGTGTGCTGTTCTTAATCTTTTTCTTAATCTCACCTATTCATAAACTCATAGAGATTACAGCATTGTCATGTTGTATAATAGTCTGATCTCCTCTCTCTCTCTCTCTCTGTTCCTCTCTCTCTTTCTCAGGCATATGTATGGAAGAATAATGTGTATATGAAGTCCACTCCCTCTTCCCCTGCAATGCAAATCACCAGTAACGGAAGTCCAGTGATTATGAATGGTATTCCTGACTGGGTGTATGAGGGTAAGTGGGTTTGACATAACATTATAGAATAACATTTCATAACATACATAAAAAAGTAATGTAACATGATGTGTCATGATATAAAGTAACATAATGTAACATTAGGTAACATATCGCTGCATAATGTAATATATTGTAGCATCAGACAAAATAATGTAACATAATATAAAGCAACATAATGTAAAACAAAATAATGTAACACAACATAGTATAACATTATATAGTGTACTTTTACATAACCATCATGTTATAGTATTTAACATTACATTACAGTAGAATACATTATGCTACATTATCCTACTTGCATTGGTGCATAATATTACACTGTAATGTAACCTTAACCACTGTAAAATAATGTAACAAAGCATATCATAACACCACATAATGTAACAGTGCATAATGTAAAATAATGTAACACAATTTAACATTACATAATGCAACATAATATAAGTTAATGTAACATTCTGTACCATAACACTAAGGTAATATAATGTAGCATAACATTATGGAACATAACGTATATTACCTTATAAAGTAATATAAGGTAACTTAATGTAACATCATGTAACATAATGTTACTTAGCATAACATAATGCATCATAAAGTAACATTTCATAACATAACATACAACAAAATCTAAAATTGCGGTACATGATGTCTTGTAACCTAACACAACTTAATATGAGTTACATACATTCATAACATAGCATTACATAATGCAACGCAACATAAGATACGCAAGTAAGACAATGTAGCAAAATGTAACAGACTGTAATGTAAGATTTCATATGATAACCTAACATAATGCATATTAAAAAATTACAATGTATAATGTAACACTGTGTATCATAAAAAAATAAACATAAAGTAACATTACGCAAAATAACACTATGTAAGGTAACTTGAAGAAGCATAACAGAACGTAACGCAACATAAAGAAACTTAACACCACATGATGTAACATAATGTAACCTTTGGTAACTTAACATACTGTGATGACATAATATAACCAAGCATAACGTAATGTAACATAATGTAAAATAGCATAACATAACATATAATAACGTAACGTAACATAAACGAATGTGATGCAACATAACGTAACATCATGTAACATAACGTAACAAAGTATAGTAGTAACTAAACGTATCATAATGTAACATTGCATAGCATAATGTAATATAACATAACATCATGTAACATAATGTAACAAAACATATCATAACGTTATATAATGTGTAATGTCATTTAATTTATCATCCCATAATATAACATAACAATGATTTTAAATTAGTTTAGCTAGATTAGTAATTAGCAACAAGTGGTATAACTAGTCACACTAGCAATGCTGTTAAAATGCAGGTAGCCCTCATATTTTGATTATTTTATTTTGTAATGATATTATATTAACCATGTTATCAGATTATTACGTATTATCTGTGAGATACAGAGGAGGTGGAATTTGAGTGAGTGAATTTTTAACGGGAATTCAGTAATAATGATTGTAGCTCTTTTTGTGCGTTCGTGATAAATAAGGTAGAAATTTGACTAGGTTGATCCATAGTCTGTAACACTAACACAAACATGCCAAGGGAGCTGGAAACACATAACAGGACTCAGCAGAAAGGCTCAAACTTCAACAGACTGCAATAAATACACAAAGTGATTAAAGGCTAATTAAGAGTCAGTCAGCAGGCAGGAGCCGAGACTGATACTAGGACTGATAAGGTAAACGTTTTTTGAACCCAACAGAGGAGATGTTTTCCACCAACCATGCCATGTGGTGGTCTCCAAACGGAGGGTTCTTGGCTTTCGCAGAGATAAACGACACTGATGTGCACGTCATCGAGTACTCATGGTACGGGCCGGGTCAGTACCCGGAAATGGTCACCATCCCATATCCTAAGGTGGGAGCTCAGTTTAGTTCAAAATTCAGCTCATGATTAATCTTTAGCTCATCTTTCCATCTGCTGTGTATATAAGCTACAAAATCATACCTAAGTGAAATTTATTTAAAAGGAAGTAGTTAATTGTTTTTATTGATGGTATTAAATTTCAAATTCAAATTGTATTTGTTACATACACAGTCATACACAGTACGATATGCAGTGAAATGCTTAAATCAGTGAGAGATTTTCAATAAGAAATAAATTGTGGAATAGAATAAGAATAAAATATAGAAAAACTTAGCTGCAGAAAAAAATAGGGAAACAAAATATAAAAGATAAAAAAATATTTTAAAAACTTAGCTCTACAAAATATAGACAATATGGCCGTACAAATATGGAAAATATATGTCCGGGGGGGGGGTGCAAATACGCATGAATGTGAGAACGTGTGTGGCTAAGATATTAGTGAGTATAAGGTTTTTGAAGCATAGTGGTTTAAATTGTTTGTTCAAAAATGACAGAGTGAAGATTGGAATTGAGGCGGGGTTATGAGCAGAGTCAGCATTCATAGCTTTTCTTAAACCTGAGATTCATACAAAATCAAATAAAATTATATGACTCCTTGGATAACAATGTAATTAGTTAACGATTATAATGTTATATATTGTATGTATTTTAAAAAAAAAGGCACAGGTGGCATGGTGGCGTACTGATTAGCACTGTGATACTCACCTCCAGGGTCTGTGTGTGTGTGCGTGTGTGTGTTCTTCCCATGCTTGGTGCTTTTCCTCCTGGTCCTCCCACAGATTAGGCTAATTGTGAGTGTGTGAGTGTGTGAGTGTGTGCATGTGCCCTGCGATAGAATGGCACCCCGTCCAGGGTGAACCCACTCTCATGTCCCACGTCCCCCTGGGATAAGTTGTACAGGATAAAGCACATGTTGTATCTGTGTTTAGTTTCAGTTAAAGCTGTAGAATGTCTGAGAAAAAATAGTTTACTAATGTTAAAGCAGATTTTAACACTTCTTCCCTCACCGGCCAGAATAAACAAGACATCAATAGACCTCTTGATCCCCCAAAAAAGAGTAAACATAACATAACATAACGTAACATATTAGTCGCAACATACAGTACTGTGAATGAAACAATAACGTATTAAAACATATTATAAGTCTGTAATGCCTTCAGAGCTGCATCAAATAATTCAAGACCGATCAGAATCCAGAGGTTATGATATTTATTATTAGCAGCAGTGTTTTTGCATCTGGTTTAAACCTGGTGCTTTAAAAAAAGGTTTGTTTCCACTAATAGATCATTCGGTGTGGGTTTTCTTTTTTCGTTTCCAGCCTGGGACCCCGAATCCGACGGTCCGCCTCTTTGTGGTCGACGCCTCGAATGTCTCCAAAACGATAGAGATCGTCGTGCCAAGTGCTCTCGCTGCTCGGTAACGCAACCACAGTATGCACGGTTTTGGGCAGCGTGGTCTGGGCCGAGCCTGGTGTTTACTGCATTTCACTCTCATCGTGACCTCTGAAGTTCTCCTCTTACTGTTTTGGAATTTAGAGAGCACTACCTGAGCACGGTCACGTGGGCCACGGACGAGAAACTCGCGGTCCAGTGGCAAAGCCGCACGCAGAGTCACGTCATCCTGCAGATGTACGAGCTCGGGGGGGAGACGTGGACCGAAACAACAGTAAACTGTTCTCACTTCTCTTCTGCTTCTGGGGGCGTGTCTATAAGCATGACATCTGACCTCTGACCTAAAATGTACATGCTTAAAAATGTGTGGTGATCTGAGGATTTTTTTTTCTTTCTATTTCACCTGTTTGTTTTGTGCAGACAATAAACTTGGAGAGCATGACAGGCTGGGTCGGACGAGTACGTAATGCGTTCTGTTTATCTTTCTCTCTTTTATGTCTCTATGCATCCTGTTCTAATGCTCTCTCTCGCTCTCTCTCTCTCTGTCTCTCTGTCTCACTCTCACACTCTCTCGCTCTCCTTCACTCTTTTCTCACTTGTCTTTGTTTCAGACTTTTCATTTTCTCCCTCTATTCAAACATTCTGTCCATGTGTCTCTCTTTTTCTTGGTCTCTTTCATCGGTCTCGCTATCTCTCTCTCTGTCCTGTCCTTGAGATGGAGAGAGTGAGTAAGAGAAACCCACAAAGGCAGAATGAAAATGAGAGACTAAAAAGATAAGAAAGAACAATCCATCTACTGTTTTATTCTCTCTTTCATTCTGAGTCTCTCATTTACTTTCAGACTCATCGTCTCTTTCTCTTTCAGTCGTGTTTTCTCTCGCTCTGGATGAGTGTCTGATCCTTCCTGATTGTCTCTCTTGCTGTTGTGTTGCAGTTCTCTCCAAGCGAGCCCGTGTTTAAACCCGACGGCTCCAGCTGTTACTACATCAAGAGCGACTCGAGCGGCTTCAAGCACATCCATCGCATCAGTGGGGTGAGCTCTTAGCCACGACCACGGCTGGAAACATCTGGACATGTGTCTGGAGATTTGTTTTGATGGTTTCCTCGAGGATGTTCTTTTATGATATATTGTTTACGGACAGTTTGAGAAGTGACTGTTGCTATAGCGATCGGCATCCTTTTGTTTCAGACCACACTCACACCCGTCACATCCGGACAATGGGAGGTCACCGACATCCTCAAAGTGACCATAGACGCCATGTGAGTGAACTCATTGAAGCTCCGCCCCTTTTGATGCAAAGATTCCTGCCGTTTGGTAGAAAATCAGGACGAGTTATCGTTGTTATTGCGTCTACAGTTCGTTCTCTTCATTATTTGTTCACAGATTCTACGTGAGTAACAAACACAACAGCCATCCAGGACAGAGAAATGTTTACAAGTGAGTCACGGATATAATTTCAACCTACAGAACCCAATTGTTCCACTTTTTCCATACTTTTAACCAAAATTTCAATTTGCACTGTCATAAAAAAAAAGATCCTGGTCGAATTTCCTTACAAACAGAAATAAACGAAATAATTTTTGTGTGTTTTGTTGTTTCTCTAGAATCGCTATAAACGGAGAGACTCATTCCCCACCTGTCTGTCTCACCTGTACACTCATGGAGGACAGGTGTAAATATAACTCCGCCTACTTCAGCACCAATGCCACCTACTACCGCCTGAGTTGTTCAGGTACGAGCTGATGTCCTCATACATTTCAAAATTTCATGACAAATAATGAACATGACATGAATCAGAACATCACACTGTCTTCCTGTTTGTTTCATTCGCTTGATAAAGGTCCCGGACTGCCTTTATACACTTTAAGAGACAGTCGAGACGCTGGATCAGGTAAACTCACAGAGTTTTTATCAAACTTAGCTAAATGAGGCACACTTATTCATGCATTTTTAATCAGTGTATATAATTGTACTTTAAACATGGCTGCAAATATATAATTTGTCTGGATCGGATTGAAAAAACATGTCAGCTGAAGATGCTCAGGTTACAAAAAGAAAACATTTTTAGACATTTAGATATTTTAATTATATGATTTACAAAAAGGAAAAATATCCTTATATATATATATATATATATATATATAGAGAGAGAGAGAGAGAGAGAGAGACACTCAAGTTAATTATTCTCAAATATCAGCTAAAAAAAAAGGCAAAAAATTGCTAGTATAGGTGGATGAATCAAAAATGATCTGCACTCCGGTTATATTAAAATCTCTGTAAGTCTTATCAGCGCTCTTCGTTCGAGGCTCCTCTCTCCTCACTGGTGCCAAAACAGCTCATGGAAGAGCATAAACTGAAGCGTTTGGATATCTGCAAACAAAACCTGCAGATAGGGTAGCTGTAAGGAAGGTGAAAGTTTATCTTAAAGAGAATCATTACTGGTGACGAGACACGGATTCATCACTACGAGTCTGAGAGTAAACAGCAGAGTCTGGAACGGAACATCCTCAATCACAAACCGAAAAAAAGTTCAAAAGTCAACCATCAGCTGGAAAATGTATCAACACTCACAGTTTTCTGGGATTCTTAAGGGGCAGAAGTATTGGAACATTATCAGGGAAAAAGATTCAACAATCAACAGCGCTCGTTAGAGTGAGGATGTACGTCTGCACACTTCTGCTCCACACTGTCGACACTCTGAGGTGTTAAAGCGTCCTCACTATAGTCCTGATCTCACTCCGTCAGACTGTCACCTGTTTGGTCCCCAGATAGCAGAACTTGCAGAGGATGAAGAGTCACTTAAGATGAAGAACTGAAGACAGCGGTGCATTCGTAACTCGCAGCTCAGAATAAAACATTTTTAATGAGGAAATACGAAAGCTTGTCGAAAAAGCAGCGAGTTAGAAAAGTAAAGAGGTTATGTCGAAAAATGATGTGTTTGTCTTTGCATAAAGTTAATTGAAATTAATTCTACGGCCAAACTTTAAAAAGTCAGTGATGAGAGTTTAAAAGCTGTACTTAATAATAGGATTTTAAAAAAATCACCAGTACTATTCTAAAAGTGTGCTAGCAAGCTACTAGGCTAGCTACTTAGCAGGAAAACCTCATATGCACCCAGACCCATTTTTCCTTTCATGGAAATTATAGGGGAGATAAACACAGACAAAAGACCATATGCAGCACATTTTGAAAAATGTCACATGGAATTTCTTCTAACAATTTTAGGGATAAAAGCTAATATTTGCTTAAATTGTATTATAGCAATTTGTTCAAGAAATGCATTTAAATGCTTTTAAATATAAACACAGGTTAAATATGAAACATGAGATCATATTAAATCATTGTAATTGTTAATTAGGATGAAAGTTTTTTACAGTACCAAAAAATAAATAAATAAATAAACAGCTTTTTTAAATTAGCTATGTTTGTCACATGTGCTACTCAGGCACACATGTGCTACTCAGGCACACCATCCTAAAGAACTTTCCAGAACATTTAAATGGTTTGTCCGTTCATGAGTTCTTCTGAGCTACAATTTAAAACAAATGCTACGTTCAGTATATTGTGATGTTCAGTTGTTCCTGTTAACAATACAATGACTCAGAATGTAGTTAACTAGTGCTTTATAATGCTAGCTAGTTAGCAAACTATTTACCTCACATAGAGCAATGATAATATAATTAATCTGCCGTGTTTAAATTACGCTGTATTTAACAAACATGTCTGTTTATTCATAAGTACTGTTTTTTATAAACGTACAAGATGGCTAGCAAGTAGTTCTTGGCAACTAGTGGCTAACTAGCTAACTAGCTAAGGGTTTAAAGTATAGAATGCAGTAATCCCTCTAAAATCAGCGTACTGTTCCTGTTACTGAGGTTGTCCATTTGTGCTGCAAGTTCACAGTCGTGTTAAATTTCACACCGCAGTTAATTAAAAGTTGTTTTTAATTAACAACAACCACACATGGATAGTATGTGAAAATCTCTTTACAATTTCTGTTTGTTTTTAGAGGTCAGGGTTCTGGAGGACAATAAAATCCTGGGATCGATTCTCCAGAGCATCGCGATGCCCTCTGTGACACACGGCACACTGAAGATCACCGGGTTTGGTGAGGTTTTACGTCTGAGGAATAATAATAATAATTCTTATTCTTATTCTTCTTCTTATTATTATTACATTCAGATATTGACCCTGAACCTAAACCATCCTGTTTTATAGACCTGTGGTACCAGTTGATCCTCCCACCAAATTTTGACAAGTCCAAAAAATACCCTCTGCTGATTGACGTGTAAGACTTTTTGCATTAATTATTTTTATTTTATTTCATTTAACTTGGGCATCTCTTTAGAACGGGTGGGGGATTAAACATGGTCTCCACTAGAGGGCAGGGCAAAGCAGAAACATCCTTCTCCAGCAGGTTTTCACATTGCTCTGTAAAATGTTTTGCCATTCCATATACAGTATTTAATATAAAACAAGAAAAGAAAAAAAAAGCATTGGATATTCAGTGAATCGATTCATTGAGTCACATTACTCTGGCTCATTTTGATTCCTACTGCATTTCCCCCTAATGCAATATTGTCCACAGTGTTCATTCTTCTTTTTACAGCTGATCCATTTTACATTTTTCTAATTTCAGTAAAAAACAAGAAACTTTGAGAAATCAGCTAAACAAACCAGAAAAACAAAGCAGAATTTCATCTCAAAAACTGTGTGAAACAGAGTATGCTTGTTTGTTTATTGCATCACGTTATATATGTTCCAGACTTTTGACGTTGGTCATGCGTGTGTGTATCAACTGTATGCGCTGTTAATAAGTTACACTAAGAAAGCTAGTATAACTCCAACTATTATCATCCTCAAGTACGGAGATTATACATGGTCTAGGTTAAGTCTTAGCAATAAACTATACCAGTAATTTAGTAAACATAGCTTCTTGTTTTTGCTAGCTACGCCGGGCCGTGCAGTCAGAAGTCAGATTTTCGTTTCCGGCTCAGCTGGTCTACGTACCTGGCCAGCACGGAGAACATCATCGTGGCCAGTTTCGATGGCCGAGGGAGCGGATACCAAGGGGACCAGATCATGCACTCTATCTATAAACGACTCGGCACTTATGAAGTGGAGGACCAGATCACCGCCGCCAAGTAACATGACATGACATGTTTTTCCATTCCCAAACACACCCTTGTTGACTTTCCCCTAAAAATCTAAGTTCCAATTTCTCTAAATTTGTAAAAAAAAAATGTGGTAACTAAGTGGAGGACAAATTTTTTTTTAATGAAATGACTTTTTACTCATTGAGTGTATACCCTACTTATGCTTGCCCATTAACACAAAGCTCCGCCCCAGAATCTATAACACTTTAACTTGATTTAGCATTAGCAAGGCAAGGACAACACTATAAACATGGAAAATTCAGCTCATAACACTTTATGATAACGATCTAGAGTGCAATTCTTGTCTGTTTTTTCTTCCTAATAAGCTCTTATCAGTGCTAAACTGAGGTTATTAGCATGCTAGCAGGGAGGTGGACTGAAGGGAAGAGAGTGTCTATAAAATGTCTAAAAGCAAACACAAGCAAGCATTCCCGGACCATAACGCCGTTTTCTATAAAAATGTTTGTCATCCACGTAATACTTTTGTCCTGAAGTCATGGATTAAAACATTATTTTTGTATCACGATCTGTTTATTTGAAAAATGTATTTATGCTATTAAGAAGTAAAAGAAATAGTATTATCTATTGCGCCTTTAATTCACTTTAAATGAAATAAATTGCTATTCCATGTATATTTTATATATATTGTATATTTAATTAATTTTATATAGCATTATTCTGGTAATTAATTAATTTATACTATTTCACCGGTACCTCCGCGTACAACTTTAATCCGTTCCTGAGGTGAGCTCTTAAGGCAAATTTCCGTATTGTGAAACACACTTTCCCATAAGAAATAATGTAAATGCAGATAATCTGCAGATAATCCACCCAAACATATTACCAATATTAACAACTTCCAACACTATAATCATACATATAGACATGTAAATAAAGTAAAATATGAAATAAATAGACATTAAACCTCACTTAACCTTAATTTATGATTCCTCTTGGCACCGGCTACTTTAAAAACCAAACTGAAAGCAGCTCCCTTTTCTTCTTGCTACCATCCTTGATAACATTCTTGAGACCCGTGATGCTGTATTCACAAAATCTTGCACAAAATGGAAAACAACCCCAAAAAAGTATATAAACTTGCTTCGTTTGTTTTCCACAGACGCAAACCAGCTTCAACCAGGCTCCCAGGCGTATGTGCAACTTAGCCACTGCTAGGTTTGGCTCAGTTGTATGTCGGAAATGCTCGGCCAGTCAAGCCAAATTTTTTGCTAAATTTTAGTTCTAAAGGCGAAAATTCTTAAGGCAGGCATTTGTATGCTGAGGTACCTCTGTAATGGACAAAAACAATATGCTACCAACATTAAAGCAAGCTTTACCAAAATGTTAATATGATATTGTTGTTTGTCATATTTTAGACATTTCATCAGTTTGGGCTTCGTTGATAGTAATCGAATTGCGATCTGGGGTTGGGTAAGTCGCCATCACACTACATATTGTGTTACTGTAACTGATGTGCTGATTATTATTATTTGTTAATCACTGCATGGCTACAAGAATACACAAGGCTTCACTGTGAAAAGCTTCAGCTTTACATCTCATTGGTAAACACTGACACTGGAGACTCCTTCCATACAGTGCATGTTAATGTTAAGATTAATGTTAATGTTTTAATGTTAACTTTTTAGAAAACCTCCCCATAGCAAACATCCATGTGGACTGTAGCAGGCTGTGCTGGATATTTCTTTCTATTTTGTTTATATTTTCAGTCCTATGGCGGTTACGTCACCTCCATGGTTCTAGGGTCGGATAGTGGAGTGTTTAAGTGCGGCATGGCCGTTGCCCCGGTTTCGAAGTGGGAGTATTATGGTATGGAAATTATAGAAGAAGACCTACCATAAAAAATACTGATTAACTAATTACCCATGAAGTCAGTTTTCACAATTTTATACATTATGTAGAGAATGGTTGATAATTTGAATTGTAATGTGATGTCAAGGAGTTTTGTTATTTTATAAAAAAAAAAATATTAATGCTGATGTCATCATTTATACCAATAAAAAATACCATCAGTGATAAGAATTTCTGACGTCTGCATCACATGCATCACATCGTAGCATTATATTGTAATATAACCTCCTCCAGGTACCACGTGTAATATTTCATACCTAATTTATTATTATAATTTTTTGTAAATTACAGATTCCATCTACACAGAGCGCTACATGCTAACTCCAGAAGAAAACCCATATTTCTATAAGGTAAGTTGGAGGAGTGACTATTATAGGAGCGTGAGTCAGCTCAGAGAAATGCTGTGTGATTTACATGTGTGCACGTTTGGAAAGTGTGTTTAAAAGGGATGTTATGATCTGCGCAGAACTCCACAGTGACGGATCGAGCGAGGTATTTTCTCTCTGTTCAGTACCTGCTGGTGCACGGCACAGCCGACGGTGAGACACACACACACACACACACACACACACACACACACACACACACACACAAACATGGACATTTAGAATTACCACGTCAAGACCCCCCACAGAGCCGCGTGCACACGCATACACACACACACACACACACACACACACACTTTTAACAACCTTATTGTGTAATTCACTCTTGCTTTCATGAGTGCTTTCACAAACACACACTCCCACATCAAAACCCCCCACATGGGTACGTGCATGCGCGCACACACACACGGGCAAACACACATTCAGGTTAGAGTTCATTTGGAAGGACCATGTGTCTTCACACACATTCAGGTTTGAGTTCATTTGTGGGGACCAAGTGTCTTCATTAGCACTGAAATGTCACGAGGGGCTTTTTCTTGTCATTGTCTTTATTTTACTTACTTTTACAAAAACTTCACAAGTAACACACACACACACACACACACACACACAATTCTTTCTAATTACAATCCACTATGTGTTTAAATCTTTTTGTTTTAAGATTTTTTTCCAGTACACTTGCTCTTTAGTCTCTATGACGTAGGTGGGTCAAAAGGTCCCCATAATAAAACACACCCACACAAAACAACACCCCCCAACAAACACACGCACGTGCACACACACTCATGTATTGCTGTACTTGTGGGGATCACATTATTTTAGAAGCTCAACAACATGAGTGATTCTGTTTGTTCCCCAAAGTATTTTTTTTTACATTTTGATTCACAGTTATGTGTGTTTGGTAGCAAGCTTGGTGTGTGGGGAAAAGTTTATTTTCATATTATGGCATCATAAAATTCTAGCTACTCTATTATCTAGTGCAAATTTAATCTGATCACGCAGATATTTTGTGCCTAAATTTATTTGTGTCGCAAGAGTGAATTTGCCGCTAAGCTGAACGAAGGCAATTGTGTGCATTCAAATATGTGACTCGTCACATCTAATCACTTTGAGGTATGCATATGTTCAGATTGTGGTACCCAGTTTATTACTGTATCATGTCCGATTCTTGAGATATGACCAGTGTGGATTTGTTTTTGAAGGAGGATGTCGGAAATGTAAAAAATATATTTTCTGTTGAAATTTTTAGAAGATTTAAAATAAAAAAAAAATTGGGGGGGGGGGGTATTTCCAATTTTCTCCCCAATTTTAGTCGTGGCCAATTCCTCCCCGTCACTAGGGGGGGCTCCCTCATTAAGGCTACCACTACCACTCAGCCGGGAGGGCCGAAGACTATCACGTGTTTCCTCCGAACCG
>JAQQZT010000023.1:40525876-40536816 GCA_030068275.1 Clarias platycephalus | reverse complement strand
CAGAGGACAGGGTTAGATGGAGGCAGATGATTCGCTGTGGCGACCCCTGAAAGGGAACAGCCGAAAGACAAAGAAGACACAGTCATACACAGTACGATATGCAGTGAAATACTTATACGACCGCCCGTGACCTGAAAAATAAAAGCTTATTAATAGGAAATAAATATGAATAAAAATACAATAGAAAATAAATGTAGCTAGGATTATAAGAAAAACTTAACTATACAAATATGGAAAAGAAAATATTCTGTACAATATAGAAATATAGAAATTTTTGTGTCCAATAAAAATAAAACCTGACTGGGGAGGGGGAGGTGTGCAAATGTGCATGAAAGTGTTTTATTTAAAGTGACTTGTGTGTGATGAGCCAAGAAATGAAATATGAATAAGTGTGCGTGAATGTGCAGGTGTCCATAAGTGTCCATGAATGTCCAGAATGAGTGAAAAGAGACAATGTCATAATTGTACATGTTTAAAAAAAACGGTTTAGTCCTGTGTGGTGTTGTGGTTGAGAGACTGTATCGCCTGCGTGAAGAAGCTCCTCCTCAGTCTCTCCGTGTTGTCCTTCAGGGAGTGGAATCGCTTTCCTGACCATAACAGAGATAACAGTCCATTGTTGGGGTGTCTGTAGTCCTTCACCATCTTCCTGGCTTTGGTCCAGCACCGCTTGGTGTAGATCGAGTGCAGGTCAGGGAGCTCGGTGCAGATGATGCACTCAGCTGATCGCACCACCCTCTGTAGAGCTCGTCTGTCCTGCATGGTGCTGTTTCCGAACCAGGTCGTGATGTTTCCCATCAGGATGCTCTCTGTGGTGCAGGAGTAGAAATTTCCTGAACACCCTGGAGGGCAGTTAGCATTAGCATCGCTAGCATCTTTAGCTTTCGTCATACCAGATGTTGGTGTTTTGTAGTTCGTTATTGTCCTTAGTCCCTGCCACAGGCTCCTAGAGTCACTCTGTTGGAGTTCTCCCGTAGCGCTGCTTCGCTTCTTTCACCGCCTTCCGGACGTTGTATGACTCAACCTTGTATGGGTCCTGCGTTATAGGCAGCGGTGCGAGATCTCAGAGCGTTGCGGATGGTTTTATCCACCCACCCACCCACACACACTCAGGAACAGCCGTAAGGGCGTGAGGTCATTTCCTGTTGTACGTACATGTCTGCTCTTGGTCCGATGCGCTCTGCAGCATCAGCGCTCCGCGGGAAAACAGGAAGCTGCTCTCAACTCCAACGCGAGATGATCGCTGACCTTCAGAGCAAAGTGTGATTCAGGTGTCTGAGTTCTCAGAAATTAATGTGTGTGTGTTGTGTGTTGTTAGATGACATCACGTTAACAGTGGATGGAAAGGACACGTATGAGGAAGTGAAACATGCAGACCGGTACAGGTGAGGGGAACATGTGTACACACACACACACACACACACACACACACACACACACACACACACACACACACATGAATAGGTAAAGTACAGTCATGTGACTGCTATACTGTGTGTGTGTGTGTGTGTTTCCGCTCTACAGGGAATGTAAGCGCACACAGGGTGTATCTACAACAGACCTGGTGGGCCGCATGCTGCTGATGACTAAAGCTCACCACACCAACATGGTATGTGTGTGTGTGTGTTACATTTGTTAATTACATGTCAATTAAACACAGGTATTCTGTCTCATCTCACCCTCTCTCTCTTTCTCTCCCCTCCTGTCTCTGTCTCTCTGTCTCTCAGGATAACTCCGAATACAAGCAGCATGCAGATAACTTTGGGAAGGTGAGTTTTTTACTCTCTATCTCTCACACACGCACTCACATGATTATACAAACGTTTAAAAGGCCATGTCTATATGCACTGTGGTCACTAGGGGGCACATGTGAGTCACAGATCCCTCCTCGTTTTGTCTTCACAACTGACCTGTTGTTGCTCTGGTGCTGATTATAACTTGTGACATTTCTTTAACAGAAACAATTCACTATTTCATGTTCATACAGTAATGCAAAAGATTAAAAATAAACATCTAACAAGGAAATGGGAATTTAAAAAGAATGATTAAAAAGTAATTATTAATTATAAATTAAAATAAATAAAGTGTGTGTGTGTGTGTGTGTGTGTGTGTGTGTGTGTGTGTGTGTGTGCGCAAATCCTCCCCAGGGTCCTAAAGGCCACAGTCCCTGGACCGGTGTGTCTCAGTTCCTCCAGACGTCTCAGAAGATCATCCAGTTTGCGTCGGGTAAAGAGCCGCAGCCCGGGGACACCATCATTTATGTAGCCGGAGCGTTTGACCTCTTCCGTATCCTTCTGATTACACGCCAAACCCTAGGTCAAAGGTCACGGTCATTTTGGCTAGACCTGATGGCTGCTTAGTGTTCTCACTGTACCTGTGCTCATTGTAAAGAACACAAACACCATCAGTCTGCTGAGGATGCGTCCCAAACCACATGCCATGTTCACTACATAGGCCGCATAAACATCAACAGCTCACAGAGGACGCGTCCTAATCCACACGCCATGTTCACTACATAGGCCACGTAAACATCAATAGCTCACAGAGGACGTGTCCTAAACCACACGCCATGTTCACTACATAGGCCACGTAAACATCAATAGCTCACAGAGGACGTGTCCCAAACCAACTGCTCTGTTCACTACATAGACCGCATAAACATCAACAGCTCACAGAGGACGTGTCCCAAACCAACTGCTCTGTTCACTACATAGATTGCATAAACATCAACAGCTCACAGAGGACGCGTCCCGAACCACATGCCATGTTCACTACATACGCACCATCTTCAACGCTGTGGGTGTGGCCCAAACCACCCATGTTGTTTATTACTTCACTACTTAGGCTCCTCAAACACAAAGACGCCTGCCAGCTGTCAGTCCCTACACTGCAGCGTGTGTAAGTGACCTCATTAAGACTAAATTATGATGCATAGGTGTGTGTGTGTGTGTGTGTGTTCAGCCTTAACCGTCTGCGTCTGATAGACATCGGTCACCTGGACTTCCTAGAGACGGTGTTCAAACAAGCTGAGAGACCCTACATCATTGTCGGCCTGCACTTTGACCAGGTGTGTGGGAGGAGTGGGTGGCCTTGTCCCAAATCAAGCATCCATGCTCACAATACAGAGCGTCTTCACTATAAAAAAACATAACTATGACCCGTGCAGGGTGGTCCTGTCCCAAACCACACACCATAGTGACTATGTAGACCACATGCACACGGTCAGCAACCCAACACTCTGCTGAGGACGTGTCCCAAATGAGAAAGATGAGGACACAGCTGGCTTCATATTCAGAACACTAATGAGTCGCAATTTTCAGTATTTGATACAGAAACGTTTTTTTTTTTTTTTTTAAGACTTCTTATATTTTTGTTGTTGTTACAGGAAGTAAATCGCTACAAGGGGAAGAACTACCCAATTATGAACATCCACGAGAGAACTCTGAGTGTGTTGGCTTGTCGGGTGAGACCACACACACACACACACACACACACACACACACACACACACACACACACACACACACACACACACACGTGCGCGCATCGTCACAGGTGGTGAAGGTGCCAGGGTGTCAAACTAATTAAAAAAAATTATTAAAAGTTAAAACCTTGTATTGAGCTGGTCTAGGCCTGCAGTCTGTTATTAACACACCTCATATAATATAGTGTGTGTATACACACACTGTGTCCTCTGATCATCTTCCCATAAGCCTGTTGGTCGTTTGTGTGTATATTACCATCTCCTTAATCCTGCACCTCAATTAATCAGCTTGTGCTGGGCTCATCCCAGCTTTCTGCCATCACACACACACATTCCTCAGCACAATGGCTCAGTGTTTTCATCTCGGAGGTGGGGGGAGGGGGTGTAGAGAGGAGGACAGGGGTACTTTGGTGTTCTAGGTCAGGAGAGAATGAAGAGCATTGAGAGTGGAGTCTCAGATGACACCCTGTGATCTAAACTCTGTCACACTTCACACTTCCAGTATTGCGTTTGAAATTCGAACAAATTTCAGAAAGGGAAAAATTTTATCCTTTTTTTTTCCCCCCTTCTTTTTTTTTTTTCTCCAGTACGTGTCAGAAGTGGTGATCGGGGCACCGTATGCCATAGGCAAAGACCTCCTGGACCACTTTAAGGTAAACCTGAGCTTTCACCAGTGCTAAATTAAATTAGATCCTCTGTAAAACAAAAAGAAAAAAACAAGAGAAAAGCTTGTCCGGTTAAATAGTTATAGTAATTATTAATTAGAAGTGATGGATGAGTGATGACCGTCCCTCTGCAGGTAGACCTGGTGTGTCACGGAAAAACTGAGGTTTTCCCAGATACGGACGACTCTGACCCGTACGCTGTGAGTGTGAATGGCCTCGTGTTGAACTTTTTATTCAAAATATGATTTAATGACGCTATAAATTTTGCTTGACTTGTCGTTCGCTGATTGACAGGAGCCGAAGAAGCGTGGAATATTCCGGACCCTGGATAGCAAGAACGGGCTCACCACTGACGACATCGTCCAAAGGATCATCGCTAACAGGTGAAACAGTGAAGTGCTATCAGTCACGCGGCATCACAGCGCTGTTGTATTTCTGCCTTGATATCACATTTAGTTGATTTTTTTTCTAGTTAGTTTTTAACTCCGCCCATTTTCCTCTCACCCTCTCAGGCTGCAGTTTGAGGAGAGGAACCAGAAAAAGGAGGAGAAGGAGATGGCCGTGATCGAAGCGCTGAAGCATCAAGACGATGCTGAGAAACGCCAAGCTGCAACTCAGTAACCAAGAACATCAACAACAAAACAAGACTAAACCAAAGGGCTTGAAAACATTCTCCATTCTCTTCTCCCGTCCACCCCTGTCCTTCCTCTTCCCCCATCGTCTTGTCGCTGTCTCTGTGGTGGCGTTTAACGCATCTCGGTGTCCATTAGGGGGCGCTCTAGTGTGTTTTATGTGTTAGCTACACATTTTTTTCTACTTGTAGAAAAAGTGCAAAGCTTTGTTATTGATGATGTAACATGTCGCTCATCTGGCTTGTGGGCGTGGCCTGTCCAGTGCAGTGGATTTTAAAGCTAGCTAGATAAACTTGAGCGAGCAGACCGCACAAACAAATCATCGTAAAAATCAAGTGTGTGTGCTTTGCATTTGAGATTTTGTTACTAGCTTTGCAAACCATACTCACTGTCCTGGCTACGTAGACCTGCGAGACGCGCCGCCGACCCCTGCTACCTCCTCCCCTTACATCTCGAAGCGCCTTTAAGAGGAGGGCTTCAACGACAGAAAACGATGTCACGGTTGTGTGTAGAAATTAGTGTGTGTAGTTGCTTTGTGGCTTGCTAGAAAGAATGCCTTAATAGTTGGTCAGAAAATACAGTGCAAAATATTACTACTTTTAAAAAAAAAAACATACTTCGGCTCATCCTCCTGTAACAGAAGGAGATTCAATGGGTGCAAAATTTTCTGTCTGTCCAACAGTACAGAACACTTGATCCAGGTTTGACTTTATTTAGTGTCACTTTTGTGAAATGTGGTGTTCCTAATGGTCCCTTGAAGATCTCTAATGGAACCCATTAACCCAGTGCATAATGGAAACCATTAGAAATATCCATTACAACACTATTGAAGGCCAGTCAGCGTTACAGCATCATGCTTTTGGTACTACTGTTTGTTTTCACTTGGTTGCTTTTAAACATCATGACCTCAATTTTTTTAACTGGTAAACAAAAGCTACAATTAAGTGGGAAGTCGGAAATTTCCGATCTTGTAGCAGGGAAAGTTATTTGGACACACAATTCCCTAAGCAGCATATCAGGAAATAAAAAAGGACTTTTTTCACACTGTAAAGCTTTTTAAAAAAAAAAACATACATACAAACATAATCCAGAATCCACAGTGTAATAATAATAATAAATAAACATATTTATTGACTATGTTTCCAGAGAACTCAACTTGAGAAATTGAGCCCTAAAGAGATGTTTAATGTTCATAGAAAAATATTCTATACATTAAGACACTGTCAAAGATTAAAGAAATGAAGCGTTACACTAGGGCACTTTTAGCAAAGGTCTCAAGTTTCTAGAACTCTTTGCGGTTCCCTATGCAAGTAACTGACGAACATTTTCAAATGTTTTTTATACCTTTTCGAATAAAGATTTATTTCTTTAAAAAATATATTAAATTTATGGCGATTCTTGAAAAAAAAATAACTTAAAAAAATGTAAACGTGTGATTTTACAGTGTGTCTGTTTTGTCTTCTGACTTTAAACAGGCAACAGGTAATAAGTAAAAAAAAAAAAAAACACAAGTTCCCAGTTTTTATACAGTTTATGTAATTTAATTTATATTAGCATTTACAATTGTGATAATTTCTCTATGATTCTCTCTATTATTTAAGAAATAATGGAAGTTTAAAAAATGTAAATAAAACAATTCTGAATTTAAAATACAACATTTATTTAAGCTTAGACAAAAGTTCCAATGTGACGTGTTTCTAATTCAAACAGATATAGTTTAACAGTAGTTTGGCTACTTTAACATACTTTCAGTCATTAGCTCTGAGTGCTGATGGTCGAGGTAATCACGTGATACAAAGCTAATGAATGTTCAGTTCATGAACTCATCATATTTATTATATCTGTTTTTCAGGTTTTGTGGTTTAACAGGGTTTTCGCTTTGTTGTTGTTGTTGCTTTTTTAAAGTCTTGGTACCAGACAACATTGTTAGCATCAGAAAGATAAAAACACTACTGTGTGCGTATTGTGTTCACACCCTGTCAGGCGCCTCTGATACAATTCAACTCTTAACACACCCTCGATTCTTCTCTTTAATCTTTCATCATCGTAAGGTCTGGTTATATCTTCTGTAAGATCATGTGAATTTTGTAGCGAAGTAGTCGACAAAACACTGCTTTTTGTTTTTTGCAATTTTAGTTTTTTCAGTATGGAAATGAAAGAACTTGAAAAAAACAAAGAAAATGTGTTTTTTAAAATGTGTTCATATTATATGTAAACAAACATGCAGACTAAACAGTTCTTCGTATCTGTTGGAGACCAAGTTCAGTTTGCTTTCATTATTCACTGGTTTTGTTTCCTTGAGCCTCACGTGTTGATTGCTGATCTCATAAACACACCAATAAACCACATACCAAGATCACATCTTTTTCTGTGTGACCGTTTTCTTCAGGAATACACACTATTTTCATGATGCTAAATGCTAAGGAGCTGTACGAGATGACGTGTTACTTTCGTACACGATATATGCACAACATAATTTATTAAAGTTTATTTTTATACAAAAAATGTGTTACTTGTACTGTTATCAAATTCCAATGTTTTCTTCAATTTATAATTAAAAAAAAATATATTGTTCAATCTATTTCTAGTTCTAACACCCTTTCAATAATTTTGTGATGGTTTTGGCCAGAAAAAGTTTTATCACTAGTGTCCTGTACAAACTATGTTTCAGTATTTCAACGTGTACTACCAAGTATTAGCATGAAACTCAGATTTAGTGTTTAACGTCAGAGCCTCAGATTGCGTGTTTTGGTTCTTAATCGTTAAAAATAGTGTAAATAAAACACTTGTGAAAATTATTGCCACCCGTTGACGTTGACTCTTTGGTTTCCTGTTCACAATCAAATTAGCAAGATGCATCTCTAAACTTAACTTTGCAACTTAACTACTCAACGAAGCCTTTAAGCATGAATTCTCTGCATTATCTCTTTATTTCTCATTCTGTGCCTTTCTGTATTTCACTTTTACTAGATAAACTTTTTTTTATTTTTTAAGTAGAAACACACAATCATTAAAATCGCCAACATGGACAAAATAGCAGGATGAATTATCCGGTGCTCAATTTCTGATCTGCTGGACAACCAGAGTTCTTTTCCTCACCAGCATGTCTGTGAATTAAAAAGACAAAAACATGGAGACTGCAATTACACTTGTTACTAATGGTTTATAATCACGCTATAATCTATAGGTAATGGTCTTATAAATCTGGTTCCTCTTAAGTTTTTTCTGTGCTTGTTGTTTGAGGTAGCGTTAGTTTGCCCTCACTCATTAGGGTTTAAAATATAAACATCTATTTGGATTTCCTTAGTGATTCTACAAAAATTATGAACAGTGCTGTCCCTTAGTTTTGCTGATGCCAAAGTCATTTAAATTAATATCACAGATGTGTTACTTGTTAATGTTCTTTTAATCATGAATTACATTTTAAAGTACAGGTTACTTTAATGTTCAATGTTTCATTGTTTTTAAAGGCCAAGTTCAAGGAAATGTCACTGTGATCACATTGAAGTGGAAGCGTATACTTTTCATCTAAAGATTTCAGTATCTTATAAAATAAGTTAAACATTAAAATCAGGAAACAATAATAGATTATAATAATTTGAAATAGATATCAGTCACCCAAAACTATGTCATTGGTGTTACTGTTACACAAAAAGAGTTTTATGTTAAAATAAATGTAATTTTTGAAATGACTTGTTCCTGTGTCAGAGGTCACTAAATGAAGCACACTGGACAAATGCAAAAGCTCGGTCAGATGTTTTCATTTGTTTAGAAATGTCATCATTTATTTAGCAGTTTTATGCTAAGCCTTTAAGTTCGTCATTGGTGTTACACATTTTGTAATTAGAACTGTCTAAAAATCAGACATAAAAACTGACTATGTCCAATAATTAATAAATTTTGACACAATTGAAAACCATTTACAGATGGAGCTCGACTGTAGTTCTGATTTTTTTAATATTATAAATTGTCACTGGTGTTACCATCATTGGTAAACTCTTTAGAAAACTCTTTTCCTTTCAACGACGCGTAGTAACACTAGTATTCAAATAAAACCAGAATGTATTTAAATACTGTATACTGAAAAAAATTGCTTAAGACAAGCATTCTAAAACATTTTGTCGTGTATCTCATTGTCATATACTGAGGGAAAAGTGAGAGTAATTGATCCTTTTTTCATACAGAAGGACAGACAGACAGACAGAAGAAGATTGAGACTGGTTTCAGACAAATGTTTCTCAATTTATTGATTGATTTATTTAATTACTGAGGTAAAAATTTAAGAAATTGTAATTCATTGTCAAAAGCGAGTGGAAAGTGTCGATTGGAAATGTCTGAAAGTGAAGTTTAAGTGCATTATACGGACATTAAAGCGCCGAATGTTTATTTAAATTATGTCATTGTTTTATGCTAAGCTAATAAAAGAAGAAAGCTCGCGCGCCGCTCAGGTGACAGGAGCCTCAGCGGGCGACGTCACTTCCGGTCGAAACCTGAGCTTTCCATAGAAACGAATTTCACCGCGATTCGGTTAAACGCGGAGAGGAAACGGAGGGGAGCGTTTTACGAATTAAACGGAGTGACAAGAGGAAAGTCTCGGTGTCCGAGGGGAAGGAAAACCCGGGGGGGAAGTGGAGTAAAACCGATTTAACGGGAACTGAGTTTAAAAACTTTTCTGTGGTGATTTTTCCCCCTTTTATGTTTCGGGAGACGGAGACGTGAGAGGAAAGTATTATCGACAAACATCACTAAAGTGGAAGGACAGTGAAGGATTAAACCATAAGTGTGTGTTTATGAGGTGAATTCTAACAGTTCTAAAGTTAAACTGTTGAGAGACTCTGAGGGAGACTGAGGAGCGCGCGCGCGACCGGACTGAAGTTTTTTTTTTGAAGAGAGCGCGCGCAAGTCCCAGTGTGATGAGAAGGATCCGTGAGTGTGTGTGAGAGGGAGAGAGTGTGTGTTAGTGTGTCTGTGAGGGAGAGAGATGTGTGTGAGGCGCAGACATGGGTCTGTGTTTGGGCTCCGAGTTCACGGAGGAAGACAAGAGGGCGAAACTCCACAGCGCGCAGATAGACCGCGAGCTGTACGAGCACGCGCGCAAGGAGATGAACGTGGTCAAGGTCCTGCTGCTCGGTGAGGGTGTGTGTGTGCGTGTGTCTCTTACACAAACACTGGGTGTGTGGGGTGTTAAAGACAGATGGGTTAAAAGAGGTGTGTGTGTGTGTGAGAGAGAGAGAGAGAGAGATAAATAGAGACTTTATTGATTCTGAAAGAACATCTCCAACATCCAGTAGCAAGGACAGTGACATAATAGACAATAATCATTGCAGATATCAATCATGTATAGTGTATTAAAAAAAAACAAATGACCATACTACAACAGAAATGACTAAGATAGAAAGTAATATGAAAAGTTACTATGATAAAATTACTAAGATAATAAGTTACTACGGTAGAAATTATTAAGGTAGAAAGTTTCTAAGACAGAAAGTAAGATAACAATTACTAGGATAAAAAGTTAGTAAGAATAATTACTAAGATAATAAGTTACTATGGTAGAAATTACTAAGATAGAAAGAAAGATAGAAAAATAATTAATTTATTAATGTAACTTTATTAACTTTATTAAGATAAAAAGTTACTAAGATAGAAAGTAAGATAACAATTACTATGATAAAAAGTTACTAAGATAAGAATGACAGAAAGAAGATAGAAAGAGTATCCATCCATTCATCCATCTATCTAGGAACTCCTGTAGTCCAACTAGATTACATCAGATTACATTAGATTCAACTTTATTGTCACTGCACATATACGGTACAAGGCAATGAAATACAGTTAGCATCTAACCAGAAGTGCAATTGTCGCAGTGCAAAATAATTTGCATATGTAAACACTACAGAGTGAAGGGGTTATATAGTCCAAATGATTGTAAATAGATGCAATGAAGGATGCAAACTGGAAATTCAGATTCTATCTATGCATATGAAAAATAGATAGATACACTGTTGGCGTTCTGTAAAATAGATAGAGTTGTACACAGTTGGCGTTCTGTAAACTTCTATAAGCCCACGTACATGTCTGTGTGTCTTTCTGTACAGCAGAACTCTCTGTCTAACGTATTAATACAAAGAAATCACATTCTGTAAGGTTGAGTATCTTACG
>JAQQZT010000023.1:40467147-40490773 GCA_030068275.1 Clarias platycephalus | reverse complement strand
AGAACGAATAATTTAAGTTTCCATTATTTCTTATAGGAAAATAAAATTTGGTTTACGAGTGTTTTGGAATACGAGCCAAAATCCGGAACGAATTATGCTCGTAATACGAGGTTCCACTGTATTTAAAACAAGATTTCAGTTTTTACGTTCGTGTTTTTGGTCCAATATCTGAGCAGGACGTAGTTAAGATACTCTTTCAGTTTCAATGCGTAGCTTTAACACCTCAGATCCCTGACCCTGTCCTGTTAACCATCCAAAATAATCCATATGATATCAGGATTAACCGCTGATTGGATGAGGTGCGGAGGCGTGGCCATTAGAATAAACGCTGCAATAAGTTGATTCTGACAATGATTTTCAGCGTAACATTTTAAAACACATCTGCAGCAAAACGAGCATCTCTGCAGCTCGTTACTATAGGTATTCTCTCCAAGACGTCCCCTAGTGGACACGATCATAGTCACAAACAAGTCATCTTTTTTAATAAGAAATAGCCTTTAATAGTGTTCTAATCACTTCTACATTAGTGTGGTTTCATGATTTTTTAAATTAATCTCTATCGTATGGAATGTTTGTACGTTTGATTTTTTTAAAAAGTGCAGTGAATGGGGAAGGGAAAAAAAAAATAAATAAAAAAAATATATATATATATATATATATATATATAAAAAGGATTTTTTCCCCATATAAGGAAAACAGCAATGATCTTAAACAAGGTTTTTATGCAGGAATTTGCAGGAAGCTTCACAGTCTGCGAGCTGAAGCTGATTAAGGCGCCGTTCCTTCACAGCTCGTTGTACAGCGGCCTGCACTTCGGCTCCATCTTGTCCTCGAGTACGGCGTCCGGAGCACAGACCCACGGGTCCTCCGTCTCCCACTGCCACTTAACCAGCTGCTCCTTCAGGAGTTCCAGTACGGCTTTATGTTGGGGATCCGAGGCCAGGTTGTTCCGCTCGGCCGGGTCCAAGTTCGTGTCAAACAGCTCCCAGCGCTCCCTGTAGTAATACTGACGTAGAGTCTTGAACCAGCGGGTGGGCGTGCCGGCCTGCGTCCTCTGCAGAAGGTCCTGGAAGGTGGGCGAGACATACAGGTCCTGGTCGATGGGGAAGGGCGAGCGGTAGTTCAGGTTGTGCAGCAGGACGAAGCGGCCGCGCCGCACCGAGCGCATGGGGTAGTACATGGTGGCCTCGTGCAGACTCTGACTGCCGTATGTCGTGTCCCACATCAGCTCGGAGGACAGCGCAGGGAGCAGGGAGCGGCCCGTGAGGTGGACCGGGGACCCGCCGCTCAGGCTGTAGGGAGGATACGGCACAGAGAACCAGTCCAGCAGGGTGGGGGTGATGTCTGAGAGAGAGAGAGAGAGAGAGAGAGAGAGAGAGTGTGATCACTTCCAACAGGTGAATAAAACCCTGAACCAGTTCTCACAGAAATCTGCTTTAAATTAATTATCATCAGATTTATCATCTAATTAGTCAGATCATTATAAATAAATTATCAGATTGATATCATTATTATTATTATTATTATATAAAAAATATTATATTTATAATAATTAAATATATTATTATTATTGTGATCATATAATATTATGATGACATTAGATAATAACAGATACCTAATTATTATTCAAGATTAGATTATTACTGGATTATAACTAACACATTATGATCAAATTATTATCATCATCATTATAACATCATAAATATATTTTACTGGATTATTTTTATTATCAAATTAAAAGGCTCAAACTATATTATTATCAGATTATTATCATATAATTATAATTATATAATATAATTATTTTAGAAGGTTAATACTTTCATGTTGTTAACAACAATAATTATCACCTTAATATTATTATCAGATTTTTGTCAGATTAGTATTATAATATTTTATTACAATCATAAGAGTATAATTATTATGAGATTACAATAATCAGGCTGTTATTATTACTATTACTATACTGTAACTATCAGAATATTATCAGGCTGCCTGTAAATGTAACTGAAATGGAAAATGTAAATCAGTGGATCTTCTGATGATAAATGGCGCCATCTTGTGGTCAGAGAACGTCACGCAGGAACATGCCACAGTTTAAATATTAGTTCTTAACAAAAGAAAAGTCTTAAATAACAATCAGTACTGCGTTTACATTTGTGGAAATAACAATGATGATGTGTGTGTGTGTGTGTGTGTGTGTGTGTGGTAGAGAGATAAAGGGAGAGAGAGAGAGACCGAGCAGGCTGACGTAGGCGTCACTGGTCTGTCCCCAGCGCTCCCGGTGTTCAGGCGAGGAGATGATCATGGGTTCGGCCACGCCCGCGTCGTACAGGTTGGTTCGTCCATTAGGAAACGGGATTCCGTTATCAGAGCTGTAAATCACCAGCGTGTCGTTCTCGAACCCGGCGTCCCTCAGCTCCTGCAGGACCAAACCAACACCTGCAGAAAGGAAAAGATAAGAGCGTCTGCCAAATGCCTAAATGTAAATGTAAAAAAAAAAAAAAAAACACTGAAACAAAATCTATTATTTACAGCCTGAATATTATAATAAATCTATAATACTGTTAACTCCAGTGAGGGAAAGTCAAACCCTCACCCTGGTCCAGTCTGCTGACGGTGGTATACTGAGCGGCGAGGTCCGCACGAGCTGCCGGGGTGTCCGGGATGAAATACGGCACCTGAGTGAAAACAATCAAATAAATAAATAAATACGAAAAACAATGAGAAAATGTAAACATTGAACAATTAATAAATAGATAAGTTCATTAAGAAATTACTTTATAAACTAAATAACATAACAAACAAGAAAAACAGCAACACAAAATGATAAGAAATCTGAAACACATCTGCTGCTGATTCCTCATGATCCCTGTTTACGTTTACTGCATTTGACACACGCCCACTTCCAGAGCACGAGTGGACAGTACAGCTTTATCTCACTATTCTCAGAGAGTTAAGGGTCTTGTTTAAGGGCCCAGGAGTGGCGATGGAGACCTTCTGGTCAGTAGTCCACTAAGCTACCCCTGCCTCCACATGTATCCTGTGTTCCCCCATGATCCCCCATGTCCTCACCTTGACCTGCTCGGGCGTGTAGTGCTCCGGGTGCCAGTCAGGAATCCTCCCCATGCCGCTCTCTCCGTTGCCGAACTTCTCACAGAACGGGCCGTACTGAGGCTGCGAGTGGCCACAGCGGTGCGGGTCGTGGAACGCTACGTACAGGAAGAAGGGCTGAGTCTCTCCTCCGCCCCTCCCCTCCTCCTCTCGATGCTCCTGAAGGAACTTCCTCACCAGCAGTTTGATCCGGGTGATGTTGCGGCCCACCTGCAGCACCGAGCCGTTCTCCTCGGTGTAGGCGAAGTCAAACGGGTACACGGCGCTTGGACCCACGTGCTTCTTCCCGATGATGCCTGAACGGCAAATTCATAAAGAAATCAAACAATTAAAAAAAATGGTGAATAAATTAGCAAGTTACGTAAACATAAAAGTTACAAGTGAAGATAAGTAAACAAATAAACAAAAGTTATTTCTTAACCTATATTTTGTTAGCAGTTGTGTGTGTGAGCAGTTCGGTGTGTGTATGTGTGTGTGTGTGTAAAGTAGAGCTGCAATTAATCATTATTATTGATTCATTTGAATTCATGGTTTATGTCGATGTTGAAAAATGAAAGTCGAATTTACAAACTTGGTCTGGCAGCATGGGCTTCCATAGATCTGTGTAGATATTCTATTTTTGTTATTTTTACAACTATTTATTTTATAAAAAGTAATTTAGGTCTGCAGCTTGCATTTCACTAATCCCTCATATTTTGCTAGAATAACCAGAACTGGTAAAGACTGGACAAAGTTTTCACTTTATTAAAGTGTATGCTGTTGTACTGATTACTGTTGTTTAAAAGTAACAAGAAAAATTGTTAGTGAGAATAAACCAAGTTTGCACTTTTAGTCCAATTAACTAGTTCATGTTTGGATAAAAAAAAAAAATCCTGTTTTATAATTTTTTTTAAAAGAAAAATAATCGTTTTGAAATTGAAAATCTAATTTAAAAAAAAAATCAGAGATAAAATTTATAGAACATATCGCCCCGCTCCAGTGTAAAGCTGTAGGTGAGGTGTATCTGAGGTGTTGTTGTGCGTTGGTGTTGTGTTGTTGTGTGGTGGTGTTGTGTTGTGGTGTTGGGGTGTTCTGCGGTGGTGTTGTGTTGTTGTGCGGTGTTGTGTTGTTGTCAGGTGTTGTTGTGTTGTGTTGTTGTGCGATGGTGTTGTGTTGTTGTGCGATGGTGTTGTGGTGTTGTTGTGTTGTTGTGCGGTGTTGTGTTGGGGTGTTGTGCGGTGTTGTGTTGTTGTCAGGTGGTGTTGTGTTGGGGTGTTGTGCGGTGCGGTCGTGTTGTGGTGTTGTGTTGTTGTGCGATGGTGTTGTGGTGTTGTGCGATGGGGTTGTGTTGTTATGTGGTGGTGTTGTGGTGTTGTGTGGTGGTGTTGTGTTGGGGAGTTGTGCGGTGGTGTTGTTTCCGTCACCGGTGCGGACGTTGGCGTGTTGCAGTAGGAGCGGGAGGCTCTGTATGCCGTCAAACGAGTTAAAGTGGTGCACACCCTGATGGAGGCCGTACATCCCGTTCTGGTGCTGAGAAGGAAAAGAAGAAAAACAACAAGAGTTAAACAACAGGTCTGTTACCAGTCAGTCACATGACGAGGGACCTGAGACGGCTGAGTCGGACCGCGGTGTTAACGTCTGGGTACCTGAGGTAACCCAGTGAGGATGGTGGAGCGGCTGGGCGAGCAGCTGCTGACCGAGGTGAAAGCGTTTCTGAAAACGACGGCGCGCTGAGCCAGAGCTCTGAGGTGAGGGGTTCGGACCACCGTGTTGTTGTAGACCTCGCTCTCGAACCCGGCGTCGTCGGCTGCAGGAGGAGCAAATGAACTGCTGGAAATACTTTATATAACTTAATTATCATCACTGGATTACAGAATGACATTTTAATTCCTCATGAATTTACAGAACAGAGTAAAGAGTTAGAGAGATTTCTATAAGAGTCATGACGCAAAGAACTAATAATCTGAATAAAGCTCTTATAATACAGTATTAACACTGACACTGCTCTCTGCAGCGCCCACTACTGATCAAGACACTGCATTACACCTCATCACTTACTTTATAATTAAAATTATAGTACGTAATTAATTAACTAATCAAGTCCAGCTGTTACCGATGATGAGGAGCGCGTGCCTGGCCGCCTCCCCGCTGGCACACAGCGCGAGCAGCGTCACGAGCGTCACGCACGCCTTCATTTCCGACTTTTATCAAGCAAACATTAGCTGCAAAAGGTTTAAATCGCGTCTCCTGACTCGCTGTGAAGCTCCGCGGACTTTCCGCTTGTCTTTAATGACATGGTTTATGTTGCAGATTCAAATAAACGTTTTTTTATTTTACAAACTCCACCGTGAAACTTGCAGACTTCCCGCGACCACACAACGACTTCCGCCTACTGGTGTCACGTGACACGGATCACATGACCTCCAGGGTTGCCATTTTAACAAGACTCCATCTTCAAGGTTATAATTAGGCTGATGTTCAACCAAGTAATATTAAATGGGTTTATTATCTTGCAATAAACTAAAACATATTAGAACTGATGAAATATTTTAGATAAATTATGAAAACTGGACTGAGTGTATAGACGTGACCTGTCTGCTATGGCAATTAAGTTGCTAACTGGAAGCATTCATTCAACATGCACCTCAAAAGTCACAAGGGTAATTCATAAGGAATTCTGTTCTGGATTCGAACTCTCCATGTCTGGGAGGGGATGTGTAGAACATTTCTCATTTATTTCACCCTAGTAAAACCCCCAAGATCGAAAACACCCATCTCATCTTATCTAAGGCAGCATGAAGTAAAGAGCTATCATGTCTACAGAGTTGTAATCCTACTCCGTCACAATTTGCCTAAATTTCTTGTTAGACCTTGTTAAACCTTAATCCTGCTGTAGGAGGACAAAAGTTGGAAAGGAAAAAAAAAAAAGGTAAAAAAAAAAAAAAAAAAAGTAGCACAGGGGGAAACCCTGAAAGTGCTAGCTCTGAAGTTACTGTAGCTAATGTGCTCTGTCTTAATTAGAGAAATGTTAGGAGTATAAAAGGAAGACAAGCTTTTAAGTATAAAAGTCACTTAGCAATGAAGGGAAGACAGTCAGACATTTGATGTCAAATTGTCAGACATATGGTCAGAGGGTCAGATGGACAGCAGAGGGGAAAATAAATATTTTTCAAATGTATTGCAATATTTATATCTGCACATTTTCTTTAGTTATTTTAACTTACCATAAGTTTAAAATCAATAAAACGTTCACCACATTCAATACATTGGAAAATTCTGCATAACAAGTCCCCCCCCGCCCCCCCTCCAGAAATTCTTAGAACATAATCAGAATATGAGGTGTGTTAAAATACAAATAAATAAATAAAAAAGTCAATAACATAAGATCTTAAGACGAGGCAATTAAACATCAATAAGTTAAACAACTGTAATAATATGTCAGAATGATGCAATAAGTGAAAGTTTGTGATAAGTCATAATTCATAAAATCAAGAATCAGCAGTAATACGTAGAACATTGACACACAAGTAAAAATGAGATAAATAGTACTCTCACTTGAACTTTCCGTTTGCTTTATCCAATACCCTCACACACTCTATCTTCTCCACACATTTCCTCTCAGTACCACTTAGCACCTTATGTTGGAGTTCTGTAAGTTACATCACCACCACCTATTGATCTCACTCTCTCTCATCTCAGCTTCCTGGTCCTTTAAGTTGACTTTCTAGTCCAGTCCTGATAAAAAATAAAATAAAATAAAAACATTAAATGGCTCCTTCCGTGATTAGTGACTTCAAAATGTCAAGTCAAGATCAGGGAAGGAAGCATTAGATGTTTTTTAAGGGAGGCTGTACTCCCTCTTAAAATCGGCTTTAAGAGGCCGGGAAGATGGGGAGATTGAGACGCACAGTTGGCAGTAATGTAACCTACAGTATATGATTACAACTGCTGTTAAACAACAAAGAAGAAGAGGACGAAAAATAGTACTGTCACTCATTATAGCGCTTATCCTGTACAGCAGTGGTTCCTGCTCCTGATCGCCTGGTTTTAGTGTTTTCTCAGCTTCCAACCCACCTCACTCACTCCACTAATTGTCTATACCGCTTTATCCTGTATTCAGGTTCGCGGGGGGCCTGGAACCTATTCCATAAGACTTGAGGCACGAGGCGACGTAGACCCTGGACAGGTTGCCAATCCATCACAGGGCACACACATTCACACACACAGTCACACGCTGTGGGCGATTTTGGGAACGCTTAATCTCCATGTAATCTGCAACCTAATCTGCATGTTATGGACCCTGGAGGTGCAAGGTGACAGTTCCAGCACGCCTGATTTAATGATTAGCTAATTAACAGCCCTCAGTGAATAAAAGTTTGTGGTAAACTCTAAAATGTGCATGGCAGGGGGGTGACCAGGGTTGGAAAGTAGGACTGCTGTACAGTCTCATGGGAGGTCTGTAGCCCATCCAATGGAACTCTGTGTACACCATGTACAGGGTGGCAATCAATCACAGGGCACAAACACACTCACTCATTGTCTTTACCACTTTATCCTGTATTCAGGGTCAAGGGTGGCCGGGGCCTATCCCAGGAGACTTAATGCACAAGGTGGGGAACACCCTAGACGGGGTGCCAATCCATTGCAGCAATCACACACACTCACACACACACACACACACACACACACTACGGACAATTTGGATAATTTCTTTGGGCTTGATGGGTTTCCGTCCAAAGGAAGCACGGGGAGAACATGCACACTCCACACACACACACACACACACACACACAGACCCGAAGGCGGGAATTGAACCCTCGACCCTGGAGGTGCGAGGCCACAGCGCTGATCACTACGCTCTTAAAAACAAAATAAAAAGTCAGAATTTTGATATGTTAAAATTATCACGTAAGGCATCATTAAAGATAAAACAAAACAAAAAAAAAAGTTAATGATTCTGCCAGAATTAAAGACAACAATAACAGCAGTTTATTTTCTAACTCGCATTAAAGTATAAACATCTTAAATCCTGAAATGTGTTGAGGGGGAAAAAAATAGACCCACAGACACTGCGCGGGGTTTTTATCCACTCTGGCAACCTCTCTGTGTGAGCAGGATGTTTTTGGTTCTCTGTTTCATAAGAAGTGAAGCCGCAGCCTGAGTGTGAAATCTGACTGTCTCTGACTCTCAGCTGAGGAATCTCTGCTCATTCAGTAGCCTTAAAGCAGACAATGTTTTATAAACGGCGGTGAAACATCTGAAGGTTTGTTTATCTCTTTCTGCTTTGATCTCTTTCATGTCAGTAATGTTTAGTTACATTGTTACTCCTGAGCGCCGCCTTCACTCACACGTGCTACTGTACACACTGTACATTACTGAAGTCATGTCCTTCATCAGAACAAATAATATAATACTCCTGTTAGAGAGGCTGGACCACAATACTGCAGTGTGTTTATACAGTTATAATTCTAATTAAATAATCATTATTAACAGTATTAGTATTATTGAGTCTGGAGCTGTGAGGGATTTGGGATTTGGTTGTTTATCTGTACAGTCGAAATAATTTTTCTAAGAAGATTGTGTGTGTGTGACAATCATATGACAAAATGCATGATCATAAACAGCTCTGATAAACAAGCTGACCTCGTGCTCTAAAGTCACACTCTGGAGTGTAAGTACAGACTGATTACCAGTGCCACATGTTTTATTATATATACTGTACATGATACACACACACACTATATGGACCATAGTATTTGTCCAAACCAGTTATCCCCAGTGAAGGACAATCTTAATGCTTCAGAATCCCAGGACATCTTGGACAATGACATCTTGAACAATGCTATGGTTCCAATGCCGTGTCCACAGTTTGGTGAAGGCCCTTGTCTATTCCATCATGACTCCGGCCCAGTGCACGAAGCAACGACTATAAAGTCACGCACGGTTTGATGAGTTCAGTGTGGAAGAACTCGACCGGCCCGAACACAGAGCCCTGAGACCTCAACCCCATCCAGCACCTTTGGGATGAACTGGAACGGAGATTGTGAGCCAGACCTTCTCGTCCAACATCAGTGTCTGACCTCATAAACGCTCTACAGAACGAATGGACACGAATTCACACAGAAACACTCCAACATCTTGTGGACGGCCTTCCAACAAGAGTGGAAGCTGTTAGAGCTGCGAAAGGAAAGTGGACGGACTCCATACTGAAGTGTGTGTGTTTGCTGCAAATAATTGGGGCCAATAATTTTTATACATTTAAAAAAAAAAAAACATAATATTTGAATTTAAAAAAACAAAAAAAAACAGAGAAATCGTACTTTGTTAAAATGTACCGCACTAGAATGAAAGATATTTTTGCTTAGTCAGTTGTCATGGGGTGTGTTTGTGGGCGTGGCCTTATTTGTGTGACAAGGCAGTTTGCACCTGCATCGGCTGTGTGACTGTCTCTTTAACACAACGTCCCTTATGTCTTTTTTTTTTCTAGATGAAAGTGGCATGAGGAGGAAGCTGGAGTCGAATTTCCACCATGTGACAAATCATCTCCGAGTCTGTGAGTACAGACGCAGCACTCTCGTTAGGATTGTTCACACACACAGACACAAACACACACACACACACACACACACACACACACACACACACACACACACACACTCACACACACTCACAGATTATTTCAGGCTGATCACATGAAACTCTCATTTACACAGTGTCTCTCTTTGTGTCACACACACACACACACACACATACACACACACACAGAACATAATTGGAAAGTGACACACCCTGTGTTAAGTAACACACACATACACACACACAAGACAGTGCAGTTTGTCTACTACTCTGCGACTCAGGTTTCCAGACGGGAACGGGTTCAGCAGGTGTCGTCTTTTTCATTTCTCATTGTGGGAAATTTTATGCAGAGGTTTAAACAGTAACCAGAGATTACTGATTATTATTAAGATACATTCCAGAACATTCCGTGGAACCTGAGGATGGAACGGTTCTGCGGGTCTCTGAGACGCGGCTTGGCGAGCTGTTGCTCCGTGTCCGTGCTGCGCTCACGTCTCCCCGTCCTGACGTGGCTGCCGGCGTACACTCTGAGCTGGCTGAAGATGGATGTGCTGGCGGGACTCACCGTCGGACTGACCACCGTCCCTCAGGCCCTGGCATACGCCGAGGTGGCCGGCTTACCCGTGCAGGTAACCACTTCACCGCTACACCTTTAATCACACTGAGACGTCCACACTCCGCCTCCTGAGAGACAACGTCTGGGGAAATCTCATCTGTGAAGTTGTTACATGATGACATTTAATTTTTTAGATAAAAAAAAAAAAGTATACGGATTTAAAATGTGCACTTTTCTCACTAAGACTTATCCAAACTTACCAAAATGCATACTTAATGCGGAATGTATTAAAAACCTCAGTGTTAAATAATTCAGATTCTACTTCCTGTTTCTGTTTCCTGTCACACGTTTCATGTTACGTTTTCCTGAATCAGGAGAGGAGCTTGCAGTTTGCCCCAAATACCACATTGTGGTGGGGTCTCATCACCAATATCACCATTAGCACCAATATCACCATCATCCTCATTATAACAAATATCCCCATTACATTAAATATCCTAATTATCACCAATATCACCATTATGACCATTATCTCCTTTATGACTGTTATGGCCATTATCCCAATTATCCTCACCATCCCCGTTATCACCATTGTCACCAATGTTCGGATTATCATCATTATCATCATTATCCCCTTCATCCCCGTTATCACCATTATGGTGGAGGATGAAGGTGATAATGGAAATAATGGTGATAACGGGGATGATGGATCCCAATTATTACCATTATCACCATCATTCCAATTTTCCCCATCATGCCCATTATCCCCACCTCCATAATTTCAGTGATAGAGTATTAAAGAGTGTATTTTAATAATTATTTCCCTGTCTCTCTCTGTGCAGTATGGTCTGTACTCCTCCTTCATGGGCGGTTTTGTTTACTGTGTGTTCGGGACATCGAAGGACATCACCCTGGGCCCGACCGCCATCATGTCTCTGCTGTGTTATTTGTACGTCAGAGGAGACCCGGTGTACGCCGTGGTGCTGGCGCTGCTGTGTGGAGTCATCCAGCTCGCCATGTCTTTACTCAGACTCGGTAAAAATAGAAAACAAAACAACATAATAGATTTGAGTAAATACTGTAGAACTTTATTAATAAGTCAGACCTTATTAATAAAGTTCTATTTACTCAAATCTATTATGTTGTTTTTTTCAGCAACACACCACGGCTCAAACACCAACAACAACATCGTCAATAAGCCAATTAAATAAAGATAAAATGTCGGTCATTTCACATGTCACAGGTTTTGTTGGATCTCATTCAACATTTTTTTTTTTAAATAAGCCTCGTTTTTTTTGTCAGTTCTCTTTGTTTTTGTTATTTTCTCCCAACAAACAAGCAAATGCGTATTATATAAGAATATAAAATTTTTTCAGTGTCCACAGTTTTAGCCTTGTTTCAGGTCTAACAGCATCTCGTGTGATCTCTGCTGGTTCTCTCCAGGTTTCCTGCTGGACTTTATTTCCTATCCTGTAATAAAAGGCTTCACCTGCGCAGCGGCTGTGACCATCGGCTTCGGGCAGGTTAAAGTGAGCGTTGTTAAAAAACACACACACAAACACACACACAAACACACACACACACCTACAGTACACACACTCCTCAGTTTATTAAAGCAGCAGTAAATAAAGAGGTTCTTCATCAGCTTCATTATGGGAAATGTCCTGTACAGTGTACTAGTTCAGGCACAAACGCTTTCTAAAATTAGTTTCAGTTTGCGTGTACATTTCAAATGATATCAATGAAATATCCTTAACCTAAGTGTGTGTGTGTGTGTGTAGAACATTCTGGGTGTGAAGGACGTTCCTCAGCAGTTCTTTCTGCAGGTCTACTACACTTTCCAGAAACTGCCTGAGGCCAGGTGAGTGAAGAGGATGAAGAGGAACTGAAAGAGATTTAAAGATAGACAGATCGATATGTTATTGATCCCGAAGAAAATTCCAGAGGTTAAAAAGTAAAGAAAAAACAAGCATATTAAAACGACTGTGAAATAATAAAGTGTAAAATGGGTAAAATAGTAGTCAAAATAATAATAATAAGATGTGTGTATGCTGAAATAAACAAATATAAATGGGAATTGTTGAACAAATTTATATTAGTTTATTAGTTTCCATTTTCTTTTGTGTATTCGTTTTTCTCTTCATTTCAGTCGAAATATTTCTTACCTGTTTCTTATCATTTTCGTACAATTTTTTAAAACCTTTTAATCAAATTTAAAAGGGTATACTTTGTTTTATGCCTCATTATATTTTTATTTATTTTATAATTTATTTACCAAAAAAAAAAAAATCTCCCAATTATAATTCATTTAATTTTGGTTTGGATTGAATTGGATTTTTTTTTTTACAATTTAATAAATAAATAAATTGTTTTTCTAAGTTTTCTCTTTCCTTTTGTTTTTCCTTTCTCTCGCGGCCTCTCTGGTGTCTCTCTTGTCCTCAGGGTTGGAGACGTGCTCCTGGGTCTCTTCTGTCTGGTCTTCCTGCTGTCGATGACGATGATGAAGAGTTCCCTGGGCCGCGGTGAGGAGAACCCGTCCGTTCCAGTCAGGGTGTCTCGGGGTTTGGTGTGGACGCTGGCGACTGGTGAGTAGAGACGGTTCTTGGTAGAACTGTGGGGGCGTTTCCTAATTAGCATATTCATGAACATTGACATTTTTCACGAGTCTGCTAATTGATTGATGTTCCTTGAAGTTTCAGCGATCTCCCTCTCTCTCTTTTCTTCGTGTGTGTGTCTGTGTGCGCACACAGTCCGGAACGCTCTGGTGGTCTTAGCAGCGACGTGTGTGGCGTACGCCGCTGAGGTCACGGGTCACGGCTTCTTCACTCTGACGGGGAAAACGGCTGCAGGACTTCCTCATTTCTCAGCCCCGCCCCTTTCTGAGACGACAGCCAATGGCACACTGATATCGTTCGGCCAGATCGCGCGCGTCAGTGCAGCACATCATTTCTGATAAATGTCACCGTTTGAATTGAATCTACTGTATGTGATGTCACTGACCAATCACGTGTCTCCTCAGGATCTGGGAGGCGGTCTGGCCGTTATACCGCTGATGGGCGTCCTGGAGAGCATCGCCATCGCTAAAGCATTCGGTACCCACACGGTCACCTTCACACACTCGTTTATACGTATTTATACACAAGTTAAGAAAAACTCAGAGTGTGTGTTTGGGTTTTGCAGGAAGCAAGAATAATTACCGCATCGATGCCAACCAGGAACTCTTTGCTATCGGTGTGTGTCCTGTAAAGTCTTCAGTTTCTTTGTGTGTGTGTGTGTGTGTGTGTGTGTGTGTGTGTGTGTGTGTGTGTGTTCAGTATAAACAGTTAATGTTGTGTGTGATGTCTTGTATGTTTTCAGGACTCACCAACATCTTGGGGTCATTTGTTTCTGCTTATCCCGTCACGGGCAGCTTTGGGAGGTGTGTATCTTCTGTGTGTGTGTGTGTGTGTTGCATGTAAGTACAAGGTGTTTGTGTTTTTTTTTTGTAGAACTGCTGTAAACTCTCAGACTGGAGTGTGTACACCTGCAGGGGGGATAGTCACAGGTGCGTGCACACACACACACACACACACACACACACACACACACACACACACACACACACACGTAAACATGCAAAAAGCACAAATGTCTGTACATCATCTAATGTTGTAGCAAATTTTATGCAGTCAATTCAATAATTTGTATTTACAGTTAATTGGTGTGTGTGTGTGTGTGTGTGTGTGTGTGTGTGGCATGGTGGTGTAGAGGTTAGCACTCTGGCCTCGCACCTCCAGAGTCTGGGATCGATTCCCACCTTCTGTGTGTGTGTGTGTGTGTGGAGTTTGCATGTTCTCCTTGTGCTTGCTGGGTTTCCTCAGGGTTCTCTGGTTTCCTCCCACAGTTCAAAGACCTGAAGATTACGTTTTTTTGCATTGGCCCGTAGTGTGTGTGTGAGTGAGTTATACAATTATAATAATGGGAATAAATACAACAGAAGGATAAAGCGGTATAGAAAATGAATGAATGAACAACAGCCTTCATGGTCTCTAGTTGTACTACAGAGGTTCCTAGATGGATGGATGTAAAGTATAACATCTCTCTCTCTCTCTGTGTCTCTGTCTCTGTATGTGTGTCTCTCTCTCTCTGTCTCTGTGTGTCTCTCTCTCTCTTTGTCTGTCTCTCTGTGTCTCTCAGCCGTGGTGGTCCTCCTGTCTCTCGCCTTCCTCATGCCGCTGTTCTCCTACATCCCCAAGGCGTCCCTGGCGGCCGTCATCATATGCGCCGTCGCTCCGATGGTGGAGGTCAGCGTTCCCTCGCGTCTCTGGAGAGTCAGAAGTGAGTCTCCGGATCCGTCCGCACCGTTCCGTACCGATGGTACCGTTCACACCTTCACGCTTTGTTTCCTCCGTCTCAGAGCCGGACCTGCTCCCGTTCTCCGTCACCTTCCTGCTGTGTTTCTGGGAGGTGCAGTACGGCATCATGGGAGGCGTCGTGGTCTCAGGGCTCATGCTGCTGTATCTGACGGCCACACCTGAGCTCAAGGTGAAACTCTGATCTCTTAACACACACACACCCACACACACATTCACATTAACAGCTCTGAACTGGTTTTACAGGTGACTGATCATCACCACGTGCTGGTGGTGGAGTTGGGAAGCGGAATCCATTTTCCTGCTGTAGAGCGCGTCAGTGACGTCCTGCGTGCACACGCGCTACACGGTGACACACACACACACACACATGAACAAATACAGAAGTCTGAGTTATGTATATTAATATGTCTAGCTCTCCATGAAATGTAAATGTATCTCTCTCTTTCTGTCTGTCTCTTCCTGTCTCCCTGTCTGTATGTTTGTCTCTCTCTTGGTCTTTCTGTCACTCTGTCTGTCTGTCACGCTGTCTGTCTGTTTTTATCAATTTGTCCCTGTCTGTCTCTTTGTCTGTTTCACTCTTTTTGTTTGTCTGTCTTTGTCTCTATCTGTCTGTCTCTCTGTTCTTCTGTTCCTTATTTCTCTCTCTGTCTCGCTGCCTGTCTGTCTGTTTGTCTGTCTGTGTGTTCCTCTGTGTCTCTCTATCCTTTTGTGCCGCTCTTTCTGTTTGTCTGACTGTCTCTCTGTCTGTCTTTCTCTATCTGTCTCTCTGTCTTTGTCTGTCTCTCTGTCTGTCTTTCTCTATCTGTCTCTCTGTCTTTGTCTGTCTCTCTGTCTTCCTGTCTGTCTCCGTGTCTCTTTGTCTGTCTCTGCAGTATGTCCTCCTCGTGGCGTTCTGTTAGACTGTCAGCACGTCAGCAGTATCGACTACACAGTGGTGACTGAACTGCTAGATCTCTTGAGACAGTTTAAGCTTCGCGGCGTCTCTCTGGTCTTCTCAAGACTGAAGGTAAATACTGGACGTCACAGATGTCACTCCAGTTGTTTCGTCTCCACATATCACATTTTAAACTAATACGTATTCAGTTTATTTATTTGGCGTTGCCGTCTCTTAGAGTAATTACGGTAGCCCTGGTGCTCCAGACATCAGGGTCGTCTGTCAGTGATGTAATGCTGTTGCCTTGCACTGAACTTCCTCATGCAGCTGTCGCTGGTCTTTCCCCAGTACTCAGTGTTGGAGGTTTTATTAGCAGCCGAACTTCCAGGCTTCAGACACACAGACAGCGTGGAGGCGGGTCTTCAGCTCCTGATCACCAACGCGGACAACGACAGCGATGCCTGACGCTCCGCACTCTCTCCTCCAATCAGCAACGAGATCTGTGACTCGACACACTCGACCGAGCTGGTCATTAATACCTCGAGTGAGCGAAACCAATGACTGAACGCGGCGGCGGGCATACAGGAAGTCAGTGTGAGATTAGTTTAGAGTTTAGTGACATTGACTTGAGACCAAATAATTTTGCACAGCTGGATGCAGACAGCATTGATAACTTAAAAAACCTCACTACGTTAATATTTTATTCTCTTTATAAAAACAGATTTATAGCAAAATACAGAAAAACTAGCCGAATTGTTAGCTAGTAGTGATGCGCGGGTCATGATTTTTCATCCCGACATGACCTACGGATACCATTTCGGTGGAAAAGTGAGTCTGTAATAATAAATCTGCTGTGTGTGTGTGAGTGTGTGTGTGTGTGTGTAATGACAGAGAGGGAAAGTGATTTTTCTCTGTATATTTATAAATAATTAGGCGACTCAGAATACACTTTTGTCAGTCAGGGATCTCCTGAACCCACTTGACAGGATGGTCTGTTCGCTGGTCCTGCAGGTGGTGGGTTGATCCGCGCATCGCTACTAGCTAGCATGATTCTTAAAGATACTTGCATAGTGTTATAAGGGTGTAGTATTGTTTTAAGAGAAAAAATTATTATTATACAATTTTGCACTACAACGAAGTGGTAGCATGCTAACGTAGCGTCAAGCAGCTAGCACACAACATTCCTGATTAGCATCACGTTTCTGAACTCATTTCTCCACAATCTCCAATGATGGTGCAATAATATGTTTGGATTTTTGTAAACTGGAGCTGCAGAAGTAACTGGAGCTTTTAGGAATTATGTGCCTTGTTAATGAAATGTTTAAATCTGAGACGTTTTCAGCTTTTTTACGGATTTCTTAACTGACCAAGTTCGTATCTTTAAATAGAAAAAAAGTTTGTTGTGTTTAAAACATTGTTAACATTTTACACTGATACAAAAAAAAAAAAACATACTAGATCACTAACTGTTGTTTTTTATCTTAAAACGCGGTCTGTTTTTAAGAAAACTGACACTTGAGACCTGAAATCACTTTGGTTTCTTTAAAAGTTTGCCGTCACTTTTGTATGTTTGTGACACGGATCAGATTTTCTGGCTTAAAAGAAAAAACGTAAAAAGTGATAGTTTATATGATTCTGACTGTGTTTTGATGTAACATGTTATGTGGAGGTAAAGTTTTACATTAATTAGCACTGGTTATTAAATATCTTTCATTGAATATCTTTCTATGCATCTGCAATATACTGTATTTGAAGTCATGTAAAAATAATAAAAAAAAAAATTGTGTTTATTCAAAAAAACAAAAAATTCTAAATTGTGAGCAATTTGTTTGCAGTGTTTTAACGTGTTTATTAATCAGAAACAGAAATCACATGATCATTTTTTTTCCTGATTTAAAATAGTCAGACTCAGAATATCTTCAAATATCTGTTAATGTAATTTTAACCACTCACTCATTTCTAGCTTTTTCAGCAGAATATTATAAGTAAACATTTATGTCTGTACTAGTGATTTGTAATAATAGTCTAACAGTCTAATTTACAATGCCTAATTGTAAATTAATCCATAATATACAAGAGTTTCAATTTTCTATCAGTCAGCATTGTAGTGTTGGTTTGTATCACAGAGTGAGAGTGCTGTACTTTATTGAACACTACATCTCATCAGTGATTCTTAGCACGTGGGTCTGTGAGGCATCCTGGAACTCACTACACACCATCACTCAAGTTAGATTTGAAGAAGATTGTTTTTTTTAACAGTCTCTCTAAAGTTCTGACTGATGTCAGCTTGGACCTGGTGTCATGTAAGTGGAAAAGAGAGGAACAGAAAACTCTTCAGGAAAGATCGAGTGCATTACTGTAGATGTTTAATAATGAGCCTAAAGTCAGAATAGTTAAACAGGATTAATAATCATAGAGTAAATCTGTACTGGGAGTGTTAGAGAATTTATTTTCCATTTTTTCATCATGTGATTTACGATTTATGTTTACTATTAAAGTTGTCTTTGGCTTATAATTACAATAAATGTACAATTATTTCAATGGCTGAATGTTTAAACAATTATTAAAATATTTATTTAAACAATTTGTAAAACAGGACGAATCCCTGAAAAATAAATGCATTAGAAATAACCTATGTAGATTTTTTATGAAGATTTGCCAAAGGCTTAGCTAGTCACATGATCAGAGAACTGATTGTTTGAGTCAGAAACACAGAACTGCAAAGCAAGAGACTCAGCGGAACAGAAAGAGATGCTGCAGTAAATGAAGAGGCGTAAAGCGGCACTGAGCACTTTTTAATCAGAGTCGAGAGTTCACAGGAGAGCGGACTGAAAGAAGAGAGAAATCACATGATTATCACTCACGTTGCATAAATCACTCTGCAGTCGTACTCGCGGGTTCATGCAGATGCTGCAGGTCATTCTGAAAGAACAATCAGATACACTCGCTATCAAAATTATTTACTATTAAAAGGCGATTAAAGTTATTATTTTACTACAGACTGATTATGACGTCACTGAAACGAAATCTTACTCTCGATTTAGAAGAACTGCAAACTCACAGGTGATATGTAGAGTAAAAACATTTATCTTTTGAGAGAACTCGTTAGACCCCACGTTTTCTTTGCATTGCTTTTTTCTAGAGCGGAGTGAAAGCGCAGAGATTAATTTTTCCATTTATAACAACAATTAGATTTTTGAAGTTTCTAAATGCATTTCTTAATTTATTTTTAGTTTGAATTTTAAGGCAGCAGAACGGAATTTGTTTGAGACGAATCATTTTTAAGAATTAAAAACTGCCATGCGGTGCCTTCATGTAGCGCTGCGTTAGCTAGCGAGTAGTTGTTTGTTAAGCACTGGATTTAACTTTAGCTAGCTTTGAATGGTTCATAACTTTTGATTATTGAATAAATTGCGAAATTGAGGTTGTGATGAAGAAGGATTACGGTGCCAGGCCTGGAGATGATTAGATAAAATCGATATCACATCAGAATGGGTTTAGAGCTCAGTGAAAGTGTTCGACTGGGAGCCCTGACACGTTCTAGATATTAAGAAGAGAATCACGAGCGTCATTTGGATTTACACAGATCTCACACCTTCTTAGAAAAGGGTTTTGTTGCATATTAAAAGGGGGTTTTAGCTCTTTAAAAAATTAGGTTTATTTATTTTTATTTGTATATTTATTGATCAGTGAATGTCATTGTCACAGTTCACCCCTAGAGGGAGCCAGACGAAGAGATTCCATTTTGTGTTCCTTTGGGTTTTTCTATAGTTTGAACTCCATTTCCCAATGTGCACCTCGGTCAGGTGATTGGAACGATCACCTGATTCGAGGTAGCTAATTAGTCTTGGTTATAAATAGCCCTTTGTTTAGTTGATCTGCGTCTGGCATCTGTTGTGTTACTGTGCTGTTTTGCTAACTGTCGGTTTGGGTAATATTCTGTGAATGCTCCATGTTTTGGCGTCATGCCATTTCTCCTAGCTCTCATGTCATGCTTAGATCCTTATCTTGTTCAGATCCGTGGCTTGATTGGTGAATGCTATGTTTAGCTCTGTTATGCTTAGTTCTGTTATGTTTAGCTTAATGTCTTGGTTAGCTGTAGCTTAACTCCTTGGTTAGTTTAGATCCTTGTTTAGTTAGTTCTGGTAATGGTTAGACCCCTGATTAGTTTGGCTTATGTTTTGGAATTGATTATGTTCGGTTTACTTTATTAAAAGACTTTCTAATTCACTTCACCTCTGCTACTATGCCTTATCTCTAAAGCCCACAAGCAGCACCATTGTGACAGTCATCACAAAGCAGTCCATGACATTTGCATTGATATAATTTCCATAATTTATTTCCCCATACCTAAATTAATTAAAACCCTAAACTCAGAAGGGTGTTTGTGGTTTTTTTTTTTTTTTTTTTTTTTAACTTGCAAAATATTTAGTTCTAAATACTCATAACTGAATTTATAACAAGAGCTAGCTAGATACTCCAAGATTCTGTTGTAACATTAGCATGCAACATTTCGCTAAGCAATATTTTGTGCTCACTATCTGAATGAATGTTTGTCCTTTAACCTGGCTTAGCATCTGTAGCTATAACAAGCATAATAGTTAATAATGCTGTTTGCTTGTCATTTATTTCACTCGTACACATGATTCTGTCTCTGTTGTTTGCTGTGTCCCACCCACTTTGATTGTCCTCGCTTCCTGTGGACTTTGCACTTAATCAGTACAGAACGTGAAGCGCGTAAGGAAGATGGATTCCAGGACACAAGGACGTCCATAAAATTAATAAAGTCAAACTGTGAGTATCTGATTACTGAGATCTTAACGAGTCTTAAACACACTGTGTGATGAGTTAGTGTTATGAGTGAGGGCTGGAAACGATCCTGATTATAATGTCGATTTGGAGATCAGGTCTGATATCAGATTAGATTTGTAGCTTGTGTAATGAAGGAAGGTCATTTTGTAAGATTTTTCAATTGTGAATTCTTGACATGATGTCGTTGAATCAGATTCATTGCCTCGACCCTGTTCAGACGCCGTTTCCAAACATGAGTTCGTCTCCAAACTTCTACGATGATAAAAGGTATATCACGTTACAGCTGGAGTTTTCACACACTTCCATGGTACTCCTTTTAAAACCTGACAATAATACACTAAACCTCTACAGTTCGGGTATCATACTGAACTGAAAGAATGGCAAAAAATATATATATACATATATATATATTTGTGGATTTTTAAAATATCATATCTAAATCCTTTATTTGTATTTTTTAAAACAAGGAACAAAGTAGGAACGCATTTCGTTGTACTTTGCACAATGACAATAAAGTTGAATAGGATCTAGAAAAACATTAACTACTCCTGACTATCTTGCTGGCTGTGATACATGATGATAACTAGAGCTTATGCTGATCGACAACATTCGGCCAAAACATGATATTGGTGCTAAAAAGTGTCTCACCTACAGTAGGTGGAAAAGTGAATTTTCAGATAGGATCATATAATATAACATCATTTTTCATAATACTTAATGCTTCTCATCTCTCGGTCCATGCTTTGTTTTACATTTATATTTTTATCAGATAAAAATAAACACATTTGAAAAATACAATTTCCCACCCTTTTATATTTTAGTGTCCATAACATTTTTTTTTTAAATTCAAATCTTTCATTGATCTTAACTGTCATTCAGATGAAACTTGGCCGATTTAGATTTCACATGAAAAGACATGTATTATTATAACCTGAAAAACTGTATTATTCTGAAATGCAAAATTGTTAAGATATAGCAACATGAATTTGACATGGTTATGGACTCTATGGATTTTTTGCTTTTAAAGCTTTTTCCAAAAACCATCTCTCATGCAAAGCATCAAGGTCACCCTGGAATTTTAATGGTACATGTGTTAACAATAACCAGGCAGATTTTAAAAAGCTATTTTAACCAAATAAACTATAGTTTTCCATGTTTAATGGGCACATAACAGAATATATATGTCTAATTTTGAGCACTTACACAAATCCGCTGTTAGTAATTTTAAGAAAAAAAATTATGATTTTGCACAAAAAATGCTTTAATTTAAGCACCAATTTTTACAGGTCATGTGCTTACACCAATGCTAGTATCAATACTCATAAAGAAATATGAATAATTTGCATTTAAAATGATTATTGTTTGAACTGAGACAGTATAATGCTAAAAATTGGTCATTTTGGGGCACATTTTGTTAGCAACTTGCTTCCTTTCTTCGGCACACACATTTTCTGTATTACATGTATAACATAAAAAAAAATTAAATCAGCACCAATACTGTGTTTTGGTCATTTGTTAAATATCAACACAATTGAGTGATTTATAAAAATATCTGGCAGTGTTAAAATGTACTGAGGACCTTTTTATATTTTTTTTTCTTAAGACTGGGTGAAAAAAAGAGAACGCATGTATGCCGTGGTGCATTCTTGAAACGTGACTGGTCTAAAGAGCAACCTGATCACTTCTCAATGGACGAGCCTTCTACACCATTACAGTAAGAACCAAACCACATTCTAGTAAAACTTGTTTTCTGGTTAAATTTTGCTGAGTTAATGTTGTGGCTTAGATCCCCAGAGCCGAGCCGCGTCTCCATTAAGAGCAGAAGGCCTATAGAACAACCGCCTTCTTTCCAACAGGAGAACTCTCCAACTTGGGCAAGGTAGGACAGTGAAGAATATCTTTGTGCTGCCTGGATAGAAGGGACAGGAAGGACTTTGTATGTCGGTGTTGTGTTTTAGATTCCCAGAACCCAGCTGTGTGTCCATGGAGAGCGACATGTCTATAGAGCAACCAGTTTCTTTACAAAAGGAGGAATCGAGGTAGGAACCTGTGTTTTAATTCATTTACATAAGCACTGAAATGGCACATTTGAAATAGGAGTTAAACAGAAAGAGATTGAGGTACAAAGAAACCCATTATCTGAGCACACACTTTGGAGTAGCTCTAAGACAGAAACAGTAAAATATGGAACCTTTAAAGCATTGCCATCAATACCTCCAGTTATTTACCTCCAGTGCAAGGAGATCTAACATTATTGTTCATGACTGCAGCATCTCTGTACGATTCTTTAAGATGTTTATGTGAATTTAATGACTTCAATTTTTCCATATTTTTAATTCTGACACGCAAAAGCTTCAGCGTGTGTGAAGGATTTAATTACAGATTACACACTTCAACAATAGTAAAAACAAAAAAATTTATATATAAAAAATTTATAAAAACACTTCATCAAATCCCTAAACTATTATATTTAAGGACCTGTTCATCATACACCTCAACAAGACTCTAAATTAGGAATTTTTAAACTTTTGTTATCTGACATTTTAGCATCAGATAGAGTTATTGTCTAAAACTGACTCGTTAGAGTGATCCAGATTGTCTCTAAATCATTTTTTAAAAGAAATTAAGCCTTTTTGTGACCCTACAGTACATAGTATGAAATCTATTTCTTAAACCTAAATATAAAAAACTTGACTGGTAGAACATACAGTATTGTGCAGATGTGTAACTTAATCGCATGTTTCTTTTCTTTGTTCTTTTGCAGTGAGACGTATGAAAGAGCTGAAGTGTTTACTGAAAAGTGTTTAGACAATTTCAAGGTGTGTGTATATTTTTATGATAACTTTAATAACCAGAAGGAGATCCATTCAGCTCTTTTTGATTCTTTCATTTTGAATTTTGAAACATATTTTGTGTTTAAATATGACGCTACCATCAACTTAATGTACTGTGCTCGAGATTTACTCTATTTACGTAAAAAGTGTTTTGGAATAATGTTTCCAAAAATCTAAGAGAAACATAAATAATCTAAATAACTCTTTTCAGGAGGTGGAGCGTAATGTTCATGCCCTGATAACGGAAGAGCTGAACAAGGTCAGGAAGATGCTGTTTCCAGCTTACCCAGCATACTCCGAGAGCGAGGTGAAGGATGAAGACGAGCAGGACAGTGTGAAGCAGGCTGTACTGAAAATCACACTGCATGTCCTGAGAAACATGGAACTCCATGACCAGGCGAACATACTACAGAGCAGTAAGAGCGCTCTCTGACTGTTGAGATAGCAGAGCCTATCTACAGTGGCTTGCAAAAGTATTCGGCCCCCTTGAACTTTTCCACATTTTGTCACATTACAGCCACAAACATGA